>JAGFMF010011860.1:2493559-2527983 GCA_019455555.1 Galemys pyrenaicus
TCTGTGGTGAATCCTCTCACCCCCCCACACCTCTGGCCTGTACCCCAGTGCTTGTATGCATAAATAAATAAATCTTTAAAAAAAAAAAAAAAAAGAAAAAGGAGTGGAAGAATCGTTGACAGCGGTTTCTTCAGACGCTTTTCCAGCCGATCTTTGCTTTGCGCCCTAAGGAACAGGGTGTAGTTCTTCAAGTTTCACTATTTGTACTTGAAAAAAATGGTTTCCTAAGATGGCTTGGTAATGGGAGCAGTGGCGTGCAGCCTGAGCAATAATCTGTGCCTTCCAAATCTTCAGCCCCCCTCCCCCATTACCCCAGAGGTCCCGTGGCCCTTCTCCTTGTTCTTTTGCTGTGTGGTCTGAGCAGGTGAGGCTCTTTGCGGGACTGGCATGGGGGGTGCACTTTCTCCAGCACTTCCTCTCTCACCCTTCTCTGCTACAGTTCTACTTCTGCAGGGCCCCAGGAACGTCACTGGAGGGGGGAGGCCTTTGAGCTGCTAGCCCCAGAGGTGTCCTTCAGGGCAAAATTCACAGTGCTCACTTCTACCACCAAACTGGCCGAGCTTTTTGCATTTCTGCAAAATTAGACATTTGCAGAGGCTCAGGTAAATGCTTTGCTTCCAAGCTCTCGTCCTGAGGAAAACACAAGCAAAGCTGCAGGCTTCACCAAAGCTATTATATGTTGGACAGATGTATTTCTTTCCTTTATTTGTGCATACAAGAGCAGGGGCACAGACCAGAGGCACGGGAGGTGAGAGGATTCACCAGAGACAGAGTGGGGAGCAGAGCAGGCAGATGGACTGAAATACACTGCTGGGGGGAGCAGCGGGTGAAGCAGGAGAGGTCTGCTGTGCCATGTGGGATCGAACTTGCGCTGCTGTGCCTAGGATGCTTCACAGTGTGGCTCTCAACCCGTTGTGCCACCAGGGAGGCCCGGTTTGCTTCTTTGGTCCCAGATACCAGCTCATCTCTGTGTCAGATAGAGGACGTTGTTGCTAACTGGGGGGGGGGGGGGGGGCGGGGCNGGGGGGGGGGGGGGGGGGGGGGGGGGGGCGGCGCACTTCTCCTCCAGACTTCACAGGTGTCCTTTGGAAACCACTCACCTGAAGAAGCGCACCATTGATGCTGCATCACCATTTATACCTTTGGAGACATTTTCTCTTTAATTGATGCTCACTTGAACCTGTGATATCTCATTAAGGTCCAGAGGTGCTCATTAAAGCTGGCATTGAATAATGCAGTGGATGTGCCTCATCTCTATGAATCCAAGAAAGGGCTCTCTGGAACTTGTTATAGAAAGCATTTATAGATTGCTAAATTAAAGGATTAGTTTTGTGCTAAACCATTTTTGGGTTAATCAGTTGTGGGAAACCAGATTTGATGTTTAAGCAGACTCCAGCTATGGTTTTATAGTAGGGAAAGTTGTTAAGCTGCTATTATTTTGAATAAACCCTCTAGCTTGCTAATTGACTATGCTTGGCATTTTACACTTAGCTGAATATGGTCCCTTATTGTGACCCTTACTTCCTCCAACTGAATTGTACACTCCATTGTAACAGGGCTACGACTTCCTCCCGGTGCCCCCAACTCTCATCCTTAAAACTTCTGGTGCACTTCTAGTTACATGACAGGTGCTAGCAATTTTTTTTGTTCGGTGATTGCTACAGTTCTAGAAAGCAATGTGTTCTCACATGGCTTATGTTATAGTGGGTCATGTACAATATTGTGTATTTCAGAAGAGCATTGCTATTATATGTTTGGTCTGTAACCAGCCATCTGAAAAGTGCTTCAAAGTTCTTATGGAAGTAGAGGAGGAAAACAGGTCTAATCTGGTTTGATGCCCTTAACCTGATAAAGAAATGGCTTCCACCTTCACCTTCAACCTCACCTTGGATAAAGGAGTTGCTGGAATCCTTTACCAAGAAATGTTGTTGTAACAGATCAAGAGGTCTATTTACTATTTATTAACTTTTCAATTGGCAATTTCTACCATTGCCTTCGGCCCATGTACATTCACATATTCATGAAACAGAAAATAAATTAAAAATTATATATGTGAAAAAACTAAGGCACACACACAAAATTCAAGATCATTTGTACGTAGAAGCTGTGCTAGCAAGCCATCCTAGGTATAAAACTAGAAGCCATGGTTGCAAATTTCCAGGAAGGGAATTTGTCTTAAACAGAGGTGTGCTCAGGCAATATGACCAAGATCCCCACTAATGTCCTTGAACAGGGGTTCCCAAGATGCCCCCCAAAGCTCTGCTGTGCTCTCTCTTTGGGTCTCTTATTCTGCCTCCTGTTGCAGGAAGCTCTTGTCCCTGTTTTCTCCACAGCCACATTTTCAGTGTACTGAACTGAGTACTACTACAAAGGAGCTGATTAAGTGTATCCAGGTTTTAGGCTAAATGTACACAGGGAGTCATGTAGCATGTTGCATTTCTCTGCTGAAGGGCTTTGTTTATTTATTTTTAACATTTTAAAAGGGCAGGTTTACCAGGAAAAGGAGAAAAAGAGGTGTCTGCATAGTTGCAGGTGGGCAGGAGAGCTGCCTCTGTTTAAGGCTTTAGTTGTTTGAAGTTCTGTCATAGTTCACGCCTCTCTTCTTCTTTTTTTTTAATTTAATTAATTATATTTGACATTGTTTGTAGTCCCCAGGGAGTACCCACCGCCATTCCACCGGTGCACCATCACCTCAGTCCCTTGTGCTCTTTCTGCCCTCAGCCCCGTCTTTGCCTTCCCATCCTTCCCCTCCCCACCACAGTCCCTTTGGTTTATCTTGGCTTTTTGGTCTTGCTGAGTTTTTTGTTTGCTTTTGTTATAATTGCCCATTTCCTTGAGCTTATTCTTTGTTGTTGTTGTTGCCCTTTCATATTCCTCCTAAAAGTGAAGCCATCTGATATTGTTCTCTTGCCTTCTGACTTGATTGACTGAGTATAATTCCTTCTAGCTCCATCCATGTTTCTATAAATGTCCCTAGTTTCTCATTTTTGATTGCTGAATAATACACAATGGAATATTATGCACGCCTCTCTTCTACCGCTGAGCTTCCCTCTTCTTGCTCAATCTCTTTTTCACTTTTTCTTCTTTCCCTCCCATATCTTCTGCTTCTCTTAATTAACTTTTGTCTTCTTGTTGGTCTGCTCTGAGTCTGGTGAGGCCAAGGGTGTGGGAAGAAAAATACCAACTCCACGCCAACCTTTCTCCTAAAGCTCATGTCCGTGCCATTCATTTAGATATTTCCCTTTCTGTTTTTCTACTATTCTTTCCATTTCACCATAAAAGCATAGATAGATTGGACTTGCAAAAGCTCCAACTGGTTGAATTTTGAAATGTGATTTTAAATGTGTGTATCAACAACAAACATTATATAGATATGATTAGCTTATTGATTCTCATCTCCCTGGATTTGATCACATAGTCACTTCATTACAGAAAGTTTACCTTTTCACATGATCCAGTAGAAAAAAAAAGACAAAAGAAAGGTGTAAATTTCTTTGCCCTCTTTACACCTTTGGGATTAAAACAAATTAAAGCATTTCTAAGAATAGTTTAGCAAAGTGCCTATCTTTTATAACCACGTTTCCTCTTACCTGACTAGCTAAAATGAGACTAGTATTAGTTAGAAATAATTACTCTACGTAGATCTTGACTTTCAAATCCTCAGTCACATACTTAGAGAAAATCAAAAGCATAAAGGCATTTTTATATTGATACTGTGTTTAGTTCCTGCCTTAGCTCGTATTTATAACTGTGTGCCTTTGGGTATTTTTAAAATAATCACAACTGCTCCTTCATGTAAGTAAATTATATGCTATTCTTAGTGTACGATTTCCAACATTCATTGCTTTACAAAGCCATACTTTCTAGTTAATAGAAAAGAAACGAGCCCAGTTCTGCTCAAGTTGATTGCATTTCTTGGAATTCTAGAATTCTGGAACGCTAGACTTCAACTCCCCACACCAGGAAGAATGTCTTACCCATCGCCACCTCGTCAATTCTTAAAATGATTCCAGCTGCTCGAAGTTAATATTTGCTGATTGATTAAAACCTACCTCCATTAATTTATATGCCCAAATTACTTACCATGTGCCAGGTAGTTTAGATTCTGACCATTAGTTACAAACTATCCTGGGAGGTTTTCCCAGTTTCATTTTATCCTTCCTGTAATTAGTTTTAAAAAATATAGTTGATCCCATCCTATAATTCTAGGTATAATACAATGTTAAGTAAGAAATAAGAACATAAGACTACATATTCAGAACTATTCTAATTTTATAAATATCTATAGATATATTTGAGCTTTAAAACTGCATTGATATTATATATGTAAAATATGCACATGCCCCCGAACAAACAAAATATAATTAGTAGCTATAACAGGTTGGATTATAGGCTTTTTAAAATATTTTTTAAGTTTCCCCTATTTCCGAATATGAACGTGTTTCATTTTTATGCCAGAAAAAAGCAAAAATATTTTTATCATACATTATAAATACTCTTTGGTGATAACTTAGGTATCCGGAAAAAATGTTGTTCTCTCATAGTTGACTCATCTTCTGTTAAGACCGTGTTTGTTACCAGTTCCTTTCATTTCATCACCCAGTTTTTATTCTGTGTGCTCTTAAAATTTTATCAGCCCATGGGAAAGCAGTTTTAGTAGCTTCTGTTCTTTAATACATCTGTGCCATTAAAATCTTTGATTATTATTAGCAAAAAAAAAAAAAAAAAAGAAAAGAGGAGAGCCAAATGAAGAGCAGTTGCATTTTAAAATATATCCAGTAGTTAATGCGGCTCATGAACTTCAAAGCCAAAGCAACAGCCTTACTGATCTCTGCCTGGGTGTCCTGGAACATATCGTTAACCTTCCATATCAGGCCCTTCTTCCTGACATTATAATATTCATATTGTCCATAATATTCCTGGGTGGGGCTAATTTGATAAAAAAATGCATGAGAAAGAGCTCTGAAAGATTATCACAACATTATAACCATTAGTGTTATTGATGAAGATGGTTTCTATATATTGATATAGATAATATCTTCTATGTATATCAATATAGATATATATTGATATAGTAATATAGATAATACATATCTATACATTCAATATATAGATAATATATATTCAATCTATAGATAATATATTCCATATATTGACAGACAAGAGTCAGGGAAATCCAGGATTTTTCCTGCTTTGCCCACCAGGCCTTAAGAGTCGGTAAATGTCAACATTGCTCTGTATCACTCATTCATAGCCTAATAGTTCAAGTTCACGATGGGTGATTTCTTGGTTTCCGTTAGCCTTGTCAGAGACTTGTCTAGACAGCAGCCATCCTTTGCAGTAGGTAACAAAAACTCATTTTGCAAGGCAGACAGACACAAATCGAGGATTGGTTTGTAGTGGAATGGAATAAAGGCAGTTTATCTTTAAGGTAAGCTAGCATGTAAGCAGATGTTGGAAACTGTCAACCATGCAGGCGGGAGTGTGGAAGCCATAGGCACATCTTTATACACATTTTTAAATTCGTGCAGCTGCCTAAAACCAACAGTCGACAATACATGCTTGCAGATGAACCCCGTTTGCAGTGAACCCCATCCACAGGCATCCACCAATGAAGTAAAACTGATCACAAGGTGTGCGCTTATGAGTCTGCAGGCCCACAGCTAGTTCCTGTTTGTCTGAAATGCATCATCCTTCCAAACTTTCAGGCCGTGACTAAAGGACAAAAAAACCCAAGTTGAATATTGGGTTATTTGTCTTCATGGGTGGGTAGAGTGATTACTAGAGATATAATGAGATAGGGAAAACCACATATTCCCCATCCTTCCACTACCATTTTCATTGTCAATATTAAAAAGAGCAATTAGAGGAGTTTCAAAGGACTAAGTAAATGATTTGAAGCTACTTTAATGTGGAAGAGGAATGCTTCCGCTTTTCATGGCCCTGGAATGATTTGTTGATGTGAAAAATTGGGGGCGGAGCATGGGGATGCAGGAAAGAGCAATTCGTTTATTTTTCCTCATTAATCTCATTTAGTAAGTGAGTTTTGTTGGCTTAGGACTATCCACTGGTTTCAGAGGGTTGTTCTGTAAAAGCAGCCAGGACTGTGTTTTGTGCCTATAGTGTACTGATTATCTCCCATACATATTAAATTACATTTTAACATTTCCGATACTGACTCATCCCCCAAATTTGCAAATCTTCATTTGGTTCTTTGTAAAACATCAGAGAAAATTAGCAAAGTTTTATAGATTTATGTACTAAGTTGCCATTTAAGACCTGCCAGTTAATGAAGATAGCAGGAAAGAAAATTTTCTCAAGTCTATTCATTACTATGCCTCTTTATAGTTTTTATTGTTTAATGTCTTATTCCTTGAATATTTGTGCTTTGGAGTTAAATGTGCCAATTGGAAACCTTGGAAATTCAGAAATGTGCAGACATGTGAAATCTAAAGCCATAGTCACTGAATAGATACTGATGGGCAGATAATATCAACTGCCGTCATCTATCTTTAGGAGAAATACAGCTAATTTGCCAACTCTACTTCCCTGATCGAAACATTTATCAAAGTTGATCTTTAGTCATTAGTTTCTGTATCTGCCAAATAATGTCCATTATGATCTCTAAGGTCTATTTCTAACAGAACAAGGGACCATTCCATGTTCCAATAATACAATTTTTTAAAAGGTAAAAAAAGTTATAAATATATATCTATTTTTCCTTTACACAGAAGAGTTTGGGTAGTAGCACTCCAGGGTATAGATGGCAGCTACATTAGTTCTTTTCAATCCTGCCATCCTTAATATATTTCTTGTGTAGAAAATGGCTGCATAAATTCCAGCCTTTGCATCAGCATTTCAGAAAGCAAGAAAAAGGAAGGGAAGAGGACCCAAACCTCCCCCCACCTTTTCAAATATACTTGCAAAGACTCCATACCTACCACATTTTGTGTTTGCTTCATAGCAGCCAGAATTTAGTCTCAGCGTATCTAAAAGCAAGAGTTGATGAAAACCAAGCCTTTCAGCTAGACAGCACTGTGTCCAGTTCCAATCAAGCTCTCTGCTTCTACAGAAAGAGAGAATGGAATTGGAGTGAGCAAGAATTGGCCACAAATTTTGAGCTGAAAAACCCAGGGTCCCCGCCTTGCTGGAAAACCTACCTGGTGCAGGTAAATGTAAATGAATGCCAACCTTGTGCCCCTCAGGCCCCTTGGACTACATGCATTCATGTGTTCTCTCTCTTCATTATACCTATGATGGTATTTTCAGGCCTAGACCATAACCCTTCAGTTGATTTGTTATGTGTCAGAAACCAAATCTTTTCTGCAAGGTTTAATGAATATAAACAGAGTCACTCAGAGATTTAGAGCTGTCCTTTCCCTCTGCCTCGCTCCTGGGCGTCAGAATACACAATGTTACTCACACCATCAACACTCTTGAGATGAATAATGGCTGGGCACGTGGGTCCTCAGAAGACGCATGCACTTGCTGAGGCTACAGTTGGCAGTGGAGGCTGCTAACATTCACAGCACCCTTGTGTTCTGTTGGACGACTGGTTTGGTGAGACAGGTGTGGGTTGAGGAAGGAGGAGGGGTCCCCTAGATTGACCAAGGGAGAAAGCTACTAGAAGTTACAAGTCTCTGGTTTGGGCACCATGATACTTACACTTTTTAAAATCCCCCATTTAGAAACTAAGGAAAACCAGGACTCTCTCATTTGGGGCCGGAATCCCTGTGGATTGCTTGGAAGGTGGTCTTTTATTCTAGCACAGACATATTTTTCAGTGGCTCTGAGATTCTGGATCAACTGAGAAAATCCAAGAGTTTCTTTGTTACAGTCTAAGTCTGTTCTGCTTCTGGTCGTTGCAAAGAGGTCAGCTGATATCAGAGCCAGAATTTAGCCAGGTGGCAGTTTCAGAATTCATGGGTTACTGCTATGTGATATAATGTCGTTGCCTAGGAAACTGCCAGCATCCAGCTAACCTGTCGCAGACGTGATCAGCAAGGTGGAGGTGGTGTTGGAACTGTTGTTATTGTTTTTAACAGTCAGACATGCTGTAAAAACTCACCATAGATGCCCCCTTTCCATTTAGCAACAAGACCTCGTAGGTAATAAAAGGCAGGCATCTGAGTCGTTTTTCATTAATGCTGCTATTGACCTGACCAGGATTTAGCAACAAAAATAAACATAAGCCCCGATGCTGAGATGAGGTGAGAATGAGTTAAACCTCAAAGGAACAAATAAGTAAACCGAAAATATCTTTTCTCCACATCGGTATAGATGAAGAGCACAGATGGAAGGTTCTGAATGGATCCATCGGAGGCAGGTACATGAGCAATTGTGATAAATATCCAGATGTAGACAGAAGTCACCCAGCTTAAATGCAGAGATGCGGCAGGAGGCTTCTGGAGCAGGAGGAAGGGAAGGAAAAAAAATGGAATGTTAGGTAGAAGGTCATTCCAGGCGGTTTGGGATAGCTCCCCTAGGATAATGCATCTAACAGGGTGACAGTTTGCGCGTGCTCACCTGTGTTTGGCATTAACCAGAGTGGAAAAATAGAGGAGATGCAAAATAACTTTTCAAGAGAGTTCCCAATTTGGTGACGTTGTCATTTTCTCCCAGAAACAGATCAGAGGCCTGGCAATGCTAAACTCTCCAGAGTCACTTATATGTCTCTTTAGTGTCAAGCAGAAAGGAAGAAGATGTACTTTGAAAGTCCATAGGGCAGTTTGAGTCCTCCTTGGTCTATTATTTTCAAAAATACGATGCCCACCTCTGTGTTTCTCCCAAGCTGGGCATCGTCTAGCTTAGCACCCCTGTGCTGGAAGCAGGAGGACCATATGCTGACTGCAATCTCTAGCCGGTCCCTGTCTTCCCACTTCTGGTTGGAAGTTCTTGGAAGGAAAAGGCACCAAGTCCAACTGTGTTCATATCCCACAGCCCTAATGTTCTGCTGCTCCATACACAGTCTGCAGAATTACCTGAATGAATGGGTCACCCTTTTTAAATATATTTTATTTATTTTGAATGGGCCCCTTTTTAGTAAATGTGGGAAACATAGTTTATGAAACATGAGTGAACTGTTCGATGTTTTTGTTTCTGCCACCATTATCTATGGAACAAAAAAAAATCCAGTAACTCCCTGGAATATTGGAAATAAGTATCTCTAGGCACTAAAATAAAATCACTCTTTATTCTACAATGTGAAATTATCCAGAACTTTAGCATGAACTAGTTTCAAAAATGGTGCCACACACAAAGTCAGATACAAACAATTCAACTTGGGAGATTATTTTTTCGTAAATGAGATGCTGTTGTTTGGTTTCAGTTTTACCAGCTGTCCAAGTGCCCATGTTTAGTGTAACTGAAATACCAGGGGACTCTTAAATCTCTACCGGGGACGCACCTTTAACAGATTTTGGTCAGCTGGACATTTTGAGCTTCCGAGCTTGGAAAGTCAGCCAGAACCTGCCGCCAAAATGCAGACTCACAATCAGATTGCTTCCTCGTGTTTTGTTTCTGCCACCACTATCTATGGAACTAAAAAGTCCAGTAATTCCCTGGAATATTGGAAATAAGAAGGATTGCTTCCTTCTTAGTGTGAATGCCCCAAGAAATCCCCACTAGTGTGGCTCTTGCTTGGACTGTATTTCAAAGTCACTTAACAAGAAGACTTGACTGAATGTCATAACCCCAATATTTATCAGTCAATGCGGGTAGTTACCTTAGTTACACCAAGGGCATCACAGCACCCTTTGCTCTTAAATCCACTCCCCCCAGAGTGGAGAGAAAGCTAGCAGGAAAATGGGTAAAATTTGAAAATACGGTGACAATCAACTAGTAGGAACTGATAGGGTAGGATCGTGCCTCTCGGCACTGCTCCACTTTATAAATCTCCAAAGGAACCACTTTCTGTGTGGGAGAAAACCCCACCTCTACCAGGGCTAGGCTGAGCGTGCTCAACAGATGGATGCATGTCAAAGAGCGTCAACCTTTGCCTATTGACACCCTGGCTTATGTTCCAGCTTATGCTGTATTTACTCTTAACGGAACCCTGAATGGACCTCTCATTTTGTTTTGTGAAGTGTCAGGCAGCAGGAAAGCCCAGTCAGCAAATAGCAGTAAACACTCAGGATTTTTGTATTTTTGTAAGACGTGATGCTTAGCACATCACTGAGCTGATTTGTGTAATTAGCATTTAGCACATCACCGAGTTGATTTGTGTAATTAGCATTTAGCAGATGCCTGTCAGATCTGCCTCAAGTACTGTGCCAAAGGGTTGTGCCTGCCCTCAGGGAGCGTAGAGACGGAGATCAGTAGATTTTGTTTCTTTTCTGCTTTTATTTCTGAAACTGGGACACCAACCAGCACCTAGTAAGCACCCACATTTTGAAAGGTTTATTTATGCATACAAGAACTGGGGTACAGGCCAGAGGTGCAGGGGGTAAGAGGATTCACCAGACAGAGTGGGGAACAGAATAGGCAGATGGACTGAAACACACTGCTGAGGGGAACAGTGGGTGAGGCAGGAGAGGTCTGCTGTGCCGTGTGGGTCCCCTCCCTAGCAGGGGATTGGACTCGTGTTACAGTGACTGCGGATTCTTCACGGTGCCGTGCTTAATCCCTTGCTCCACCAGGGAGGCCCCATAAGCATCCACTTTTAACTGTTGGGAGATAGGAGGAAATGGTGTGAAGAAATTAAGAAAAGCAGGCCGTGGTGGAGATAGACATAGGGGAGATGCAGTTACAAAGGAGCTCTGCTATGAAAACTGTATCGCTCTATATTTGTACCTGCAAATCATCTCATTTAATCAGCTACCATAATGGCAACTAGAGAAGTACTTTACTTAAAGAGGTGTTCCATATAAAGCACTGGCATACAGTAAGTACTTTCTAGGTATTAGGTGTTATTATTCCTACTTCTTGTTAATACAGAGTGGGTACTCAATAAAGCTTGGTTAAATGCATGACAAGGGGATTAAATTAAGTGCTGGAATTTAAGCTGCACATAAACTCAGTATAATACCTGTGTGAATAGAGCAGCCTGCGGTACAGTGAGAACAGAATTTCCACATTCTATTCTGACAAAAAGAATCTGAAATCACAGCTTTGCTGCAGTGGCTTCAAAAGTACTTCTCTGCCGGACCGGACCCTTCACACTTGGGTCTCCATGTGTTTTTCCCCCTAGGACATGGAGGCTCTTGGAAAGGGATGGGGGGAGCTGAAGTGACAGTGGTGGGAAAGGAGGCCTTGGTGGTGGCACCAGAACCAGGACGAGCATGCCAGGGAGTGTGCGAAGACAGCGTGGGCAGGAGACACGGGGAGCTCTCTGCAGTGTCTCCTGGTGCCATCGCTGCCCAGTGCCCTTGCCAGACTAGCTTCTTGCTTTGGGGTTGTGAAGGCCCAAGTGGTTACACAGGACTCTTCAGAGCTGGGCCTGAGTACCACCCACTCAAAAAGAGAATTACTGGGGCCTCCCTGGTGGTGCAAGGAGTTAAGGCACAGCGCTATGAGGCATCCACAGCCGCTGTCCTGTGAGTTGGATCCCCGGCCACATGGCACAGCAGACCTCTCCTAAATCCCTTGCTGCTCCCCTCAGCAGTGTATTCCTGTCAGTCTGCCTGTTCTGATCCCCACTCTGCCTCTGGTGACTCCCTTCCTTCCCCACCCCCTCCCCACATACACACCTCTGGCCTTTATCCCCGTTCTTGTATGCATAAATCAATAAATCTTTAAAGAGAGAGAGAGAGAGAGAAGAGAATTAGTTGTTGTATTTTTCCACAGTCATGAGCTAATTAATGGGGTGTGGGTGAGTTGAGGGTGGCAAGCAAGATGGCCCCGTCGTCCACTTTATGAGTGGTTTGAAGCAAGCTTCAGCCATGACACTGGACCCTGGTAGGAAAGGCTGGCTGGGTGGCTAGTTACAGCAGGGCCGGCCCGACCAGCTTATCAAAGGGAGCAAAGGCTATCCATCCACACATCAGGCAGTTCAGGCAGAGGAAGCCATGGAATGTTCTAGAGTCACCAGTCACGCAAATTTACCAGGTAGGTACTTGGGCTCCACCATACTGTTTGCCTATGGCCAGGGCCACTCAGCCTAGAGAAGCTGAAGCACTTTAAGTGAATGACTCCTGAGACTACAGAAGTATTGATCATTTAGCATCAGAAGATCTTTGCTTGAGGCTGGTCCCACAGAAAAATCAAATTAATGATTCATGTAATGAGTTCAAACCAGACAACTGAATTATGGGCCTGACATTAAGACAACTGGGAGAATGTAGGAGGAGGAGACGTTTGGGAAGAAAGAGGACAGTGTAATCTTCTGGGAGTAAAATTTATTACTTGAAGGTTAAAAAAGAAATCTGCAAGTTCAAATTGAGAGTCATTTTGTTTATACCCTAAATGCTACAATGTAGTTTTAGGAGCTGGTTACCTTTTTAGCGTGAAATCAACATTTACTCCCAGAATACAGTCCCTAAGACAATTCATCAGATATTTATTTCTTCAAGGCTCGGGAGAAGAGGATTATAAGACATAGTTTAAAATGTGGGTGTATATGTGCAAAATATGTTTGCTTTAAAGAGATCTTAAATGCTGTAGAAATAAGCAATCATGGGCTCCAACCAAAATAATTAATACCAAATGGTTGCTGTATCCTTTTTGAATCCTGTTTCAAAGCCGAAATTGAATAAAACATTAAGTTCTATCTCCTCTCTCTTTTTTGCCTGTTACTCCCAATCTTCTTTATTGCCTTCTTGGCCATGAATTCAATGTTCCTATCTAGAGCCTCCCTCCTAACTTCTTGCCTTCCTCATGCTCCATTGGAGTATTATGTACCTGCTTTCCATGGGGGCCCAGAAATAGTAACTATTGAACATCTTGGTCACCTGAAATAAATACATTTGGTCAATGCGTAGCCACATTGAAGGAGCAGTACTAGCTACTTAGTTCCTAGGAGACATTTCACCAGAATAGATAAACACAGCCTCACTTACATTGCTGTGTGGTTCCATCACAGATATATGGACCTGTTCTAGAATCCAATCTTTTAAAAAATATTTATTTGTGCATAGAACTAGGATGTCAGCCAGAAGTGTGGGGGTGGGAGGATTCACCAGAGACAGAGTGGGGAGCAGAACAGGCAGATCTACTGAAATAGGCTGCAAAGGGGAGCAGCGGCCGAGACAGGCGAGGTCTGCTGCGCCATGTGGGTCAGCTCCCTGGCCTGGGATCAAACTCAGGCCTTTGTGGAGATAGCACTGCAACTTAACCCCTAGGCCACCGGAGAGGCCCTAGAATCCAGTTGTTTAGAGAAAGACTTAGATACTGTATTGGGATGATCGACACTCTGTGTGTGTGAGTGTGTGTATACGTGTGCTCTTGTGCGGTCTCCACTGTTTCACTCTTCTTCAAATGTAAACGTGCTAGTTCATTTACTAACAACGATTTGCATAATTTTGCATTACTACTCACCCAGCAGAAGACTTGGGATTGGCTAAAAACTTCCCCTTGAATGAGCTCAAACTGGCTTAAAAACCAGTTGAAGAGGGAACAAACCACAGGAACAATGTTTTCCAAGAGGTTTACTTCCCTTAAATTGAAATATAATCGCGTTCCCTGGCTTTCGGGGCACTTGTACAAGGCCCATCTGTTTATTCAAGCATTTGCCTGATGGTGTGGGAGGCTCAGCCAGTGTCATCCCTGGCATGAGCCTTGCAAATGCTGAATATGTTATCCAAGCACATTAGTCCCCAACAACACGTGTACATTGAAAATGCAATCACCAGCAGTGCCACTTTATCCATTGCTCTTAGGGACTGGAAAACACATTTAATATGTCACCTAGTTTCTCCATCTCTGTATTTTAAACTAGGACTATAATAGTGTTCTTTTGGAAGTCATTGATGACCATATGGGCTACGGCAATGGACCTCAATGCAATTCTAAGATAGGACCTGTCAGAATCTCCCTGGTTCATCCCGCGTGGACTGATGTCTCTCTCAGTTTCTCTGATACATTTCATATAAATGATGTCTCAAACTTAGGAGTTTGATCTTCTTCCCTTTTTTATCCCTCCTTGGGTCTCTTCCAGTTTCAACTCCCTCCTGGGGTGATGGGTCTGCTCCCATAGTACTGGCCCCTCCACCTGTTCCCTATCTTCCCAGACAGTGCCCCGAGTTTGCCTTAGAGCCAGTACTGAAGGGGTAGTACCCTCAGCCATCCTCTCCTCCTTCAGATCAGTGTCCTTTGCATTGTACTCACCTGGTATAGGTATAACCTTCCTGTTCCCACCGGGGTGCCCTGATTCCTTTGGTTTAATTCACTTAGTTAGCACTAAGCCCTGCTAACTCTTTCTATCGCTCTTCTTCCATCCTCACTGTCACTGCCTTAGACCCTAGCAATCTGAGCTGACTGCAAAGCAGCTTCTGTGCAGGGAAACAGGACAGAAGAGTGAAAAGTGTATTGGAGGAGGAGTTGGAGAGATTGAGTGCTCATCCTGATGTTGCTGGCTCATGGGTCGAAGCCTCTGGTTTGGATTCTTCCCCTGTTCAGGATCCTTCATGCCTAGAGAATGAAACTGAGTTTGACTGGCACAGCAAGCAGAAACTTTATTCATTAATCAAAGGGAGAGAAGCGTGAGCTCAAGACCCCTGCGTAGGAGGATGTAGTGTCCTTCATGGAGAAAGATGTGCATGTCCCAAGCCAAGTGGGGTTCAGTGGTCATGCACACATGACTTCTTTTTGCACAAGGCACTTTTTAAAAAATATTTTATTTCTTTATGCACACAAGAGCTGGGGTAAAGGCCAGAGGTGCAGGAGGTGAGAGGATTCAGCAGAGACAGAGCAGGGAGCAGAACAGGCAGATCTAGCAAAACACACTGCTGAGGGGAGCAGCAGGCGAGGCAGGAGAGGTTTGCTGGGCCATATGGGTCACCTCCCTGGCTGGGGACCGAACTCGCACTGTAGTGGCTGCCGATGCTTCATAGAGCGGCGCTCAACCCCTTGCACCACCAGGGAGCACAGGTCTCTTTCCCATGTGCCACCTCATCGCCACCTGGGGGTTGGCTGCTTTGATCTGACCCTGAGGCCACTGGCATCTGGCTTTAGTCTCTGCAAGCAGGCCTAAGCCTTCTCCTTGCCCCGTGACACTGATCTGTATTTAATTTACACACTCTGCAAAGCTGCGTGACCTTAATAACAGCCGTCATCTCTCTGGACCTGTTTTACCACCTGTGAAATAAGAAGTTGTACTTTGTAAATAGAATAATTATGAATAAATATAAACCCACAAGCAATTCAGTTGTCACAAATACTCTATTGATTTGGGTTTCCTGGCCTTAAACTGGAACCAGTATTTGAGAATGTTCATGAAAAAGATTTTAAAAAAGAAGACATTATTGTCATGTGCAAAGTCAATATTGATTGATTTTTGTGCTCTTGCTCTTCAATCTCGAGTTCCAGATTTTTACTACTAAATGCATGAGGGCTTTTGTTTTTCGTGCTTTTCTTGAGTAAAATCAAATTTTCATTTGCTCAAGATTTACCTTCCTAAAAATGTTTGACAAATGCCTAACTTGAAAATTAGCTTGCTGTCTTGGAGCAAGAGCAATCTGGAAGAGAAACCTGTTCCAAAGAAGTTTGTTGGAAGGTAGTATGCTGGTATAAAAAATAAAAATCATATAATCCAGGGTGATCTGCAGAAATTATATGCCGTCTGCCAAAGAATTTCAAGCCGGTGTTGTCTTGTTTTCCTTATGGATCTTTAGTTTCACTGTTCTCAGCAGCTTACAAAATGAGAAACTGAGGTATTGTAGTAGAATCCCCCTCTCTGCCAAGGAAAATTGAAAAACACTATGGGGAAAATACACACGATTATTTGGGTCCTGACTATAGATTCTGAAAAATGTATTCATTGGAGGGCCAAATACATTACTATTCCCACAATATTGCCAACAGCAAAGAGATTATGCTCAGAATTAAACTCTGGCCTGTTTCATTTCACCTGTGCTCTGAAACTAAGTGAGAGCAAGCATGGAAACTTTTTTTTTCAATGAAACTGAAATTAGGTCAGACAAACTTTTACTGGAACCTTCTCACTCACAGAATAAGCCAGGAAGGGGTAGAAGACTATGATCCATGTAGCTGATTAGTCCCTGATTCCTTGACCCAAAGAGTGCTGGGTTCGTGTCATACACTGAGGTCTGAGAACCCATTCTGGGCTGCCGCCATGTGTCAAGGAGTGAGAAATCCAGACACTTGCCCTATCTGTTCTCTGTCACAGAGATGCGGGCAGAAGGAGCATTGCAGACAATCTGTCTTTTATACTCAGGATCCCTCAGGAGGAGAAACAGAGATTGATCCCAAGAAGGAATGACCACACCCATTATGTGCCCAGCGGCAGCCCTTCATCATTAAGTTTAAAAAGCGCAGGTTGGAGCAAGAGCTGTTGGAAGTTACAGGAGAAGGCAACGGGGCATCTTAAGTTGCTGTCTGAGAAGATGCGAGAGGATTTCTGGAGCAGAAAGGAACCCTCCTGCTTTTTTCCCCATCAGGGTGCCCCATCACAGTTGAAACTGCTCTTTTTTGTTGTTTGTTGCTTAACTTAGAAGAGCCTGCTAGGAAAGTGGCAGATGAGTCACCTGTCACTAAGAGTAGGCGTTCTTAGCACTGAGGAAAGTGGAAGGTAGCAGTGAATTACTAGTGCGGTTTTCCAGACGACTGAGTTGCCATTCCTTAGTGCCCCTCATCTGGTGCTCGGTACACAAGGTCAGGTACAGGTGGGCACGAGGCACCATGGGCACTGAGGCTGACTGGCATCTGCTCTCAGCAAACAGAAGCAAGTCTGGACCAGTCGAAGGGAAAGGTCTTCTATTTTACACAATTAGCCACTTACCCTCAAGACCAAAGCTCCCCCTGTCCCTGTCTGTAATGATTATTTTAATCATTAAAATAAATTCGACTAAGAGAGTGAGAAAATGGGGCAGGGTAGGCACAGTGAGATTTGAAGACTAGATTTTTATTTTTCAGGGGAAGCATGTCTTGATAAAAGCAATTTCCATGTGGGCCGACAAACAAAACTGGAACGTGATACCGTCATGGTTTGGCCTGCAAATTATGTTCCACTTGTTTTTCTGTAGTTGGAACATATCCAGGCCTTAAAAACAAAGTGGTCTTAACTTTATTATAAATTGCCTAAGAGAGTCGACTACCCCCACTTGTGGGGACCACACCCAGCCCAAACCCCAATTGAAAAATTCTCCTTAACTTACAGCTTAGCCTCCAACCCTGCACCCCATTCCACAGCCAGATTCCATATTCAGCATCAGACACTTCGACTGGTTGAATCCATTAAACACAATAATCCATGAAACACCCAGTAACTGAACCTCGAATTTCAACCTGTGTTGCTCAAGAGTCAGCTGTATAGGTCAGACACCCCCTGGGTCCTGGGGTACAGTACGGGAAGCAAAAATGAAGATGTAACTCCCTCAGGGAGCCTCGCTGAAATTAAGAGTGCCTGGTTCCTTGCACATGACTTGGTTGGTTTGGGGTGTGGCCGGGGTTGGCAGGATCTTTCAGAATCCCCGCAAGTGACTCTGATGTGCTGGCAAGGTCAAGAATTGTGGGGTCTGACATGGTAGCTTCCCACACCGTGCTGCCAGGCAGACTTGCTGGAGGAGTTTTTAAAGTCATACGTTGCTGGGTTCCTGCGTAGATCTACCAGGCCTTGGAAAACTCTATTTTTATAGGATCATGAGAGTTCCTGATGGTTGAACTTAGTCAACAGCACTGATTCACTGTTGCCCTGTGTTTCTGCACAGCTGCAATCTAGAAACTTAATACTGCCAACTGTTTCCATCTCTTTACTCTCCCAGACAGAGCCTTTTGACTCATTCAGGTGCTGGCCAAGTATGGTTGTGGCCATTTTTAATGAGACTCTCATAATGGTGGAAAGCCATCCAGCAGCCCACAGGCCTCCCCCTTCTCTCAGCTGCTTTCCCTGACCTGTTTCTGTCACCGAGCTTGTCCTCCGCCAGGTAAAGACTCGTCTTTTTGTGTTGGGGGGTATTTTTGCTGCTGTTGCCCTCTGTAACTAAAACCTCACTGTAACTTTGCCTTTGTGCTGCTGAACCACAAGGGAACGTGGGGGATGTGTCTCGCGTGGTCCTTTAACAGTCTCCTGCTATTGGGGGCCTCCCTGGTGATGCAAGGGCTTGAGCACCACACTGTGTGGCTTCTGCAGCCACTGCAGCGTGAGTTCGATCCCCAGCCAGGGAGCTGACCCACACGGCACAGCAGACCTCTCCTGTTTCCCCCGCTACTCCCCTCAGCAGTGGATTATAGTAGATCTCCTTGCTCTGCTCCCTGCTCTGTCTCTGATGAATCCTCTCACCCCCTGCACCTCTGGCTTGTACCCCAGCTCTTGCATGTATAAATAAATTTTTAAATCTTTTTTAAAAAACTAAAGTCTCCCACCACCCTAGATGTAGCTCCCCACCTAGGAGTAGTCAACCCCAGTGATGCTGCATCAGGGGGTTCGGACAGTCGTGTGAGAGTGAAATATTATCTCGTCCTTGAGCGAAGTTTTGAATCAGTGGTGAAATAGAAAACAAAAAGCGCCTGTCTAAAGCTTTTCCAGTCCTTTGTCATCTCCAGTTGAGAACTTTCTGCTCAGGAGCTAACACTTTGGGTATTTTCCTAAATCTCTGGAGTGTGGTTCATTTTATCTTCGATCTTGCAAATGGTATTGACTCAATCACTGTTGTTTATCGTTACATCCTCCCAGTCTCTTGCGTTCACAAGCAAAATGGCAGCAAATTATGGATTTTTCAAAGCAATAGAAAGGACACAAAATCTCAATTTAGGGGACATGTCCTATGAAAATATAAGAGTGTATCAGACTTAGAAATAAAGTGTCTTAGTATTGGGAGGATACATTTTTCTATTTAACATTTTTTCTTCATAGAAACCCTTTTCTATTTACATGCTTATTTTAGGAAAAACCTAACTAACGTGTTTTAAGAAATTACCTCATGTGGAAATAAAGACCTTTTCTTCCAAAGCATAATCTGTGAAAGACCAGGAATGCGGTGGCCTTGTGCACATCTGGGCCTCGGCAGCCATGAAATCAGGGGATGCAGACCTCTGAGAGGATAAGAGCTGGACCCCTGAAAGGAGGCCTAGTTTCCTTGCTCTGTTTGGAATGACATTATAAGGAAAAGTTACTGATCCTAATACTTATGGAATGAAGCATAACTTTTTAAAAAGCAATCAGGCAAAATAATAAATTCCTTTGAAAAAGAATGCTAACAAAACTCAAAACGAAAATACATCATGCCAAATTATGAAAACACTGTGTATGTAGACAGAACTCTCTGATCATTTCCAGCACCTTCTTACAATGAAGATAAATGAACACTCGCTGAACAGACATATTTTTCTTATTTATTTACTTTTTAAAATATTTTTTCATATTTATTTTTACTTATGCATTTAAGACCTGGGGTATAGGCCAGAGGTGTGGGGAGTGAGACAATTCACCAGAGACAGAGTGGGAACCAGAAAAGGCAGATTGACTGAAATACATTGCTGAATGGAGCAGCAGGCGAGACAGGAGAGGTCTGCTGCGCCATGTGGGTCCCCTCCCTGGCCAGGGATCGAACTCTCGCTGCAGTGGCTGGCTTGATAGCACTGAGATTTTAGCCCCTGCGCCACCAGGGAGACCCACAAAAAGTATTTTTCAACCGCAGAGATTGCAGGCTTCCTGTGTGTTTAGGCACTGTGCTTCTGCTTAATGTACATTACCTGGTAAATGGTCACACTTAACTCTTAGATGTTGTTATCCCCATTGAAAGTTAAGAAAATAGGAGCCTCCCTGGTGGTGCAAGGGGTTAAGCACCACCACACTGCGAAGCATGCAGCCACTGCACCATGAGTTCGATCCCCAGCCAGGTAGCTGACCCACATGGCACAACAGACCTCTCCCGCCTCACCCGCTGCTCCCCTGCAGTGTACTTCAGTCGATCTGCCTGCTCTGCTCCCCACTCTGTCTCTGGTGAATCTTCTTACCCACCCACACTTCTGGCCTGTACCCCAGTTCTTGTATGCATAAATAAATAAATCTTTAAAAGCAAAGAAAACAGAGCCAAGGCACCCTTGTTACAGGTCCTGACCCAAAACAATGAGTCCTTTGCCCTCTAGGGGTAGAATCCCCCAGAGAGAGCTAGATGAAGTTGGACCAGGCAAGGCTTTAGTAGAAACTCGCCTCACCAGTGCAGGGAAGGAGCACATAGCCTGCATCCTCCAGGGGAATTAGGAAGAGGAATGTCAAAGGAGCCCAGGTGGAGGATGGAGGAAATTAGCGGTGCCATAGCTTGTCGTGGGTTGGTCTGTGCCAGGGCATGTGCAGATGGTGACCCCCAGCTGTGCGGGTGGGCCCTCCATCTTCCCCCTCCAGGAAGTTGTGAAATAACCATTAGTCAGGATCGGATACTTTCCGTCTATCTTGGCGTCTCATGGTCAGCGTGGTGGCCAAATCGTTTGGACAGGGCTCTTCAGGCCATGATTCAGTCCACCTGTTCAAACAGGACTGGGGGCAGCTCGCGTACTGGCTGTCAGTGTCTTTGACGTAGGCTGCTCAGAGCGCCCATAAGACCGTTGCCCCTCCCCCCCCCCAGAAGCCAGGGACAAAGGTTAGCCTCTTTCTGGGGCAAGGCCAAATGCCTTACTTCATAGCGAGTATAGAAAAGACAGGACAGGCCTGTAACTTTTCCCTCCATTTTGAAGAAAGATCTACGGGACCAGGGAGTAGCTGGATATAGGGGTTAAGCGGTGGGATTGCATCAAAATGATGGGGAGATGGTGCAGACCTTTGGTACCAGTATGGAAGCAGTGTGGGTGCTGATTTGAAAAGGATGAGAAGGGGGAATCGGAGCATCCCCTTGGAAATTCCCAAAGGAAGGTGGAACTGTAAAACTGAAGTTCAGGCAAGAGAATTGTTTAGAATTTCCATTTATAAGACACTGCATTTTCTCAGACAGAGTGGGGAGCAGAACAGGTAGATGGACTGAAATACGCTGCTGAGGGGAGCAGCAGGTGAGACAGGAGAGGTCTGCTGTGCCATGTGGGTCCCTCCCTGGCCGTGGCAGGGATCAAACATGTGCTGTAGTGGCTGCATTTTATAGTGTCGTGTTTAACCCATTGCGCCTCCAGGGACACCCACTCTCGCAGCAGTTTTTGAAAATGTTCTTATTTCATTCAAATGTTACAGATGAGCAAACGGAAGCTCAGAGGGGTTAACCATTTTCTGAAGCCACAGTGCTAGTAGAAAAATGAGTTTTATTGTCAAAAGATCCTTCCTCTGAAATTTTTGCGTTTCCATTTGACCATTGAACGTTTTACTGCCTATTCAGATTATAGTCATTCAGGGCCTCCAACCTCTAGCAATGTTATTTGTTGTCTTTCATTTGTTATTGGGGCCTTAATAAAATAGCTGGCCATTTTTGGTGTTTATATTGTTGCAGGGACTGTAGATATAGGGCAAGGGCATCTAAAAGGGTTAAGTAGGAAATGGACTTGATTTAATTTATAACGAGTGATTGTGTCTAACGTGTGTGTTGTGGCCTGTGTTCAAATAAGCCAGCAAGCTTCTATTTATACTGCAGGAATAAACAACAAATAATACAAACCCAAATGTAAAACATGAGCACATTTGAGTTTTATTCTTGAATGTAGATGTAATTGGCTATTTCTTCTGCAGACAAGGCTTTTGTCCAGTTTAAAAGGGAAAAAAATACCAGTCCACGAGTGTGGATGATCTTTTAAGAAGACAGTTTTAGAGACTTTTAGTAAACTTTTTGGAACTTGAAATCCCTCATAAACAGAGTGCGGCAGGGAACATTTTAATTAGAGATTGTTTCAGCCTGCTGGAATGAACTGGTGCTTGTGTGATGCCTAAGTAACCTGGGAAAGCACTCAGGGAAGAAAGAGAGAGGGAGAGAGAAAGTGAGTGCGTGTGTGCTTTAAAAATGAAAATATTATATCAGTGAAGGAAAACAGTAAAAGGTCCTCTTAAGAAATAATGATAACAGGGCCTCCCTGGTGGCACAGGGGTTAAAGTCTCCACACTCTGAAGCTATCGCCAGCCACTGCAGCATGAGTTCGATCCCCAGCCGGGGAGGGGACTCACATGGTGCAGCAGACCTCTCCTTTCTCATCCGCTGCTCCCCTCAGCATTGTATTTCAATGGATCTTCCTGTTCTGCTCCCCACTCTGTCTCTGGTGAATCCTCTCACCCCCTGCACCTCAAGCCTGAAACCCCAGTTCTTGTATGCATAAATAAATCTTAAAAAAGAAATAATGATAGCATTGCTTATGCCATGCCCTAGTCCATGTTCTTTGAATGTGTGAGCTCACACTAAGCCCAGGGGGTGAGTTCTGATGTTAACTTCCACCTTAAAGAATGGGCAAATGAAGCACAGCAGGTAATGCAGGAACCAGAGGTCCGTGCCTGTGCTTGGGATCCCAAACGTACACCCCCAGCTTTGACAGTAAAAAGGTGGTTGCTGCTGTTCATTACTAAGAGGTCACATCTTTGAGGTTCTCCAGCCCATATGCTGGGCACAGCATGGTCACATCAATTCTAGGACAGCCCCATGAAATGGGGCTTCTCATTGTCTCCATTTTCTTAAAGAGGACACTGGAGCTTAGAAAGTTGAATAGCTTCACTAACATCACCAGCCACCAAAGGCCCAGCCCAGGCCTATGTGGCAGCAAATTCAACTGTGCAGTAGCTATGCTATATGAAGGGTAGTCAATTTCCAAATGCAGACATAAAGCAAGCCTTTCTTCTCTCGAGTCCAGCAGTTTTTCTTTTTTTAATATTTATGCATGCATGCAAGAGTTGGGATGCAGGCCAGAGGTGCAGCACGTGAGAGGATACACCAGAGACAGGGTGGGGGCGGAACAGGTGGATTGACTGAAATACACTGCTGAGAGGAGCAGTGAGGAGACAGGAGAGGTCTGCTGTGCCATGTGGGTCCCTTCCCTGGCTGGGGATCAACTCGTGCTGCTGTGGCTGCAGATGCTTCATAGTGCTATGACTTAACCCCTTTTGCACCACCAGGGAGGCCCCAGATGATCAGGTTTTCATTATAACCTTCCTTTCATTGCATATCTAAGACATACTGCACAGAGGGGATTCCCTTCTTCCCAGACATTTAAATGAAGTAAAATAATCTGAAGCTGCCCCTGACATCTCCTGCTGAATGCAGTTCATTCGACAATGTGCCTGGATCAGAGCCTTGGCGATCTGCCAAGGGAGAGTGTCAGCGTTTTGTTGAATGAATACCTGATTAAGTGAATGAAGCTGCACCAGGCGAGAGGAGGAGCACTTTGGCAATGGAATTCTGTACGGTTCCTGGCAGCTCATTGAACGTCCTCAGTGTTCCACCAGCTTCGTGCTGGGCTGCACGTGAGCCCGGAGAGCCTGCAGTCATTACTCAGCTTTTTGATTGAAAACAGCTGCAGGTAGCGAGTCATCCCTTTGTCCATTTTGCTGGTGGTTGGAAACCACTCCTGGGCTGCTTGGGCCCACTGCACAGCCTCTCTCTGAAATAAACGGAGGTAGAAAGGAGGCTTCCCACTCGCTCTGCTTTTCAACGGGAACCATTCATCTTTGGGGGGGTCAGAACTCAGCCACCCATTCACTGAGTGTGAGTCATACCCCTAATTTTAAAACAAACATTTATTGCAGAGAAAATTCTTACGTTGGCTGGTTTTTACAGGCTGTCTCCCTGTCCTTTCTATGCTTGATTTAGTCTGGTTTCAATAGAATTCTTATCTTTGGGACTACATATTCCTTCCACCCAGTCCAAACACCACCAGCAGCATTTCCTTGGGATGGATCTTAGGGCAGTCTGCACAAGGTTTTAGAGAACTGGATGCTGATTGTTAGAAACCTTTCCGCATAGCACATCCATTTCCAACAACTTCTCCCATGGACGATGTGCTCGGACCTCCAGCTTCAGAAAAAGGGTTAATGATCTTGCCTGAGAGTTTATGTGAGCGATGGAATCTATAACTGCAAATGGTTTTCAAATACACAGGATTTTGTGTCCTTCCATCATGAGTTGAATTTTTTTATTTTTTTTTAAGATTTATTTATTTATGCACACAAGAACTGGAGTACAGGCCAGAGGTGCATGAGGTGAGAGGATGCACCAGAGACAGAGTGGGGAGCAGAACAGGCAGATGGACTGAAACACACTGCTGACGGGAGCAGCAGGTGAGGCAGGAGAGGTCTGCTGCGCCATGTGGGTCACCCACCCTGCCGGCGGCAGGAATCGAACTCGTTTTGCAGTGGCTGCGGTTTGCTTCACAGTGCGTTGCTTAACCCACCGCGCCACCAAGGAGGATCCATAAGTTGAAATTTTTATCCAACACTTGGTTCAATTTTTCATCAGCACATCTGAAAATCTAGAAGAACCAGAAATGCTTTGCCTTTTAGTAGCCAACTCTTTGTAAGGGAGCTAAAGCTTCCACAGACAATCACAGAACAAGAACAGTAAGTCAGCACCAAACAACCACCCTGAGGTCCCAAGGAGTTAGGAAATTTCATTATAACCCAGTGCAGGGAGTTTCTGGTTTAATGAGAAGGATACATGAAAGAAGTAAAACTGCAATGAATGCAGCAAAAATAACTCTGGCCATTTGGTACATGCTGGTGATCCTTCACCAAGGAAGGATTGAACATGGCTGCAGTGGTTTTAAGTGACTTTGTCACGATTTGGAAATGAGCTCCATTCAGAGAACTGGTAACCTTGGGATACCCGCTAGTTTATGGGTGGCTCCCATTTCTCTGATACTTTGAACTCTGTGCCGAGAATATCAATGCCCTCAATCTTCCCTCTGTGCCCCTTTGGGCAATTTCCATTGGTATCTTTCCTCTCCAAGACCCTGGCTCAGATCAGATTACACCTAGTGTACATTCTCCCCCTTTTTGTTCCACTCATCAGCCTGCCTACTGCTCATTATTTTGGGGAGCTTATATTTGGGCTGACCTCATCCTTGGTTCACAATGCATTCTTATCCCTGTAACCAGATGGGCTTCATTTATTAGGTTTATTTTATGACTTGATCTACTTACGTGTATGATCACAAGCTAGGAGTTTATGGGCCACCTATAAAGTCAGAGAAAATAGTTGCAGCAAAATTACCCTCACTTCTGACACTGCAAGTTTGGAAAATTCCTCAAACCACCCTCAGACTGTATAATTCACTGGACTAGATAACTCACATAACTCTCCGATAGCTCATACACTCATGGTTATTGTTTACTACAGAGAAAGCACACAGATATTTTTTAAAGATTTATTTATTTATGCATACAAGAGCCGGGGTATAAGCCAGAGGGGCAGGTGGGGAAGGGGTGAGAAGATCCTCCAGAGACAGTGGGGAGAAGAACAGGTAGATGGACTGAATTACACTGCTGAGGGGAGCAGCAGGCGAGACAGGAGAGGTCTGCTGTGCCATGTGGGTCACCTCCCTGGCTGGGGATCGAACTCATGTGGCTGTGGCTGCGAATAGCTTCATACTGTGGTGCTTAACCCCTTGCGCCACCAGGGAGGCCCTGAAAGCACACAGATTATAGCCAGCAAAGGGAAGAAGTGAACAGAGATCTGGACAGGCCCAAACACACATCTTCCAGTGGCCTCTCCCTCTGGGGCCGTGGAGGACATTACCTCCTCTTGACCATAGCGTGTGAGCATAGTCACACCTGAGCTTCAATGTCTAGTTTTTGAACTCAGTCTACACACTATCCACCTGACTCACCTTCTGTCCCACCTCCTCCTGGAGCTCAGGCAGATACCTTTAGTCATTAATCCCTCCAGAGGTTGGAACTAATACCCATGGCCAACTCCTCATCAGATGTCCAAGCTCCCAGGCAAGCAGGCATACTCCTATGCGACAGGACATCTCAGAGACCTCAAGATCACCTCCCAGTAGCCAAGAGCAAAGGCCAGACATCTGTTTGGGTAAAGTCAGTCTTTCGCCATGTACCAGCTCGTACAATGCATAATTGAAGAACTGGAACCCCAGTCCTTCTTTGTTTTTCTCCAATCAGATGAACAAAGATTTTGATCTAATTTCTGCCATTTATTAATCATGTAACACCAAGGAGGGCACTTGTACTCTATAATACGGCAGCCTTATCTTGACAGTGGGTGACCACATGCAAAGCAGCACCTTAGCGTGCACAAGGAAACCTCCATGGCTTCTGCTGTGCCTTAAAGAGACTGGATCCAAGAGGTCTCAAGCCTTTGTAGTTGAGATGACAGAGAAGTTGTGTAGAACCCCAGAGATGGTAAGACAAGTGTGCAAGGGAAGCTCATGGAGAGTTAGCTTCTCACCTTTCTCTTTACTCTGTGTATATTGATTGGCTTTCATGCTTTCTGGTGTGAATGGGAGAGGGAGGCAGAGACTATGCCTTGGGAACTATTGTAAATGAAGTCCCATCTACATACTAGCCAAAGAAAGAAAAGAAACTCTCAGATATCCATGACTATCTCTTTTGCATGAATCACAGATGTCAGGGGAAAAAAAAACCCTGACATTTGAAGGATTAATAATTTAAAGGTATTATATTGATTTGACTATGGAAACAGGAGCTAGAGCAACAGATATGTGTGGGTGAAAACTGGGGGTTCACAAGAAGCATTTTCTGGATTATAATTAGAATAGCTGCCACTTATTGAGTGTGTACATCATGCCAGACACTGTGTATATTAATGTCTCCCTGTTTTATAGTCAGAGATATTAATGACAAGATGACACATTATTGAAATACTTGCTTCCCCAAACTTGGTGCATGCATAATTCTGAGTAAAATAAAAATTCCATTAAAAGAAAAAAAAAAGATTCCACGGACAGTGGGAGGGAAACCCAGTGGTCTATTCTCTCTGCTGCCCCACCTCTCCCCTTCTTATTAGTGGTTATACTGGTATTAATGTTACCTGTCTTGTTATTATTAATAATAATAATGCTTGTCTTGATTTTCCAAATATACCAATGGATGCAAATGTTTAATGAATTCTGTAGTGACATAAACCACTTTTATGGTTAGGATATTAAATTGAAAGCCAAAAATGACCGATTCTTGTTCCCCAGCCCCAATTCTTTTTTTTTTGGGGGGGGGGTGATTTCATACGCTTTATTTCAGGATTTTTAAGTAAAATTTTAAGTTATAGTATTCATTTTTTAAATATATGTCATCCTTCATATTTGTACAATGTATGTTTTACCATGAAATTCCTACCAGTTCACCTGTGCACCACCACCTGAGTCCCAACCCCAATTCTAACTGCTACGGTGGCAAGTTCTTTTTTTCAATAGGAGGTGTAATTGACATGTTAATATAATGTATATTAATACATGCTAGTTACTCTATATCAATGTGTTGTGGTTTCAGTGTCCGGCATAATGAATCAATAGTTTGCGCCATAGTGAGACTCACTCCACTACGTGAGTCTAGTCAATATCCTCTCCATACATAGTCACCAAAAAAAGGTTCTCTTGTCATGAGCACTTCTAAGATCTACTCTTTTAGCACCTTGCAAATGTGCAATAATTTATCATTAACCATCGTCACACCATGTGCATTGCATTCCCATGACTTACGTGACAACCGGAAGTATGTGCCTTTTGACCCCTTTGGCCACTTTGCTGAGTCCTCGCCTGTCAATCACCAATCTGTTCTTTTTCTATGAGCTCTTTGTTTCCTTTTAGATTGCACATGTAAGTGAGATCATATGGTATTTGTCTTCCTCTGACTTTTCCACTTAGCATAGTGCCCTCAAGGTCCATCCATGTTGTAAATGACGACTTAATTTCGTTCTTTCTCATGATTGCATAATATTCCAGTTTACAGATCTCTGCTCTCACATCGTCTTTATCAGTTCATCCAGCCAGGGGCTCTTGAATTGATTCCATTTTTGACTATTGCAAATAATGCAACAGTGAACCCGGAAGGTGCAGATCTTTTCAAGTTGGCATTTTCATTTTCTTCGTAGAACATCCAGAAGTCGGGTTGCTGGGTCACACGGTAGCTCTAGGGTCAGTCTTTTGAGCAACCTTTTTCGTGCTGTTTTGCACAGGCGCTGCACTGGTTTCTGGTCCTGCCCACAGTGCCCTAGCATAGCTGGTTCCCATCCCAAGAAGGAGATAAAACGTTCTGGAGCGGGGTGAGGACCCTTAAGTGCATGTGGTGGAATCCGCCTGTGCCACTATTTGCAGCCTCGGGTCAGAAGAGCAGATCAGTGGTGATTTGGGTGTCCCGACGTAGCTAATCTGGTGCTGAAAGCAAAAGGGTATTCGCCTATGTATTGAACCAGGGAAGGTCTTGACAGAAAGGCATTTCCAGCTTTTCTTAAAAACTTCAACTCAGCCTCTATTGGACAACTCACTTGGGACCCGTTTCCATCCAGATGGCTATCCCTCCAAGTAATTATTTTTCCGTCTTGAGCCTTTCCAGGAATTCCAGCCCGGGCAGGGTGCCAGGGGACACTGGCTGCCCAGATGCTGTGCGACATTCCGAGCTGGGGATGCACGACGCAGCCCAGGGCACTCGGCGCTCACCCCCTTCCCTCCTCTTGCTCACCCATGCCTGTCCTCCAGTGCCGGCATGTGCCCCGCTGGTGCACCCCACCACGTCCCAGACCGCCTCGTCTTTCGGGAGGTGGCAAAACCACTAAAACCACCCCCACGTTCACTGTGGTCTGGTTGACTTAGAAGTGGTGATGGTAAAGCCAGGAATCTGAGAGGTTTTCTCCCACGACTCGAAGGCTGTCGCTCCCTTATAGCAGTGAGCAGGGGGCCCCACACAGGGGTGAGGGAGGCTGCAGGTCAGCCTCACGTGGCATGGAGGAGCTCGGTGGCGGGAGAGCCAAAGCAGCCATGCACCCTGAGGAGTCCCTCCAGCATCACCTTTGAGGCCTTTCAATAGAAAAATATCGCACTGACGTGTAGCTGCCCCGGCCAGGAACGCCTAAGTAGATTTGAGTTTTGTAATCATTATCTTAAATGCAATCAGTTTCTATAGATGAGCAGGGCTCCCAAAAGTGCTAAGAATTCATGGTGCTAATAACAGAGTGAAGCTGCTTCTGCTTGTCCCAGGAAAATCTTAACTGGTGGCTGCAGCGCTGTGTCCCCAAAAGGGTTCCTCAAAGGAACGTGTATTGCGCCGCTAGCGAGGGGAAGCGCCCCTGAAATGCGGGCGTGGACTTGCTTTGTGACACTGGATGGAGAGCTTGTTCGGGCAGCCTGTCAATGGCAGCGGTTCTTGGGATCTCCCCTCTGGGGTCTCAGCTCCACTGAGTCTGGGATCCCAGTGGCTGGGCACCGGAGGATCCCTAACTCAGGGCCTATGACGTGGAAAGATCGAGATCTTCCCTTCTTAGACTACCCAGCCCACACTAACTGCAGTTGGTCATTCATGCTAATTGGTCATAGTGCTGGCTGGGCTGGTGCGGGCTGTTGATAGTGCTGGTTGATGATTGGTGCCGGGTGATGATAGTGCTGGTTGGTGATTGGTGCTGGTTGATCTTAGTGCAGGTTGGTGATTGGTGTGAGATGATGATAGAGCTGGTTGGCGATTGGTGTGAGTTAATGATAGAGCTGGTTGGCGATTGGTGCCGGTTGATGATAGAGCTGGTTGGCGATTGGTGCAGGTTGATGATAATGCTGGTTGGTGACTGGTGCAGGTTGGTGATAGAGCTGGTTGGTGATTGGTGCTGGGTGATGATCATGCTGTTTGGCAATTGGTGCGGGTTGATGATAGAGCTGGTTGGTGATTGGTGCAGGTTGCTGATAGAGCTCGTTGGTGACTGGTGCCGGTTGATGTTAGTGCAGGTTGGTGACCGGTGCAGGTTGATGATAGAGCTTGTTGGCGATTAATGTGGGTTGATGATGGTGCTGGTTGGTGATTGATACCAGTTGGTGATTAGTGTCAGGCACCATGCATTGTCCTTGAGCATCTTTCCCACCTCATTTCCCTATGCATTCTTTATTTTTTAATTATTTTTTTTGTCTTCGACCCAGGAGGGAAATCAGGGTACCACCATAGTGCATTTCAGTCCACACTGCAGCACATCTGAGTAGAACAAGAAAGTGCTTTCCAGCACTCGTTCTCCCTCTGACTGTGAGGCCTTGCCCCAACCCCACGGTGTCCATCTGAAACATGGAGATAGAAATACTAACTTCATGAATCGGTGGTGAGGAGTAAAGATGTTTGAGTTACTGGCATCTAGTAGGTGACCAGTTAACAGAAGCCTTTGTCTTTCTTTCCCAGGGCTGCTATAGCAGATGACTATAAATTTGATGGCAAACCACACCAGGAACTGCTTCTTTCACAGTTCTGGAGGTCAGAATTCAAACCAAGGGGTACACAGGTCTGTGCTTCCTCCAAAGACTCCACAGGGGAGTCTTGCCTTGACTCTTCCAGTTCTGGGCTCCAGGTACCTGGACCTGGGAGCCCTCAGTCCATTCTCTGCTTCATCTCCACGGCCTTCCAGGTGTGAGTCTCCAATCTTTCTTTGCCTTTCTCTTCTAAGAGGACTTGTTTCTGGATTCGAGCCTGCCTGGAGAGTCCAAGATGGCCTCATGTCAACATCTTCAATTCCATTCTCTTTCCAAATACATTTAAAGGATCCAGGTGGCCGTATATGGGGGATGGGGGTTCCATCCTTCAGTCTTGTAAATGAAACCAATCAAAGTGTATTAACTTACTCTATGCCCATAGGCACCTGTGTAGACTTCTATAATGGATTTGTAGCTTTGATTTTTCTCTCCTCTTCTGTGAAGAGCAAGACCCTAGGACATGGGGTACAGAGTGGAAGAAGGGTGATCGAGTGTGTTGGGGGTGATGATCAGTCTGTTCTGAAACGTTGGGTCAAGGTTCCCCTCATCTATGAGGACCTGAGTGGGCCTGGAGAACACCCCCAACCCCTTCATATGCTGCCTCATTTTGGACCAGGCCTTCCCAGTGAACCCCCACATTTGGTGCATTGAGGGGACAAGCAGTTTCTATTAAGGACACATCCAAAAAAATTTTGTTTTGAAAAGTAGGCGAGCGTCCAAGCAAGATCAGTTACTTTGACACAGGATGGGACCACAGTGTCTCGAAATACTTGTGATGGGCAGCAAGGTGAAAGTTAAGAGCAGCAGCACCTAGCCTGGGGAGGGGTCCCGACTCTCATCTCACATCCCTGCTGGGCCCTCTCCACTCGACCTGGACTCATGGATGCCCCAGGCCCCTAGTAGTTCTGATGACTGTTGGATTCTACTGTGGGAACCGTGTGATTGGAGCTCAGTTTGGGTTTCCTGCCTGCTCTAGACAGCCCTGGACTCTACTCCTGTGTTTTCTGTACTGGACCAGGCCCACATCCTTGGAGTTTTGGGGTTGCCTGCTGGTATCCAGACCTCTCCCTACCCTTATCACCCCACTCGAGACAGGCCCCCTTCTGGTAGCATGCACTCACCTCAACAGCTTGAACTATGGTTTTGCCAATGCTGTAGACTCTTATAGTATTTGTTCTGTTATTCTGAACGTTATGCTTTCTTTGATGAAGCTTGTAATTACTGCAGTTTTTGGAAATACACCAAGCTGCTGGTTCCTAACGAACATAGCGTCAAACAAAGATTTCTGGGTTCTTTTATGTCAACTACTCTTAAGCCAACGCTCTCCAGCCTTGTTCCTGAACGAAATGAGCTATTGAAACCAAGGGCAAGCATTTACATTTATTCTCATTAATCTTGATTTTCTTGGATTTGTGCCATCACTTCTTGCTTCTGAGGATATATTTCAATATTAATTGCAATAATATATTAAGCTTCTCCTCCAGCTTTCTGTTACCTCTAAATAGGATAACCCAAACATTTTCTGTTACCTCTAAATAGGATAACCAAAACACTAATAAAATGTTGAACAGAATACCATTAAAAACAGAGCTCTGGCATTCCATTTGCACCGTGTCAACACTGAACAGTTAACATCCACTGTATATACTAAGTACAAAGCAAGTGTTTGATGAATGAATGTGCGACCCACCTCCTTTAGGGCATGATCGTTTAGCCTCCCATGAAAGTATCTAATTATGCTGTCATCCAGCCCACATTTCTCCATCTCTGATACCCCATGATGTCAGGATTGACCTTATTTTTAATACTTAACCTAAAGGAACTGCCTTCTGCCAATATACTACACAGCCTTCGCTCTTAGTAATCAGTTGGACAGAAGGAGTTGATGTGTCAGACTCAGGAACCCTTGCGGCGACCTCTGGACTTCGCCATCAGGCCCAGGTGTTCTGTCTTCTAAGTAGTCACATGGTTTTCCAGAATGGACTCAAGCTCATCAGTCTGTCTTTCCTCCTCTGTAAAACAGAAACCATTTCTTCTTTCGGTCTGTCTGAGATTTCTGCTGCCTTGAAACTGAGGTGAAGCTCCAGTCCTTCTGGCTCTCTCACCCCATGAGTTTCCTTCTTTTCTAAATCTCTAGTCAACACAAAGGAGATTATTTGAGCGCCTGCATTCAGTATTCTGAGATGATGCTCATGGATGTGAAATAAAGTAAAAAGTTTGTTATTTTGGAACTACATAAATCTATAAAGAAGCCAAGAGGTTGACTTACAGTTATCAGATGTTACAATCAGAAGGTTGTTTTTGGTCAATGAAAAAAAAAATGGAATATACAAAATCTTTCAAAGAGGGCAAAGAATAAAAGGAGTCCGTGATAGAGAGAAGTCAGGCAATTTGCCACTGTCTAGATAATTTTGGGTGATTTTGCATTATCTTTCTGAGCCTTGATTCCTGGACATGGAAATGAGAAGCAACTGAACATTCAGTACAAGGCTATGGTGTAGTATGTGCTCAATTAATTCTATGTGTTATCGAAGGAAAACTAAACCTTGCCAGAGTTGCACGAGACGGCCACAGATCTCATTCAGCTGAGTTGCTCACAGGATTGGGGTGCTACCTGGGCACCTCAATTTAGTGCCCTGACCTGGGCATGCATTTTTAGGATGGTGTATATCAAATTCTAGGGGCAGATGGTTTTCAGAACCTGCATTAGTGGGGCTTCCACCCCCACCTCAACAACCATAGGGACATCTTTTTCTGTCACTTTTGAAATAGACTGGATTAAGGGTCATGGAGCAGATTTTGTGAATTACAGCGAAGTGATTACAGTGGGGCCTCCTTTGCCAAATTTTGTTTTTCTTCCTGGAGATGACTAAGTCATGTATAAAATTTATAATGGCCTTTTCAAATTTAATTTTTTTAATTTTAAATCTTTACAACTTTTGAAGCTAGAACTAGAAGGCGTTTCTATTATTTTTTTAAAGATTTATTTATGCATACATGAATGGTATAGGCCAGATATGGGGGGAGGGGGTTGAGAGGATTCACCAGAGACAGAGTGGGCAGCAGAACAGGCAGATCTACTGAAATACACTGCCAAGGGGAGCAGCGGGCGATGCAGGAGAGGTCTGCTGCACCATGTGGGTCCCCTCCCTGGCCGGGGATCAAATTCATGCTGCAGTGGCTAAGGATGCTTTAGTGCATGATGTTTAACCCCTTGCGCCACCAGGGAGTCCCCTGGCTTCTATTATTTAGAACTGGGTCTATGCAGACCCTCAAGACCCTAAAGTAAATAGCTGAGTTTTACCTTACTCAAGCTGTTTATCCAGGCTCCATCATGTATCACCTACTTCATTAGGAAAAGATCAGACATGCTTCCTTTGCTTAGGAACTTATAAGGAGAACATTCAGTCTTACACCGAGTTTCTGAAATCATGTTATGCGTATGAATCATCTGGAGACCTTGTTAAAATGCAGATTTTGAATCAGAAGAGCTGGGTGAGGCCTGAGATCCTGCACTTCCAAAGCTGGTCGGGAGGCTAGTGGTGCAGGTGTGTGGACTACCTTGACCTTGAGCTAGATTTAAAAAGAACTGGCAGACAGGTAGCTGTAAATGGAGATATAAAAATGCAATTAGTGAATGTATTAAGAATAGTGATTATCATGCACACCATGTAATAAACCCTAAATAATTTGTCTGGCTTGATCTGTTAGCTTTCCCCCAGCTCTCCCTTTTCGATTAAACAGTATGCTCTTTGTGTGGGATTCTTTGATAGCCCTACATTTTATAGCCAGGTGTGGCTTCCAAGTTTCAAGGCAGTCATCTCTCCTTGTGGTTTGATGGATACAGTGATCAGGTGAATTCTCAGGGCCCCAGTTGAAACAAATGGATGTGTTTCTGCCATGAGAAGACAATTAAGGACACAGGGTCATTATGTCTGCAGCTCGAAAGAGACCCTAAAAGCAGCAATTCCACTCTCCATTTATTATTTCTGGCTCTCCACCCCCCCCCC
>JAGFMF010011860.1:2527997-2538796 GCA_019455555.1 Galemys pyrenaicus
CTGTCTCTGCTTCTTTCTCTTTCTCTCTCCCACACCCCACCCCGGCCTTTTTTTCCCTCCCCCCCCCCCACCCACTCATGTCTCTGGTGCTCTCATTGTTCCTTTTGCTTATTGTGTTTTTCCGCCTTCATTCCCAAACCCCTCCATTCCTTCAATCCCAAGAACTCCAAGTATCAGGCATATGGTGGTATTCTGTTGCGCCCTCTAGTGGTCCTGTGAAAAACAGCAAAACAATCCCTTCCCTCCCAGCATTTTCCCCAAGGGAAAGACAGTGCTGGCAGCAAATGGAGGACATATATCCTTTAATTAGAGAGCCCCATATCTTCCCAGCCATACTGGTAAATAGGAGACATGGTCCTTCTAAATGGAGATGGAGGAGGAATTGAAATTTTTATCAGTCTGGCCCTAAGTTGTTCCAGTTTCTGCATCAATCTTTTTGTCCTTGATTACTCATTAATATTATGTGGAAAGTATGTGTATCACCAGGTAAAACTTTTCAGAAAAAATACATTTGAATCTGTGTGCTAAAGCCAATATAATTTAGCGTTCCACTAGCAGAAGGCCATTTGTGGACACTACATAGAGATCTTTAGGACTCAGAGAATAAACAGTATTAGCCAACCAAGACGTTACTAAAAACCAAGTTGCATTCTTTTTCAAATTCATTAAAGCTGGGATCTTTAAAAAGTGCCTTCTGAGGGGTTTTCTAGTTTTGTATATCATGCTTTGGGTTGCGCAGGCAATGTTCTATTTGCATTGCTAATGGATCTCTTTCTGAATGTGTTTGACATTTTGCTTGCTTTGAAAGAACTTTTATGCTGCTGCTTTTTCTTCCCTAGAGCTGCCTTGGGCTAATTAACCTATTCCCTTACTGGTTGGGCCCACTATATGCAAATGTTCTTATTTAGGATTCTGACATATCACTCTAGCTTGAACATCCCTAATGAAATCCTGTGGGGTTTTGTTGGACCTGCGCTACTGTGCGGCCAGCAGGGGGCGCACGGAACAGCTGACTTTGAGTAGAGCTAAATGATGTCTTAGGAAGTATGAGAATGTGTTCTCAAGAGTGACTCTGGAAATCTAAAGTTAAAAGATCATCATAAGTACTTTTTCAGAAGCCCAAAGGGACAGCTGTTTTTGGTGTTGTATAGTTTAATTTCATTCTGTCGCTGTTTTGAAAATAGCACCGTTGTTGTAATTGCTGTGCAAGTATTGGGTGCAAATTGTGTGCTCTGCATTTAGAGAAGTCTAGATAGAATGAAGTTACTGGGGGCTTATAAAAACCCTGGGTCAGGAGAGTAAATAATCAACATTTCTCCTGTGACACATAAATCACATTCTTTTTGAAATGTCCTTTGGTTTGAGACATCAGATTTCTTATTTTTTTTTCCATGGTGACTGATAGCATGTTCTTTCAAATAATAATCCCATTACTTTGGGATATTCATTTATTTCCCTAAGAATTGGTGTGTTCTACTCAATTTTTTTTTCATTTGGCATTTGTTATTTTGGTTTTTATTTATTTATATTTATTTATCTTTTCCATCATTGTTCTAAATTCCACCTCTTTATATACCTGATCAAAATTGCTGGGGATGGGGCTTTTCATTTGTGTCATTTGTCCTGATGTATGTTAATAATGGTGAAGTAAACCAACAAGGGTCACTCAGTCATTGACAAAAAAAAAAAATGTGACAGGAGACGGTGGGGGAAGAGATGTGGTATAAGTTGGTGCAAGAGACAGGGCTGCAGGGCACAGAGGAGAGAAAAGGGCTGTGTTCCTGTAGGCATATTTCTGCAGCCTCATTATGGACAAGAATCAGTGAGTGCAGCCTGTTATGATTGTTTCAATCATAGATGAGAGATGTTTCAGCTCATAGATGAGAGTCTCAGGCGGAAGCATGCTAGGCTGCACACCTGGATCCCCAAAGCCCGATCCGTGGCTTCCAGAATGTTCTCCCTGACCCTGAGCATCCCTGCAGCTACCCCTGGGGGGTACCCATGCCCAGCACTTGTTGGCCTGGCTCCATGGATGTTCTGCCTCTGGCAGATGGCCATCTATTCGCCACACAGTTGTGGTGTTACAGAGCTCAGAGGTAGCTGGAGATTGAGCTGCGCTTCCATAAGCCCTGACTCAGGGCTGGCTATTTCTATGTCTAGGTTTAAATGCCCGGATCTGATTGATCTGAAAGAGGTTTCATCTCTTGGGTTAGAAATGGGTTGGCCCTTTCCAGGGAGAAAGGGAGAGTGGGTGTGAAGAGAAAAATCCAAATTGGAAAGCTACAAAAGGGCAGGGATGAAGCAAGCCCATGGCCCTCATTAAGGAAGCATTCCATGCATCCGCCCTTTTACTGCATTCTCCTGTTTAACTGTAATCATATTCGTTTTAAAACTGTCTCACAGATTTCTTTTGACTCTCTGTTACCATATGAATGGCTGCACTGGGAATTCTTTGGAAACGTGTAGAGAACAGGATTGGGTTTGGCTGCCTCTGCTGAGTTGGCGTGTGTGTGTGTGTGTGTGTGTGTGTGTGTTAAGAGAGAATTAGAGCTCCGGGATGGACCTGGGACCAGGTGGAATGTTTGAGTATTGGCAGTGGCCCTGGCAGATGGGGATGCAGAGATCATGCGGAAGACAAGCCACTTGGGACAGCCACTCCCAAGCTGCTCTCCCCAGCGGGCGCCTGGCTTCAAGGGCTGGGAAGGGTGGATGCCATCCTTCCTGTGGGCTTCATTTGATTTTCCAGCGTGGTAAAGAGGTGAGGAATGAGGTCAGCTTTTTTCTGAAAGGAAACAGAAAATGCATCATGTCCTCTCTAAGGAGAAAGAAGGAAAAAAGGGGTGTTGAGAAGCATGGGAGGGGGGTGCTTATTAATGCCATAAAGAGCATAAAGAGGAATCTACTCAAGGTCTGACTTGCTGTGTATGATCCATCTCCCTGGTGTACTGCCCAGCCTTCTACCTGCCAGGGTGCCAGGCCTGTAATGGGGTTTGGGGTTTTACATTAAACCGGGGCCTACTCTCAGAGTGCACTGACTTTTTATTTCCTGTCCCTCCTTTCCCCTCTCCTCCCTCTCCTCTCCCTTTGCTGCTTCCTGCTCCCAGATTCCAGAACTGCTGCTGGCCGAGCGCACCCACGGGGAGATGATTCCTCATGAAGACCCTGGATCCCCTACCGAAATCAAATGTGACTTTCCATTTATCAGACTAAAATCAGAGCCCGCCAGACAGTGAAACGGTCACCGTGGAGGGGGGACGGCGAAAAATGAAATCCAATCAAGAGCGGAGCAACGAATGCCTGCCTCCCAAGAAGCGCGAGATCCCCGCCACCAGCCGGCCCTCCGAGGAGAAGGCCACAGTTCTGCCCAGCGACAACCACCGGGCGGAGGGCGTGGCATGGCTCCCGGGCAACCCTGGCGGCCGCGGCCACGGGGGCGGCCGGCACGGCCCGGCGGGGACTTCGGTGGAGCTCGGTTTACAACAGGGAATAGGTTTACACAAAGCGCTGTCCACGGGGCTGGACTACTCCCCACCCAGCGCGCCCCGCTCTGTCCCCGCGACCACGCTGCCCACGGCCTACCCGCCCCCGCAGTCAGGGGCTCCAGTGTCCCCGGTGCAGTACGCTCACCTGCCGCACACCTTCCAGTTCATCGGGTCCTCCCAGTACAGCGGGCCCTACGCCGGGTTCATCCCCTCGCAGCTGATCTCCCCCACGGCCAGCCCGGTCACCAGTGCCGTGGCCTCTGCGGTGGGCGCCGCCACTCCATCCCAGCGCTCCCAGCTGGAGGCCTATTCCACTCTGCTGGCCAACATGGGCAGTCTGAGCCAGGCCTCGGGACACAAAGCTGAGCAGCAGCAGCAGCAGCAGCAGCAGCAGCACCTAGGCAGGACGCCCGGGCTGGTCACCCCCGGCTCCCCACCACCCACCCAGCAGAACCAGTACGTGCACATCTCCAGCTCTCCGCAGAACGCCGGGCGCGCGGCCTCGCCCCCGGCCATTCCCGTCCACCTGCACCCCCACCAGACGATGATCCCACACACTCTCACCCTGGGGCCCTCCCCTCAGGTCGTCGTGCAATACACCGACTCTGTCAGCCACTTCGTGACTCGGGAGACCACCAAGAAAGCCGAGAGCAGCCGGCTGCAGCAGGCCATGCAGGCCAAGGAGATCCTCAACGGGGAGATGGAGAAGGGCCGCAGGTTTGGGGCCCCGTCCTCGGCCGACCTGGGCCTGGTGAAGGCCGGCGGCAAGTCAGTGCCTCACCCCTACGAGTCCAGGCACGTGGTGGTCCACCCCAGCCCCGCTGACTACAGCGGCCGAGACTCCTCGGGCGTCCGGGCCTCGGTGATGGTCCTGCCCAACAGCAGCACGCCGGCGGCCGACCTGGAAGTCCAGCAGGTCTCGCACCGGGAGGCCTCCCCCTCCACCCTCAACGACAAAAGCGGCCTGCATCTAGGGAAGCCGGGGCACCGGGCCTACGCGCTGTCGCCGCAGCAGGCCCTGGGGCCCGAGGGCGTGAAGGCCGCGGCCGTCGCCACGCTGTCTCCGCACACAGTCATTCAGACCACGCACAGCGCTTCGGAGCCGCTCCCGGTGGGTCTGCCCGCCACGGCTTTCTACGCCGGCACGCAGCCGCCGGTCATCGGCTACCTGAGCGGCCAGCAGCAAGCTATCACCTACGCCGGCAGCCTGCCCCAGCACCTGGTGATCCCTGGCACCCAGCCCCTGCTCATCCCGGTGGGCGGTGCCGACATGGAGGGGTCGGGAGCAGCCTCGGCCATCGTCACGTCCTCGCCCCAGTTTGCTGCAGTGCCTCACACCTTCGTCACCACCGCCCTCCCCAAGAGCGAGAACTTCAGCCCAGAAGCCCTGGCCACCCAGGCCGCCTACCCGGCCATGGTGCAGGCCCAGATCCACCTGCCCGTGGTGCAGTCGGTGGCGTCCCCTGCGGCGGCTCCCCCCACGCTGCCTCCCTACTTCATGAAAGGCTCCATCATCCAGCTGGCCAACGGGGAGCTGAAGAAGGTGGAGGACTTGAAGACGGAAGACTTCATCCAGAGCGCCGAGATCAGCAGCGACTTGAAGATCGACTCCAGCACGGTGGAGAGGATCGAGGACAGCCACAGCCCCGGCGTGGCCGTCATCCAGTTTGCAGTGGGAGAGCACCGAGCACAGGTAACGTTTGCCTGGGTCACACAGGTAGGGGGCCGCCGGTCTCTCTGCCCTCATCTCCCTGAAGATGAATGTCTTCAGGGGGCAGGCAGACTTGTCTGTGCTGTGGGGAGGTTTAAAAAGATTTGCAGTGACACCTAGACTTTTTTTTTTTAACTACAGGTTCATTTACTATTTTAAAAAATGTATTGATGTACTACCCATTGGTTCACAATACCATATAAGCTTCCAGAGTATAGCTTCCCAGCTCTGTAAAAGGATGTACAACACCTCACCACCACTGTTCATCTAGAACCTTTCATCACTGGCGGGTGGAACCCTGCCCCCAACCCTGTTCTGCCCCTCAAGTTTATATACCTAGATTTTAGACTGAATGCTTCCCACACAAGAGAACTAAGCCCTGAGGCCCCGAGGCATTCATTTCTGTGCATCTAGAATAGGGCTAGTCAGGCGGCAGCCAATTTTGAGTGTTTTCAGGCAGAACCACCGTTGAGCTGTTTTGTGCTGTGATCCAGAGGTAGGATGACAGTGGGGACACAGCTGCAGGGCTCCTGGCGCCATCCCGCCCTCTGTGGTTTCTGCTCGGGGCAAACAACGCTGGCCGGGGTGAGGACGTGAGGTACACAGAGTCAGCACACCCCATTCCAATGTCCGTATTTTAAAATCCAGGCAGTGGGCGCCTCCCTGGTGGTGCAGTGGGCTAAGCCACGCACTATGAGGCAAACCGCAGCCACTGCAGCACAAGTTCGATCCCTGCTGCTGGTCAGGGAGGGGACCCACATGGTGCGCAGACCTCTCCTGTTTTGCCCGCTGCTCCCCTCAGCAGTGTATTGCAGTCAATCTGCCGGTTCTGCTCCCCACTCTGTCTCTGGTGAATCCTCTCACCACCCACACCTCTGGCCTGTACCCTAGTTCTTGTGTGCGTAAATACATCTTTAAAATAAATAAAATCTGGGGCCTCCCTGGTGGCACAGTGGGTTGGGCGGTGCACTGTGGGGCAGACCACAGCCCCTGCAGCACGGGTTCGTTCCCTGCTGCTGTCCAGGGAGGGGACCCACATGGCGTAGTGGACCTCTCTTGCCTCGCCTGCTGCTCCCCTCAGCAGTGTGTTTTGCTAGATCTGCCTGTTCTGCTCCCCACTCTGTCTCTGGTGAATCCTCTCACCACCCTGGACTCTGGCCTGTACCCCAGCTCTTCTATGTATAAATAAATAAATCTTAATAAATAAATAGGTAAATAACTTACTTTTTAAAAAAATAATAATAAATAAAATCCAGGCATTAGGGCCCTCCCTGGTGGCACAGTGGGTTGAGCAACTCACTATAAAGCAAACCGCAGCCACAGCAGCACGAGTTCGAGCCCTGCTGCTAGCCAGGGAGCTAACACACATGGCGCGGTAGACCTCTCCTGCCTTGCCCGCTGCTCCCCTCAGCAGTGTATTTCAGTAGATCTGCCTGTTCTGCTCCCCGTTCTCTGTGGTGAATCCTCTCACCCCCACACACCTCTGGCCTGTACCCCAGTGCTTGTATGCATAAATAAATAAATCTTTTAAAAAAAAATCCAGGCATTAGACACACATCCAAGCTGAAGGGCCACACATGGGTCCCCCGGGGCAGAGGCAGAGGGAGTGAGAAGAGAGCAGAGAGCATGCAGGGGGCAAGCATCCTTAGGATTTGCTATCTGAATAGCTTCAGGGGCTTCTAGATCGTCCCTACCTGTCTTGTTCCTGTCCCTGAGGTGACTCAGGCAGTTGGATAGTGGTCGGGAGTAGGAGAGACTGTAGGGGAGGGGCGGGGGTGAGCTGCATGTGAAGGACATGTTCCAAGATGGGGCGTTTGTTTCCCCAGGAACTAACTACCCCTGGAGGTGCAGTTCTTGCAGCATCTTAAATACCACAAGACGTCAAAGCGTCAGAACATGGAAACAGAAAGGCATGGTTACTGTAATCCAAGCAGTCGAGGCTGTGCCCCTGTGAGCTCCTGAGTTTCTGGTAAATAGGAAACCCAGGGGTCAGCTGTGGCTAAGCAGAGTCATTGTAAAACTATGACAAACACTCTCCATTTCCACAGACTCTTTCAGGCTGCCCTTTCTAGTCTCCTAAGTCATTCACATGCATTCATTCCACAGCATGTTTTATGAACCAGCAGCTTCACTGCCCAGGTGGCTTGGCAGCAAACATAGGGCGCTCCGGGCATCGAGCCCCACTGTCTCTGGGGGTGTTTCCAGCAGAGACTCTGAAACACTCAGATGTGATGGTGGTTCCTTCATTTGAGTTGAAAATGGTCATGGCTTCGCTGATTAACACTTGGCACATTCAGGAAAAATAAACGAAAGAAAACATGCAAGTTAATGGTTTGAGTTGCTTGAGTATATTTTTCACAGATCAAGTGAGATTAGGGGAGACCAGTTTTCCAAAGTGTTTTCCAGAATTGCTTGTGAATGACCGGACGTGGGAACTTGCACAAGAGCTTGCATAGCTAAGAGATTTTAGGCCCAAATACTTTTACTTTATTATGGTGCAGTATCTCCAGAGTCCGATAGTCTACTAGGGCCTGAGAGAGATTTCTCAAAGTTTTGTTTCCAAAAGGTAGCCCCCAAAAAATCAGCATTTTGAGCAAGATGGCCTCTTTAGAACTCATTACCATCTACCCTTGCTGCTCCCACCTACCTACCTACCCTCCTCCACAGATGAGAGGTAGATACTACCAGAAAGAAAAAGTGAGTTGCCTTGAGCAAAGTTGCCTTTGAACAGATGCTGGATGAAGCATAGAGCATAAACAGAAATGACAAGTAAATGTGATTTTCAATCCTTTTCATCCGTAAAGTATTATTATGAAAAAAGATAGGTGTGTCTTTTTTTTTTAACCCCAAGATAAGAAAGCAGAGATTGCAAAGCCAATGGGGAGAGTCATTCCTGGAGTTGGGTGGCTTTATCAAGATCTCCTGGCACTAAAATTAATGGTAGACCCCTGCAGAAAGTTGTCTGAGCTTCTTTTTTTTTTTAGCTGTATTTTTTTGAATTGAGGCAATGCTGGTTTACAACACTGTTTATGATTTGGGGTCTAGCTTTGACACGAAAGCGGGGTTATGTTGAAATGCTGACTCCTTACCGGCATCTCTTTCAACTTGAGAATAAAGAACAGCCCCAGCTCTTTATTTATGGTTGCATCGCCAAGGTACTGGCAGCTTCTGCAGACAAGAGCTCCGGGGGCCTCTTTGGGTTTCTCATTTGATCTGGCGGTTCTTAAAGAAGCATCCATTTATGTTTCCTGAGCAAATCTGCTCAGTACTTTGCAGAATGAACATACAAATAATGGGAACTAGGCTTCCATCTGAAGTCCTGTTTCTTCCTGGAGCCAGGGCTCTCTTCTCTTTGCAGCAGCCAAGGTGCAAATTAAAAGGTGAAATATTTGTCAGGCCTGTTCGCAGGTCTGTCAGGGCGGCCCCTATGGGGTCTGGTGCCCGCTGGGGGGGCTTCTGCAAAGAAGGCAAGAGGCTGTGGTGCTCGCAAGGCGACTTGGCTGCAAGCTGCAGAAACAAAAGCGTGAGATCCACACGCACTCCTTGGGCTGTCCCTCCCCAGGAAGCGTACTAGAAACAGGCTTACATCATCATACACAAGCCACAGTGCGAGATTAGTAGAGAAGTGGACAGAGGAAGCTGGGGTGGGAGGGAGGAAGGAGGGGGTTGTGGGGGAGGGACAGGGAGCGCTAGAACCTGGATTTAATTTACCTGCCAAGGACCGCGTGCTCCCCCACCCCTCAGTGTCACCCTCGCTCTCTCCCCTGGCCAGAAGTCCATGACTTCTCAACTGGTTGGAAATCACTGACGCCGGCACCCACAGGGAGAAGGAGCAATGTGCAAATTGTTTAACTTAATTAGCAGAATCACAAATGTGATTGGGGAGGCTGTAGAGGAAGCGCTGGCATCGGCACGACAGATGGCTTCATGGCTCTAAGTTTAAACCCTCCTAGGAAGGAAGTCGCCGGGCAGTGTCACCTCAGAAAGCCAACCCTGGGGACCTTGGGGTGGCGGGGAAGAAAGCCCCAGCAGGGGTCCTGGTCGATCATGAGAAGAGCCTCAGGAGAACAAGAGCCTTCCTGCGTGAGCTCAGGAGCCTTTGATGTGGGTGATACATGAAGGAGCTGAAGGACACCTCGGTGTGGTCTCGGCTCTTTTAACTCTTGGAGCTGCTTTTCTCATCTCTGAACAGCAGATTCCTTACACAAACTTTTTTTGAAGATTGATTCACTTATGCATGCAAGAACGGGAGTACAGGCCAGAGGTATGAGGGGTAAAGGGATTCACCAGAGACAGTGGGGAGCAGAACAGGCACATTGGCTGAAATCCACTGCTGAGGGCGAGGCAGGAGAGGTCTGCTACGCCATGCGGGTCCCCTCCCTGGTGGGGGAATCGAACTCATGCTGCAGTGGCCGCGGATGCTTCACAGTGCGGTACTTAACCCCTTGCACCACCAGGGAGGCCCCCTCTTTATACAAAAATCTTTTGATGCTCTGTTGGATAAGCCTTCGCCTTTCTGCCTAGCAAACAGCTCGAGTAGAGCATTTGCCAGCACCAGCTTGCCAACACCCCAGGGGGGTCACCGGAACACTCTGCGACCTCTGATGCTAATAACCAGCAGAGGGGCCTCACGGGAACAAGAGCCTTCCTGCGTGAGCTCAGGAGCCTTTGATGTGGGTGATACGTGAAGGAGCTGAAGGACACCTCGGTGCGGGTCTGGCTGTCACTTCAGCCCAGGCAGTGCCAGGAGGAAAATGCCATCACATGTTCATCGCTGCCCCTGTGAATTCTTCGCATCCCCAGCACCATATGTCTCCGCGCGGGCGGTGTCTCTGCCCTGGTGCTGTGGAAGAATGAAGGGAATTCCAGGGTTGTCTGTGCCACCCTCCACACAGAAGCTCTTGAGTGGCTGCTTCCACGTCCCTTGCTGTCCTGCTGCAGGGAGGGGAGGAGGTTGCACCCGAAGTAGACAGAGGTTCTGCCTCCATCATGTCTCTCGGCCTTGGGACTTGTGTGAGAGCCCCAGCAGACAGCAGCCTCTTCCCTAGAGCCTCTCTCCCAATATAACCCTCTTAATATTCTCCAAGGTTGAGTACGTAAGTCTGTGGCAAGCCCCAGGGGGGATCCCCAGGCAGTAGCCTCACTGTGGAAGCCGGATGAGAAGCAGGTTAACTGCTAGGAGAATTTGGGACCTGAGGCCTAAAAGACCTAAGTCTGCATCCGTAGCTCACCCCTCCTTGTCAGCACTGAGGCTGCATACAAATGGTGTATAAATCATTGCACAAATGGTTATCGGTGCAATTATGTGTGTTCTCTCCCAGTGGGGAAGAACGGAAACAAATGTATTTAAAAGAATGGCGCAACATGTAGTCATAAGTCCTTGAAAATGTTAGTTTCCCTTTCCTGCTTTAACTTAAGTGACCTTGGACCTGCCGCCTTTTTTTTTTTAAGGTTTTATTTATTCATATAAGAGCTAGGGTACAGGAGAAATGAGGGGTGAGAGGCTTCACCAGAGACAGAGCAGGGAGCAGAACAGGCAGAATGACTGAAACACACTGCTGAGGGGAGCAGCGGGCGAGGCAGGAGAGGTCTGCTGCGCCATGTGG
>JAGFMF010011860.1:2539202-2633512 GCA_019455555.1 Galemys pyrenaicus
CAGAGACAGAGTGGGGAGCAGAACAGGCAGATCCACTGAAACACACTGCTGAGGGGAGCAGCGGGCGAGGCAGGAGAGGTCTGCTGCGCCCTGTGGGTCTCATCCATGGCAACGTTTCTTCCTGCTGCATCCCCTCTTAGGAAGGCGCAGCCTGGGGACCCTGTGGTTTCACCCACTCACATTCCCATCCCGCTGTATCCTCTTCCCCAGGCTCAGTTTTCTGAAGGTACACAAAATCTGCTCATCAGAATCATAGTATATTGTGTTTGCAAAGTGCTCTGGGGTGAGACTTCTTTGCTTCCTTCCTAACTGCCGAGCTCCTTATGTCATTAGGCTGTCTGTCGCTTCTCAGAACCTCCCGAGGTGCCTGCTCCCCATCTCCTCCTTGGTGGCTGCTTAATATTCAGTGCCACTTCTTGCCCCTCCCGCCCTTGCGTGGCGTGGCGTGGCGATCACACGGCATGGAGTAATGATGTGCTCGCTGCACGCCTGCCACAGCTTTCCTTTCGTTCCACTGTTTTTAATTTGACTGCTGTGTCCTGTGAGTCATCAGTGGCAGCCTTATGCATTTAATGGATTAGCTGGTGCCTTAAAATAGCCAGAGCCTCATGCAAGCAGCACATAAGCCTGTGTCGTCCCTTAGCAGCCAAGGCAAACCTGCTTGCCAACATGTCAAATGCGGGCTTGATGCAGATGAATACTAAATGGTATGGAAAGGTGGTGGCTGCAAAGCCAGGGTGGTCCAGGAGTTGGTGCTCGTCCCCCTGTCTGTCCTCATTCTGGAGAAGCTCCAGCAGAGAGATGGCATCAGAGCACATTGTGTTTGTGTGTCTGCACCCTTGCAGAGAGAGAGAGAGAGAGAGAGAAAGAGTGCCTGTGAGCAAGCTCTCCCCTAGGCTTCGTGTAATGTAAATGCCCCCAATTCTGTGACCTTACATGTACTAATGATGCAGTTTCTCTGGCCCATTGTTGTTTTTAAATTACCAGACTTTAAAGCAGTTTTAGGTGTGCAAAAAAACTGAGCAGAACATGCAGACAGCCTCCAGACACATCCAGTCTCCCCTCTTATTAAGATCTTACATTCACATCGTACGTTTGTTTCAGGTGTTGAGCCAATGTTGGTGCGTTATTATGTGCTCAAGTCCACGGTTCACACCAGGGTGTATTTTTTGTGCTGTACTCGATGCGGATTTTGACAAATGTGTAACGTCGTGTAGCCAGCATTATACTATCATTAGTTTCACCACCCTAAAAATCTTTTATGATTCACCTGTTCATACGCCCCACCACGTTCCCATCCAGAAGTTCTGGCAACAGTAGTCCTTTCACATCACGCAGTTCTGCCTTTTCCAGATGTCTCTCATTAGATTCATATAGTACGGAGTCCTTTCATTGTGTTTGCTTTCACGTAGCAGTATGTCCTTAAGGCTCTCCCATGCCTTTCTGACTTCCATAGCTCACTTCTTTTTAAGGCTGAATAATATGTTATTCTTTAAGGCAGGCATTTTGAGACCCAGGAGGGAGGAGGGCAAGTGGGTAGAGTCTGCCCTCCCTGGCCCCCTATTGAACAGAGTCCTGGGGTGCATCCTGAAATAGAGGTGCTATGAGCCATACTACACTGTTGCAGGAAAAAAACAATTTTTAAAACTATTTTGTTTATTTTTGCATAGAAGAACTGGGGTGCAGGCCAGAAGTGCAAGGGGTTAGAGGATTCACCAGAGATAGAGTGGGGAGCAGAACAGGCGGATCCACTGAAATCCACTGATGAGGGGAGCAGCGGGCGAGGCAGGAGAGGTCTGCTGTGCCATGTGGGTCAGCTCCCTGGCCGGGAATCGAACTCAGGCTGTCGCAGGGAGAGTGCTGAGACTTAACCCCTAGGCCACCAGGGAGGCCCAGAAAAACCCAGTCTGTAACTGGAGGCTTGTGTTTGGAAGTTTCTCTAGGCTCAGCTGTGGGTTTGGGTTTACTGCACAGCCCTGAGATGCTTCCGCCAGAGACTGAGTCGGGCTTCGCACTGCCATGCTTGAATGTTTTAAATAGAAATTCACAGATACTCTTACATGCAACTGAAGAGTTGTGACTGTTGTTATTAATGATTTTTTAAACATCAAAATCAATGGCTTTCTCACCCTTTCATCATTGCCCCAGAATTTTCTGACTTCTTGATGCTGGGAAGGTTGCCAGACACAAGGGTCTGTTCGGAAAGGAAGCTGCTCCTCCCTACAGCTGAAGCAGAACCACGATTTCACTTGTGGACCAAGTTTGGGATTCCCAGTATAATCGTTCCACTGGGATGGCTTCAGAGAGATGTCAGTGCTCCTGATACAGGAAAGACTTGTACATTTGGGATAGTGTCAGGCAAAATTGTTTTGGAAAACATATGCCCTCCGCATTTGTGAAAGCAGGGATTCTTTCTTGTGAAGGAAAAAGGAGACATATTTAAACAACAGACGTTTTGTTTTCTTTATATCTTGTTTTCAGTGATATGTACATATGTGTGTATATAGACATAGCCCCCATCTAAGATTGAAATATATGATCAAACAGCACAAATATGAGTATACACAGACACAGTGTTTAGATACAGTACTTATTGACTAAGCAGTTAAAGGCATTTTATTGAGCGTACACACAAGAGCTAGGGGTGGTCTTAAAAGCCAATTATTAGCCAGAGCAGGAAGGTGACATGGAATTAATCCTTAGCAGCTGAGAAGTGAATATGCCTCCCTGTCTTGGCCCTGAATAGAAGGTGGAGGTGATTGCTTTAGAGGAGTTGGTTTAGGGGGGCTGGGAGCAGCGGTGAGCCAAAGGGTGTGTTTGTAGCTGCAGGAGGGCAGGAAAGGGTGGAGGAGGGTGGGAGGTGATCTGCCCCTAAAAAAAGAGAGGTACTGGCTACAGGCATCCAGAGATGAAAGACCGAAGGGCCTCCAGCTGACATATTGACAAAGGCTATTCATGTTCACATTTCATCCTACAGACTGCTTAAAGTATTTGGAAAAAGATGTATTTATGGGATGAAAAAATGGGCTATGCTGAGTTGCCAAGAGTTATGTAACTTGCTTTGCTTTTATATGGTATTGCCCCAGGAATGAATATATGTTTTAAAGATTTATTTCTATTTATTTATGCATACAAGAACTGGGGTGTAAGCCAGAAGTGTGGGGGATGAGAGGAGTGACCAGAGACAGAGTGGGGAGCAGAACAGGTGGATCTACTGAAATATTCTGCTTAGGGGAGCAGCAGGCAAGACAGGAGAGGTCTGCTGCATCTTGTAGGTTAACTCCCTGGTCTGGGATCGAACTCATTGAGTGGCTGAAGATTGCTTCATAGTGCTGAGACTTAACCCCTGTGCCACCAGGGAGTCCAGGAATATATTTTCATTGGGATTCAGTAGAGATCGTTTGAACCCATACAAGATCATAACAGGAATTGCTGATTATTAGCACAGCTGAAAGAGCAAAAAGGAGCTCGAGTGGGGTGAAAGTAACTCCAGTGTGATTCAGTGAAACCATGATGAGCTCAGCGTCTGACAGAGGAATGCTGAGTGAAGCAGCTGTGGCTCAGGCCAGAAAGCTGGCTGTGAGGGGCTGAACCTGAGCCTGGAGGGCCCTGCTCCTCTCCCTGGGGAGCATTGTGGCCCAGTGCAGCCCCTGCTGGTGACAGATACAAGGCCAGGCAGATCTCTCCAGCATGTCAACGATGACCTCTGTCAGTCATTTGGGCCATTGCAATGTTTTAAAATACGGAAAGCAGATGGAACCATATTTATTCTTTCAGCGTTTTACTGAGCAGCTATTTCATGCCAAGAAGTGTCCTAGACTCTGGGTATAGGACATTAAGCAAGACAGATAATATCACAGCTCCTGTGGAGCACACAGTCTTGTGGGAGTTGAGGGAATAGGTGAAACAAATAAATACATAACTAAGAAAATAATGCATCCAAAAATTTTAAGTCCCATAAGGAAAAAAAATAAAGCAGCGTTAGAGAGGGTAGAAAAGCTAGGGATGGAGGGTTGTTTTTTATTTTTATGTTTTAAAGATTTATTTATGCATTCAAGAGCTAGGGTACAGGCCAGAGGTATGGGGCATGAGAGGATTCACCAGAGACAGAGTGGGGAGCAGAACAGGCAGGTCTACTGAAATACGCTGCTGAGGGGAGCAGCGGGTGAGGCAGGGGAGGTCTGCTGCGCCATGTGGGTCAGCTCCCTGGCTGGGGATTGAACTCAACGCTGCAGCGGCTGCAGAAACCTCACAGTGTCGCACTCAACCCCCTGCACCACCAAGGAGGCCCTGGAAGGTTGTTTTTCAAATAGGGTGGTTAGTGAAGCACCCTCTCTGAGAAGGGGAGCCAATAGAAGGCATTAGCACACAGGGCAAAAAGGATTGCAAACAGAGGGGAAAACAGCCACAGATGCCCTGAAGAGTTAAAGCGCCGCTGGGGATCAGTGTCATTCCAGTGCAATGAGGAGTGGGTGGGATGCTTGCTGGTGGCTGCTTTTTCCTCCCAGTGAGATGCTGGCTTCACCAGGACAAGAGCAGTAGAGTTGATGACAAGTGGTCTCATTTTAGATCTGCTTGGAAGAGAGGATAGCACTGACTTGGGATTTGCATGGATGCAGAATGGGAGAACGTGTTGTGTAGAAGCACCATCCCCAGGTCTTTAATCTGAGATCCCCGTGGAATGAATGGGGATCTCAATCACAGAAGAACACAGGAGAGCCAGGGTGCAGGGGTCGGGGGTGGCAGAGTTCTGGAGGTTGTTCTGGACGCACTGACAGTTGTCACCTGCCAAGGTAGCATCAGCACAAGTTGTCCCTTTCCAAAGGCCCTGGTAAGTTGCCTGTGCCCTATGCACATTCTGTTTCCTCATGGAAGCATGCACTGGCTCTTCAACAGTTGGCATTCTTCCACGGCCCCTCCAGTTAGCAGGTGCTCGGTGTGGTTGACCTCAATTAAAACTGAAACACCTAATGATATTTGGAAATTCTCAGCACCAGAGAGGAAAGACTCAAGTTCAAGGACTCATAGATGAACTTTCCACCTTAGAGTAACAGCCTGTCACCAAGTCCTACCTCTCTTCCATGTCCAAAACAGTATTGACATTGGCATTGACGGCCTGTTTTGAGGTAGCTAATACTCCTCTCCAAGAGAATTTTAATCAGACTGACCTAACTGTATATATTCTCACTGAGAAATCCCTTGGTATGATTTCTTCATCAACTATTTTAATGATCAGTTAACCTTTAAGAATGCTTGTGCCCTTTTGGAAAACTCAATTACGAAACAAAAATAGATTTATTATGAATACCTTAGTGTGCTTATTTGAGATATGCACATGAGTTTACCTTACAAATAAAGGGTGGGGGTGTGGCTCCCTGGTAGTGCAGGAGGTTGAGCACCATACTATGTATGAAGCATCCGCAGCCACTACAGTGCAAGTTCGATCCCCAGCCAGGGAGCTGACCCACATGGCGCAGCAGACCTCTCCTGCCTCGCCCACTGCTCCCCTCAGTAGTGTACTTCTGTCAGTCTGCCTGTTCTGCTCCCCACTCTGTCTCTGCTGAATCCTCTAATCCTCCCACCCCCACCTCTGACCTGTACCCCAGCTCTTGCATGCATAAATAATTTGTTATTTAATATTTTTGTATTTAATATATTTTTGTATTTAACATATTTTTGTTATTTAAAAAATAAACAAATAAAGGGAAGGACTTATTGCCACATACAATGCAGACCAAAAAATGTTTTAAAATATGCATTATCCAGATCATTCAGGCTGGAGAAAAACATTAGTGAGGATAAGTATCTATTGTCAAAAAAAGCAGCACTTAGCAAAAAAAAAAAAAAAAGCATTTGATGGGAGCAATCTGGCCCGGAGTGTGCACTGATCAGAATGTCGGTACGATAGGTATGACCTGTCTCATCAGGTGGTTCACACCTCACTCGCATAGATTCCACTGAGAACACGTGGTTGTGGCATCCTCTCCCAGCAAGACAGCGCTCCCACGGGAGAGACAAAGGCAGAATTGAGGAGGAAGGGAACAAAAATAAACCTCTGAAGTGGTCGAGATGATTTCCCCAAACCTATGCAGGTCAAACTAAATTCTATTATAAAGAAATTGTGGAATGTGTAGTGAATGGAATACTATGCAGCTGTTTAAAAGGATGAAATGGTGCCTTTGAGTTGATCTGGATGAAATGCACAACAGTTATATGCTAAGTGTAATAAGTTAAACAGTGAAAGACAATTGCCTTCTGGTTTCACTCATTTGTAGAATATAAATAACCAGAGAAAACAAACTGTAAAAGCACAATGTGAAAAACCCTCAGATGCTGTGAAAGGGTGGTGGTTACGGGAGGAGGGGATAATGTGATGGAGTATTGGCTCTGGAACTTTGGTGAGTGAAGCAGGCGCACATATTTTTTTTTTGAAGATTTATTTTTTTAAAGATTATTCATGCATACAAGAGCTGGGGTACAGGCCAGAGGTGTGGGTGGGTAAGAGGATTCACCAGAGACAGAGTGGGGAGCAGAACAGGCAGATCTACTGAAATACACTGCTGAGGAGAGCAGCGGGGAGACAGGAGAAGTCTGCTGCGCCATGTGGGTCAGCTCCCTGGCCGGGGATCGAACTTGTGCTGCAGTGGCTGCAGAAGCTCCACAGTGTGGTGCTCAAACCCTTGCGCCACCAGGGAGACCCAGGTGCACATATTGAGGTGTGCAGCTATACTCCCGAAATGGTATATTTAAAGAAAAATGATAATTTAATAACATTGGATTAAAAAGAGTAAGTCAATTCCATTGCCATCAGCACTTTTTAGTGCACATCTTAAATATTCTTCTCTCTCCCCTCGCAATCCCCTGTTGCTTTTCTTTCATGATTTATTAGATAGGCTGTTCAAGCGATAAACCACATTCAGTCTAAGAACAGCCTTTAGATTTTGAAATGAGGGAGGACTCTCAAAATGTCCAAAAATATGGTGTATGCAAGATAAGCATAGACATCTACATGGTAGCTTCCAGAATAATGACTTGGAGTAACATGTCATAAAGGCCTCGACCCATTTCTTCTTTTAAAAAAACAAAAACATTTATGCATGCAAGACTGGGGTACAGGCCAGAGGTGCAGGGGGTGAGAGGACTCACCAGAGACAGAGTAGAGAGCAGAACAGGCAGATTGACTGCAGTACACTGGGAGCAGCGGGGAGATAGGAGAGGTCTGCTGCACCATGTGGGTCAGCTCTCTGGCTGGGGATCGAACTCCTGCTGCAGTGGCTGTGGATGCATCATTGTGCTGAGCCACCACGGAGGCCCCAGGCCCATTTCTTCTTAATGAGTCTTCAGATACTGTTAACATGTGGAAGTCTTCAGATTTGACTAGGAGTATGCAGTAGATGTTAATTTCAGACATGGAAGATGGCTCATGCTGGGCTGTCTGCCAGCAAAGAGACAGGTTGGTCAAGAGCAGGGAAGCAGATAGGACCATAGAAAGCCAAAAGAGTCCAGTGTGTTCAAAAATATGGCTCCTAGTATTATGAACATCCCCTGACTGACCTAAGTCTGGTGTTAACTAGGGATAAACAAACAGCAAGTCTGGTAGGGGTTCTTTAGAGATAGTTATTCTTGAGAATTTTGCCTTTATGACTTGGACATGCAGCTAACTAATCCCCACTTGAAGTGGGATTTGTTCCTTCTGCTCAGTGTATGCGGTTAATTATTCTAAGAAGTTTGGGATAGGATTTATGGAGCCAGCTCCAGATTGGCCCTCCCACTTAGAACTGTGGGCATCCCCATGTGATATTGCAACTTCTAAATATATGTGTACATATGTATATGCAAACATATATGTGTGTATAGATAAATGCAGTTCTGAATATTTAATATCAGACTCGTCACACACTTGTCAAGGAGACTAAAATTGTACAAGAAGATAGGCAGACACCTTCACCATTTCCATTCCATGGAACAAATCCATAGCTCATGCGACTGGATCCTGTGTATTTCAGGGTAACTTTTACTCTTGGAGGGAGGTTATGGGAATGTTAAATTCATCTATTTTGGCATTATTTTTGTCCACAGAGGCAAAAAGTGGATGTTGGGGCCAAAAAGACTGAGATTGAATCCCAATGTCATCACCTTATAGTGATGACATGAAGCAGGTGATTTCATCCTTCTCAAACTGTAGTTCCTAATTTGTACAATGGGAGCAACAGTACTTTTTCATTAATAGTTTATGAACATTAAGTCAAATACTTTTGTGAAGTTTGTAACTGAGTGTTTCATAGATAAGCACTCAAAAAAAAAAAAGTACCTCTATTTACATTATAAATTAGCCCAGAATCATGAATTTTCACCAGGTAAAATACATATTTATATGCTCAGGCTGATAGACACACTGTAAAAACAGACTTTCCTATATATTCACCATAGTTGTTCCTTTTCAAAACATGTGTGTCTTCTATGGATTTTAAATTCTATCACTCAAGAAGTGTGTCTAAAACTTGATCAATCGTACCTTTCAAAAAGATAAAGTTGGTTGAATAGAAAAGCTACATCTATGTAAATTACAGGGAAATATACTACTTTAAGTACTTAATTACTTTTAATGTAATTTTGTGTCGGCTTATATAAGTTTACATCTTTATAAAATCCAACAAAAATATTATTGTTCATAGTAAATATTACTTTGATTTACCCAACACAGCTATCATTTTCATTTCTCTTAAGTCTGTTGGCCTCCTGCCTGGCTACATGCCTAGCTGACCAGCAAGAGCTCTGGATCCCAAGAAAGTGACCCCAAGAACAAAGAGGACTAGGGATCCCACATGCTTGATCTGGTCTACTTCTGTAACTTTCTTCTGAATTTTTCATCTCCTGTAGTTTTCTTTTTATATCCTGATTCTCCATTGTTACATTATTCCTTTCTATCTTCTCTTCATTGATTTTATTTCTAAGAATATTCTTTTTTTTTTTTTTTTTTTTTTTCAGTTTTCTCAGTATTCTTCCATATCTTTGAGTTTCTTTATCATGGAAATTTTAAAAAAATGGTTTTTAAGATTTTATTTATTTATACGTATAAGAGCTGGGGTACAAGCCAGGGGCACAGGGGCACAGGGGCAGGTAAGAGGATTCACCAGAGACAGAGTGAGGAGCAGAACAGGTGGATAGACTGAAATACACTGCTGAGGGGAGCAGCGGGGCAAGGCAGGAGAGGTCTGCTGCACCATGTGGGTCACCTTCCTGACAGGAGAATGAACTCACACTGCAGTGGCTGTGTGAGCCCCACAGTGTGGCTCTCAACCCCTTGCACCACCAGGGAGGCCCAATTTTAAATTATTTTGCTGCTAGAGGGATATTTCTCCCATGTCTCTGAAGTTGGGCTCTGGAGATTTAATGTCTGTGTGTTGCATTTTTCTCACCAAGGACTCATGTGGACATTTGTTGGATTTCTCCTTCTCCACCTTATTTGCTTTAGGATCTATCTGCTGTAGATGGGGTATCTACTGGGTGTGACTTCCCCTCTCACTGGACAGGAGTCTCACTGGTCTGGGCAAGTTGCTGGTGGGGTCTCATGGAAAATTGCAATGTCTGAGGCAACTTCAGCACTTGCCCCAGTGCAGTTGCAGGGTCTCACTAGCCTGGTGGGCAGTTGGTAGGTAGGATCTCATGAGGCTTGGAGTTATTTCCCTGGTGCAAATGTGGAATCCCACAGATCCAGAGAGAAGACTGGCAGGATGTCCTCTTGTCTTCATTATTGAAGTAACCTTTTGCTTGGTATAGAATTTTTGATTGGCAACCATTTTTCTTTAGCACTTTCAAGATATACCATTGTTGTCTAACTTCCACTGTTTTTGTTGTGAAGTTAACAATAATTATTGCTTATTTAGAGATAATGAATGGAGGCTTTATAAAGTTTTTTCTTGTCTTTGATTTATATTAGTTAAACTCTGACCTGCTTACATGGAAAGTTACTTTTCTTTTTTCTGCTTGGACTTTCCACATCTATAAATCCATGGCTTATTGTCTCATCAGTTTTGTAAATTTCTTAGTCATTATCTTCTCACATACTACTTTTGCCCCATGTTATCTTAACTGTCACCTTTGTATCAGCCCTCTTTTTATCTGTTTCATTCTGTTTCCTTTTTCTAAAGCCCTAATTAGGGAATCCAGTTCAATAATTTTATCCTCAACCATGCTTATCTTTTGGAAAATCCATTGCATTCTGGATTTCAGCAGGTATATAGTTTTCATTCTATAAGTCCATGCATCCTTAAAAAATAGAGTTCAGTTCTCTACCAAAATATTCAAGTTTCCCTTTAATCTCCTTAAATATTATAAACACAGCCATTTAAATGTCTGTAGCTGATGGCTCTATATCAGAAACCCCTGTTGAATTTACTGAATTTTATTTATCATCTGGTCTCCTCCTGACTACCTTCCCCCTTTTTAAAACTAAGGGCTATTATTTTATGTGAAAATAATTCAAGACCTTAATCCATTTTTCAGTACCGAGATGATTAAAATCTGAGCATCAGACTTTGAGAGGGCCTATCTCCTTCCTGTTCTCCTTTATTTCTAGATTCCAGCACTTTGGGTGTCACTATCCACAAGAAGAGGGTACACCAGAGATCGTCTTCCCATCTTCCCTGTACTCCATTCCCTGTCATTTACCCTCATCCTTACTCCCAAACTCTCCAGATAACCAAAAGTCAACTTAGTTTCATAACTGCTCCACTCTGCAATGTGAAAATGCCTTCTTTCTAGGGAGTCCCAAGCATCAGGTTCAGTTCTCTAGACCATCACTCTTTCCTGATGCTGACCCAGTGATTTTTATGCTGTCTTACTTTTTGTCTAATGCATAAACATTTTTAAAAAGGTATTTTGCACGTTGTCCAGAGTTTTGTGTATTTTTTTCTTCAGAATATTTCATTGTCCTCAGCAGGAGGGTTAGTCCAAATTACCCAGTCAAAATTACTTCCAGGAAAATCCTTTGGAAATTGACTTTAAAACTACTTCACTGTTCTCTTTTTCTTTTTTCATTATAGTATAAAGTTGAAGAAATTAAGTTTCTATGAAAATCAAACTGCTAAAACCTCAAATGTGTTTCAACCTAATTGAATGACAATAGTAATATTCTCACTGGATAGTTTGCAAATCCCTACACATCCCTTTGTTTGCCTTGCCTTTGTTCACATGTAGGATACTTCCAGGAATGCCTTTTGTTCGAAACCACACCTCTACTCCACCCCAAATATATTTTTTAAGAATTCAGCACAGTGTATCCTCATCCAAGAAGATGTCCTTGCTCCCCTCTCTTCTAAACAGGCCTCTGCCTTCTTCAGTGTTAGTAACCGTGTAAAGCTCTATATAACCCCACTTTGTAAGCCCATTTACCACCATAACGCTTATTGTTCATGTGTCCCTTTTGCCCACTTGATTGTGAATGCTTTTGGAATCAGCACGATCTTTTTCAACTTTTTTCCTTAGCATAGTGCATAGCACATAGTAACATGGAGAAAGTGGCAACCATTTAAAGGATGCTGGGCTTCTTCCACTTTGGATAATTGTTTTTCAGACAAATGCAGAGACCGTGTGCTTGGGGCTTTACCATGTGGACCGAGCACTTGAGCTGTCTGTAGCCATTTCACCCTCTCCCCAACATTATCCTCCCCTCATTTTCCAAATCCTACCCATCCTTTGGCATTCTCAAAAAGCCCTTCGTTACTGTACCCCTGATTCCCCTCCCCCTAAGTGAATGTGAGTACAAAGCTAATAAATATTTATTGACCTCCAACCATGTGCCTGGTGCCCTTTTAGAGCCCAGGGGTTGTGATAAAACCCTAAATGCCTGCCTCATGGAATGTACATACAGACTAACTGACCCATATGCTGTCTGTCATACATAGAAGAGCATTTGTCCAGTGAGCTAATAAAGTACAAGACCATAATTTGGGCTTCTGAGACAGGGACACAGCCTAGTAAACTGCTGCCATCTTTGGGGGTAGAGGAGGGAGGGGGTCTATTGACTTGCTTTCACGGAGACCTGCTATAACGTGAGGTTTTGAATGACCGATCAGACTTTTACACTGGACCGTCTTTGCACTGGCCTCTACCCAGCGTCTATGTAAGGCAAGCCCAGGTGCACCTGAAAATTAGACCGTCATTTATGCGTGCAGATGGAGGTTTGTGGGAGTCTTTTCCCCCCCTTCACTTTACCTGTGTGTATAATAAAAGATGAATACAATGTTTTCATTTGTTTCCTCCTTTCCCCCCTCTGTCTCTCACTGTTCCTGCAGGTCAGCGTGGAAGTTTTGGTAGAGTATCCTTTTTTTGTGTTTGGACAGGGCTGGTCATCCTGCTGTCCAGAGAGAACCAGCCAACTCTTTGATTTGCCGTGTTCCAAACTCTCCGTTGGGGATGTCTGCATCTCGCTTACCCTCAAGAACCTGAAGAATGGCTCTGTTAAAAAGGGCCAGCCCGTGGATCCCGCCAGCGTCCTGCTAAAGCACTCAAAGACCGACAGCCTCGCGGGCAGTAGACACAGATATGTAGAGCAGGAAAACGGAATTAATCAGGGAGGTGCCCAGATGCTCTCTGAGAATGGTGAGCTGAAGTATCCAGAAAAAATAGGATTGCCTGCAGCGCCCTTGCTCACCAAAACAGAACCCAGCAAGCCGGCAGCCGCGAGGAAGAGGAGGTGGTCCGCGCCGGAGACCCGCAAACTGGAGAAGTCAGAAGACGAGCCCCCTTTGACTCTTCCTAAGCCTTCTCTAATTCCTCAGGAGGTTAAGATTTGCATTGAAGGCCGGTCTAACGTAGGCAAGTAGAGGCCGTGCGTGCGGGGGGGAAAAGAAATGTGGCTCTCCCTTATCATTTGTATCCAGATTACTGTACTGTAGGCTAAATAACACAGTATTTACATGTTATCCTCTTCCTTTAGGTTTCTGTTATAACCTTGTCATTAGCGTTGCAGCTGGTGTTGCGCAGGAGACTGGTGCACATGCTCTTCCCACGTGTCTGGCAGGGAGCGGGCCTGTGGGGCTGAGCAGGCTTCTGGGGAGCCACTGCACGGCCCCCAGCGCCGGCCTTGCTGGCTGCACCGCAGCATCCCTGGGCTTGACTGCGCTGGTTTCCTGAGCAAGTTCTCCCAGGAGGGAACTGCAGGGTGAGCGAGCGTGCGTGCGTGCGTGCGTGCTGCGAGCGAGGGTCTCTTTCTCTCTGCCTCCCTGTCTCCCTCTCTTGTTCTCAGCACGGGGTGTCCGCTGGAGGTCCTCACGTGCAAAACAGGAACCCCGCGTCAGGACATCTAGAGAGGCATCAGACAGCGGGTGGAAAGCTAACGGTGTAAAACATTACCCCCTCCAACATATTTTACAATAAAAGCAACTTTTAATCCTATAGATACCTACTTCCCCCTATGGGGCCTGACTGCACTGATATTTTTTTTTTTAAAGAGCAACTGCCACACGTGGGATTTCGTTTCTGCTTTACAAATGCAGTGAAGTCTCCAGGGTGTCCTGTGGGCAGGGCAGCCCCTGCAGGCATCAATCCCCAGGGGGTGGGGATGGGGAGCAAGGCGGGTAGGCAGGGGAACCCCCACTCTGATTTCTGTGCAGTGTTAGGAAAACCAATCAGGTAATCGCATTGACTTCGCTCCCAAGAGGTAAACTGCCCTTCAAGAGTGAGAGAGAGCCCTGGAAGCTCTTCGCATTGGGTTTGCAAATCTTTTGTCTTTTAACTCTAGTACTGTTTATAGTTCATGACTATGGACAACTCGGGTGCCACTTTTTTCAGATTCCAGTGTGATGTGAGGAATGAGATTTTGAAGATGAGCATATCTATTACTATCTCTAAGCACTTAAAATGCTGTTCACACTTTATTACCAAGCATCTTGGTCTATCATTCAACAAGTACTGTATCTCACTTTAAACTCTTTGGGAAGAAAAACAAAAAAACTAAGTTGCTTTCTTTTTTTCAACACTGTAACTACATTTCAGCTCTGCAGAGTTTCTCACGAGCAAGATACTGAAAGTTTCGATGTGGTTTAAAGGGATGAATGTGAATTATGAACTAGTACGTGACAATGAATGACCACCGAGAACAGCCTGAAGGGGGCGCTTTTCACTTTGATGTCTGAGAAAGAATTAAAGGCAGAGCTGACAGAGAAACTGAGAGAAAGGGGATGGAAATACTCATTTTTGTCCAGTGTTTTTCTTTTTAAGATGAACTTTTAAAGAACCTTGCGATTTGCACATCTTGAGTTTCTAATTTGTGTGATATTCCTGCAGTTTTTATCCAATAACATTGTGGGAAAGGTTTGGGGGACTGAACGAGCATAAATAAATGTAGCAAAATTACTTTCTAACCTGCCTAAACTCTAGGCCATTTTATAAGGTTATGTTCCTTTCAAAATTCATTTTGGTCTTTCTACTACATCTGTCACAAAGCCAGGTCTTAGCAGGACAACTCTGAGAATTTTCTTCAGATTCATTGAGAGAGTTTTCCAAAAAGACATTTATACATGTGAGCAAGTTTTTTTGAACAATTACTTTATTATATTGTTGTTATTATTAATGTTATTTTCAGAATGAATTTTTTTTTCATCTGAAGTCAAATCAAGATTTACTGTTTGGTACAAACCCAGAAAGACTATTTCATAGTTTAAACCTTTCATTCCCAGAGATCTGAAATAGTATTTGTGGATTTTGAGTGTGCATCTTAAAGCGCTTTAAAAAAAAGTTTTATAACTAGGGAGAAATTTTTAAATATTCATACTTGGAATGGCTGCAACTAATCAGAACCAATGCTGATCTAATTTTCCATTTACCATTGGAAAAAAAAAATCTCTTTCATTTCACAAGTTAAAAAATCTAAAATGTCAACCCACATTTAGCATCCTAGTATTCCTTCATGTTCAGTTCTCAGTGGAACTTAAGATTTTTAGGAACCATTTTCTGGGGTGTACCAAAAACATTTGAATAGGCTTAGAATAGTTAGACCCATTTCTTGACTTTCTTCAGATTTCATTACCCTCTCAGCAGGCTAGCAAGAGCTGGGTGGCCCGTTCTTAAAGTCATAGTGCTTATTTAGTGCTGTATTTTTTTAACCTTTCTGTTTGGAGAACTTGCTTAATCTTCCATATATTCTGCTCAGGGCACTTGCAATTATTAGGTTTTGTTTTTCTTTCTGTTTTGTAACCTTTGATAGTAAGAGGAACACGGGGCTGCCATATAGACTTTTGTCCTCATTCGTATCTCTATTTATAGCAACTCGTGGACTCCGAAAAACACACATCACCTTTTGGCTTACTTGGATCCACAAAACCAACACTAAAATGGGAAAACATACATGGTTTGGAGCAATAGGAACATCATCCTAATGTTTGTGCTTCTATCTATTTCAGGTATAGGAATTATAAAATAATCGGTTCTTTCTAAACATTGTCACATTTCACTCTCTTGCTTTTTTTAGCATGTGCAATACTTTCTGTGCCAATAGTCTGACCAGTCTGCTCTAGTTAAAACTCATACCCTTTGGCTTTTTCCTGTTCGGTTTATCTTCCCCATTCTGGCCAGAGAAGGGCTGGAGGGAAGGAGCCCAGGAAGGGGATTGCCTCCTGCTGCAGATGCTGAGTGCTGGGGCGGGGCGCCTTCTGGAGCCCCCCATGTCTGCCGCCATGTTGCAGAAAGAGCAAGCGAAGGAGATTTAGGGGAAGAGCTGCGGTTCCCCGGTCATCACGAGGAATAGTGAATGTGGAGTGTGGAGAGGAAGGAGGCAGAGTCATTTATGAGGCTCACTCAGGAGCAGTGTAGCCCTGACCAACCCATTTTCCACGTCCTCTCTGCAACAGGGGGCAGGCCCCACCCGAGGTCTGTGTGTCTGAGACTTCAAGTCATGCCTCTGAGCGCAGGCCCTGGAGGGAGAGACCTGGGAACGCTGTCTCCTCTCCTCTGTGGCAGCTCTCTCTTCAAATAGGAGCAACTAGAGGACAGGCAGCTGCCTCTTGTTTGCAGAAGCTGGCGAGCCAGAGACTCCCTCCGGTGTAGCGAACCTAACCGTGACAGCTAGAAATCCTTCGGTGCCACGCAGCGTACAAGGATCAGCTATGTGCCTCTGTACTGTGTCCACTTTGCAATATTTACTGACAGCGGTCTTTAGTTCTTTTTTCTCTCCTGTTTTCCATTTTTAAACAAATAACAGCAGGCCTTTTGCGTTTACAATGGAACACAATCACCAAGAAATTAGTCAGGGTGAAAAGAAAAAAAAAAATAAGAAGAAGAAACCAACAAACAAGAACCTCTCTTTGTAGGGATTTCTAAATATAGAAAATGACTGTTCCTGAGAATGTTTAACTTGAGAATTCTTTGAGTTTGTCTGGTCCACATGGGGGGTGGGGGGAGGGGCATACAGACAAGGATGCCACTTACCTCAAATCTTTCGAGTGGAAATCCAAAATGCGTTTTCATTTGGACCTTCAGGATAATTTTCTATGTCGGTCAAGTTTTGATTTCCCCCCAACTTACCCAGTTCGGTTTGGGATGATTTTTTTTTTTTTTTCTTTATCGTGGTGGATTCCAATTCCGAGTGAATGGTGACCCTGTATGTTTTGTGTTAGGTGAGTGTGTCGGGTTTTCCCCCACCAGGAAGTCGCGGCATCCCTCCTTCTCTCCCACGAGGAACTCTGCGGAAACTTTCACACCTCTTACTCAGGGACGGGGCTGGCGTGTGTGTCGCACACTGATGTGCCCGGAAGCAGCACTTTGCCTGCTCTGGGGTAGGGTTGTACAACTTCAAGGAATGTTTGGATTTCCTGCATCTTGTGGATTACTCCTTAGAAACTGCATAGATTGCAATATAATGCTGCATGTTCGAGATGAACAGTAGCTCCTAGTAATCATAAAATCCACTCTTTGCACATAGTTTGATCTTTACTGAATATGTTGCCAAAATTTATTTTTGTTGTCGTAGCTTTGGAATTTTTTATTTGTTTTTTAAGGAGACAATTAACAATACCCTCTAACATCTGTGACTACTAAGGAAACCTATTTCTTTCATAAAGAGAAAAGTCTCAAATGCTTCTGAAGACACTAATGCCATGCTGTTTCAGACATGGGTGAACGAGCAGAGCTCTTGGGACAGAAGGCCAGGCTTCTTGAGCTGTGTTGGTTGTCATGGCTACGGTCTCATGAATCTAAAGCAGCTCAACAAAGTGTGGTCTCTTCTCTCCTAAAACCCTTTGCACTTCCTGTTTCCTAATCACCCTCGAAGATTCCAGGTGAAAATGGGGCCCTGCGGTCGGTCTCCAGGCCCCATCCAGCTGCCGTGGTGATGCGAAAAGGAAGGGAAAATTACACTTTTTTTGTTTTTGTTTTTGTTTCCCAAGGGAGGCCTTTGCTTCCACCTTTGTGTTTTCAATCCAGAATTTCTGAAATAGAGGATTTAAGAACACATCAAGTCATAAATACACAGAAAATATACTTTTTTATAAAGCACATGCATATGCTATTGTGTTGGGTTGGTTTCCTCTCTCTTCCGTGGACAGTGTTGTGTTTCTGTCAATAGGGAAACTCCAAACAATTTGCACACCTCTACTCCGGAGCTGAGATTTCTTTTACATAGATGACCTCGCTTCAAATATGTTACCTTACTGATAGGATCTCTCCTTGTAGCACTATACCTTGTGGGAATTTTTTTTTTTTCCTAAATGTACACCTAATTTGAGAAGCTGAAGAAAACAAGCTTTTTGAAGCACTCACTTTCAGGAGTACAGGTAATGTTTTAAAAAATTGCACAAAAGAAAAATGAATGTTGAAATGATTCATTCAGTGTTTGAAAGATATGGATCTGTTGAAACAATGAGTTTCATACCTTGTTTGTAAAAAAAGCATAAAGGTTGAAAGTTACCTGTTTTTTTGTATATAGAAATTTGTCATGTCTAAATGATCAGATTTGTATGGTTATGGCCTGAAAGAATTACTACGTAAAAGGCTCTTAAACTATACCTATGCTTACTTTATGTTTTGTTAAGAACCCTCTTCTGAGGGAGGATCATTCTGTATTCTGCAATTTGAGAATACTGTTCATTCCTATACTGAAAATACTTCTCTGAGCTCCCTTCTTAGTTGAAACTCTTAAGCCATTGCAACTCCTTTTTCTTCAGAGATGATGTTTGACATTGTCAGCACTTCCTGTTCCACTAAACCCAAAGAATATAATCCTGAACAAGAAGTGTTTGTAAGGGATCCTACCTACCCCCTAAGACAGGACTAAGACGAGGACAAAACAAAGCAAAACAGAGTTCAGCCTTCTTTCCCCCACACCTCATTTTCATGGGGGGTAAAACGTGAATTTCAATGGAAAGGCCTCATTTGAGTTTTATTTCCTCTGGAATAGCAAGAGGCCAAAATAAATATAGAGCCACTTCTCAGAAGTCATATTCTGTCCCCAAATCAAGCCAGCCAGCGGAAACTGGAGAACTGGGGGGGCTGTCAAGTAAGCCCACCCACAGCCACAGTTCTTAAATTCAGAATCTCGGTCCCTCCCTTACTGTTGAATACAATTTTTCTGGTAGCTAACGTTCACCTGTACGATGGCGGGGCGGGGCGGGGGGGGGGAACAGCGGCTTTGGTTTTTCATGTCCTCATGACTTGCGTACAAATGGTTCAGCTGTATTAAGTGCATTTGGCCAATAGGTAGTGTCTATACAGTAACAGTCTCTAAGCGTTGCCGTAACTTTTCTTATCTGAAAGGACTCAAGTCTTCCACTGCAGATAATTGGAGACTTCACCCAAGTTTTCTCACCCTTTGGTTGGTTGGTTGGTTTGCTGTCTGGATGGCCTATGAGCCTGTCTCCTTTTCCATGGCCAGTCTGAAGGCCTTTTCTGGAAGTGTTGTTTACAGTAATCCTTGCCGAGATAATGTACTGTCCTCGAGTAAGAGCACAGGTCTGAGGCGACACTAGCTTACGGCTGTTGTCTTTAAAGAGCAGTCACCAAGAAGCTGGCTTTATGGGCATCCTCTGGTTCTTACACCTGTTAGGTCTCTCTGGTGCAGGACTGGGGTAAGAAATCTGAAACTTGATGCCTGTGCATTGGTTTCTGTAAATACTGCCTCTTGGGCCTCTAGGGCATCTTTTGTCCTCCCCAAGCCATCAACCGCTCACCTGTAAACCTAATTTCCAGCTGTAAGGCACTTTCTAGAGCCCTGCCAGTATTTCTGGTGGCTTCCGGTTCAGACCATCCAGATTTCTAGCCAGTGGGGTCCTGGCCCCAGAGCCATCTCTTGAGATTTGTACCACGGGCTCATGATCCTCCAAACTTCAGTCCTATGCCTCCCATCAGCCAGGGGGAAAGAGACACCAGAACTTTGAGGGCACTATCAGACTGACATGGCCAGTACAGAGAAGAACGAGGGAAGGAATGATGTTCTGCACCTTATTGAAAAGAAAACTTTAAGTGCATACATAGTTAAGAGCTTTTATTGTGACAGGAGAACTTTTTTCCACATGCGTGCGTACTCTCTGTAATTCCAGTGTAAAATATTGCACTTGCACTAGCTTTTTTAAAACAAATATTAAAAAAAAAAACGAAAGAATTCATATTCTATTTTCTAATCGTGGTGTGTCTATTTGTAGGATACACTCGAGTCTGTTTATTGAATTTTATGGTCCCTTCCTTTGATGGTGCTTGCAGGTTTTCTAGGTAGAAATTATTTCATTATTATAATAAAACAATGTTTGATTCAAAATTTGAACAAAATTGTTTTAAATAAATTGTCTGTATACCAGTACAAGTTTATTGTTTCAGTATACTCGTACTAATAAAATAACAGTGCCAATTGCAAACGTGTCCTTGCCTTTGTGGGGGCCTCGGAGACACGGCTGAGAAGGCGGTGGCAACACCTTCCTTACCCTCCCGGGACCCCCAGGTAAGTTGGTGATGTTGGGAAGTGACACTGGCTTTGTCTCTACTAATTTTTTTCTTGGGGGGATGCGGTGAGGTGGTGGTGCTTGAAATGAGAGAAAAGGCACATTTCAGCATCCGATGTCTTGACTTGTTCATGTTTATTTCTCCGTTAGAACAAGCTGTTCATGAGCGGTTTGCCTAAACAGCGCTTGGCAGCCTCAGGGGCTATAGAGCAGCATCTATGCATTCTGTAGTTTTGCTGTAAACTGGTTGATGATCGCAGGTGCGAAGTTCGTTCCTGTTACTTGTAGTTCACATCTGTTAGAAACTCAACCGGCAGGGGCCCCCTAGCACTCTGCACCACAGGTTTGCTCTGTGCCCAGTCTCAGAAGCCAACTGTGCAACTGAACAGTCCTCAAGGACCTAGAACTTTCAGGTGAGCCCTCACCCCTCTGCAAAATTGGCCATCACGTCCTCCTAGCCGTAAGGTTCTGCAAGGGTGGACGAGCCCTGTGGTGTAAAGTCAAGTATTTGCTTAGCCCAGGGAGGGGTGGGTCACGAATGCCCCTTTTGTCTTGGTTAGCTGTCCAGGACACCCCACCAGGATTCTCTTACGAATTTAGAAAGTTGAGGTCCTAACATGGGTACTGGTTAAGTGCCTTGCGGCCCCACCCAGAAGGACCACCCAGGCCCTCCTCTTCCAGAACAGTCAGAGCAGGTGCGCAGGGTACTGTGGGCGAGTCTGGGGGTCCTGGGGGTACTGAATGACTGTGGATGACTGCTGCTAGATGCGAACAGTTCTGGTTCTGACAAATTTAGAGTCCAATGGTCGAGAGACTGATCTTGTCAAACTGATTAGGGAAAAACCTTTGCTACCAGCTGCAAGGGGGCAGAAGTTGAACCCCAGGTGAATGACAATTCACAGGCTCTCCCTCCCCACCCAGCCCTGCACAGGTCACAGGAAAGCCTTTGGGCGGCGGCTGAGCTGCATGTTTAACCTCATGTCTGCATGACAGATGGACAGACAGCAGACACTGTGCCACGCCTCTGCAGGCCCACTGCAATCGAAGGCAGAGATGGACTAAGGCAGGAGGTGGTGTCTTAGAAGTGCTGCATATTCAGCCTCGGCTTCAAAGCGATCCTGGTGAGTTCTTGGCTTTTACAATAATTCAGTTTCCACTTCCCCAAAGGCTGGATGAGCCAGGGACCCGGCTTTGTTTTTCAAGACAAACAGCTAGATGGAAAGACAGGGCTGCCAGGTGGGCTGACAGGCTTTGCCCTCCTGGCCACTGGGTACAGCAGGTGCATGATGTGACAAAGGGGACACGGGTGACCTCAAGCTAAAACAGGAGTATAGAGGGCACCGTCTGTGAGGTTCCCTGACTGCTGCTTGTATGGTTTCAACAGATTTCTTTAACATCTCTTTTCTTCACCTCTCTCCTTATTTTGCAACAATCGCTTTAAAATGACCCAGCTTATAGAAGGACTTAAATAGGAAACTAGCTTTTTCCAGTCAAGAGCTTTTGTTGTTTTGCTGGCAACCAAAAGCTGGAAGGAGCAGGTGGATGCCAGGATCCCCCCCGCCTCCCCCGGGCCCTGACCTGGCCCTCCCCTCCCAGCCACCTTCCTCAGGAACCAATAATACCCCAATACCCTACCTGGGAAGGAGGCAGGAAAAGCCCAGTGCCCCCACAGCTTGCTTGCAAAAGCAAACGCCAGCACTCTAGCAAGTCTTAAGATAACAGCATTATATTATATTAAATTGAAACCATTTCTTTAAAAAAAAAAAAAAAGTGTGTGTTAGTTTCAACAATGAGGTTATGAGTTGCGCGGGCAGCTGGGCTTTGACCACTGACCCAAGCAGTGCCCTGCTTCCGAGCCCCCAGAAGGCACGAGGGGAGCCCTGACGCCTCCGGGTGGCAGGAAGGGGAGGCATCCACCCTCAAGAGCAGCCGGAAGCTCTGATGTAACAGGAGGGAGAGGAACACGCGTGTGCCTGGGGGTTAGCTGAACACGGTGTTGTGCTGCTGGGTCACCCGGATGAATGTGGCCCTCCTGCTCAGCTCCTTGAGTTTGGCGGCCCCCACATATGTGCAGGTAGACCGGAGTCCCCCAAGAATATCCAGAATCGTGTTTTCCACATCCCCTTTGTAAGGCACTTCCACTGTCTTGCCCTCAGAGGCTCTGGAAGGAAAAAAAAAAATTTCTTTTAGTCAAGTGCTTTTTGCTTAAGAACTCAGCTGAGGGCCTCCCTGGTGGCGCAGTGGGTTAAGCAACGCACTATGAAGCAAACCGCAGTCACTGCAGCACGAGTTCGCTCTCTGCTGCTGGCCAGGGAGGGGACCCACATGGTGTGGCAGACCTCTCCTGCTGTGCCCGCTGCTCCCCTCAGCAGTGTACTTCCGTTGATCTGCCTGTTCTGCTCCCCACTCTCTGTGGTGAATCCTCTCACCCCCACACCTCTGGCCTGTACCCCAGTGCTTGTATGCATAAATAAATAAATCTTTAAAAAAAAAAACTCAGCTGAAATCCCCAGCTTTGGCACTTTAAACAGCCTCCACTCAGGGAGGCTCCTGCCACCCTCCGGCCCCACGCCCACACAGCTACAAACGGCAAACTGGCCAGGCCAGTATCGTGGATAGCAATGGGCCAGGTCGCACCACTGGCAACACAGAGAGCCTGGAAGGAAAGTTTCAGCCTCACCAGAAGATGCCAAAGGCCCACACGGTCCTCAGCAGAGTGGCGCTCAGCAGACCCAACCCACCTTTCTATTTTAACTTAGTCAGCACAGCAACCTTTAGTTGTTCCAGGTCCAGAGTGCCCCAGTGGAAGGAGAACAGACCTGGTGCTTACCTCCAGCCCTCCCAGGTCAACAGAAGCAGCCCAGAGCTCTGTTCTCCCACACCAGCACTCTGATGAGATACCGCCCATGCAAACCCGCACCTGATCCACGCTAGTGGCTGCCTTTCTTGGGGTGTGGGGAGGGCTTTGCCAGATACATTCCTGCCAGCTCACCTCCATGAGCTCAGACGCATTATCACCACACCTGCCACCCTGGGTTCCTTGGAAGGCAGAACTGGAATAGAACTAAGGACTTGGCCAATGCAGGCAGTGTCACGGCTTTGGGCTGCATCGCTCATGTTTTCAAGGGAATATTCAGAAGGTCTGGCCTATGGTACCAACACAAAACAAGATCTAAGTATCCTTGCTGAGTCCTTGACCCTCTTCACCAGGCTGTTTTGTTATTTTTTAAAGATTTATTTATGCATACAAGAACTGGGGTATAGGCCAGAGTTGTGGGGGGTGGGGGTCAGAGGAGACCCAGAGACAACAGAGTGGGGAGCAGCAGGCGAGACAGGAGAGGTCTGCTGCACCATGTGTGTCAGCTCCCTGGCTGGGGATCGAATTCGTGCCACAGTGGTTGGGGACAGCCTCACAGTGCTATGCCTTAATCCCTTGCGCCACCAGGGAAGCCCTGCCAGAGCTGTTTGATTCCACATGTCAAATGCCCTGCTTGCCAAATGGAGACACTCTCAGAGTTGCTTTTGAAGGAGCATAAGAAGGAAACATCCAATCTGCAATACTGTCCCTCATCTAAGAATTTTAACAATTAACTACATATGCAAACTTTCTCTAGCTGGTCTCTACAACTGAAAAAAAGCATCTCTTGACCAAAAAACTCATTATCTGGAATCTCAAAAGGTTACAAACTCTTGTGCATGGAAATCTACACACACAAGACTACCTGTGGGTGATGTGCAGCTACTGAAACCACTGGCTAGCTCAGGGGCTTCCTGATGGCCGCTTAGAACAAGAGCATAAGGTCAGTCACTGGCCACACCCAAGAAGGTTCGAGTCACTGCTCTCTCTGAGCAGAGACCAACATCTACTCACGTGCGCCTACAACGGCCGCCACTTCATCTTCCTAGGAGATTCCCTTGGCCTTTTGGGGTTCAGTGGAAAGTACCCAGAGTCTCATCATTGCTTCTTTGCTAACTGGTGCTGTGCCTTGTTAGAACATACAGCACCGGATTGTTAGGGGGAAGGATAGTCCTGAATGGATTACACAGATGGGTGTGTGGACTCCAACCCCCACTCCAGACCACCAGTGTTCCAGAACCACAAATCCGATAAGATGATTATCGAAGAGTGGATCCCTGGGACCTGAGGGTGGAGTTAAGCAGCCAGGCTGGCTATGAAACCAGAGGTGAACCTTGGGGACTCTCTTCCTTTAAAGCCATCTCCTCTCTGTTCCTTTAAAGCCATCTCACTTGACTCGGAGCCAGCTCTCAACTTGCCATTACTTAAAAGATCTAGTAAAATATTTACGAATTTGTATCCCTCTCTTTCCCTTACTATTATTACTATTTTATTCCCCTTCTTTCATAAAATAAAACCCGTTAATAACTTTTGTCACATATACCTAAAGTTAAAACTTCTAAAAATCTAAGCACACAAGTAAAAACCCAATTAAAAAAAAAACCCATTTTGTATTAGGGTTGCCCTGTAACAGGATGAAAAAAAACTTAAAGCACAAGGGAACTGGAACTGTTACAGGGCAACCCTAATATAAAATGGGTTTGCCTGACTGGGTCTGTTAGGGGGAAAACCAATTTTATATTAGGGTTGCCCTGTAACAGGTCCTTCCCCGCGCTTGAACGGCACTTATAATGTCCCAACTGCAGGCACACACAGCAAAGGCTGATAAAGGGTTTTATTTACAAGGGAAGGGGAAACTGAGTGAATAACACAAGGGGAAGAGAGCAATACAAACCCATAAATGTCCTACCAGTTCCTCGGAGCTGGAACCCAACGGTGCGCTGAGAGCTGGCTCCCAAGGAAAAGAGAGACCCCCCACCCCAAGGCCCACGTGTCTGCTTTTATACTCATCCTGGCTGCTTAACGCCACCCTTAGGTCCTAGTGATTTGCTCTTTGATAATGACCTTATGGGATTTGCAGTTCTTGGATCTTGTAGGTCTAGAATGGGGGTCGAAGTCCATAACCTATTTGTGTAATCCATTCAGGAGGGTCTTTCCCCCCTAACAGAACAATGAGAAGCCTAGAGGGGTTACCCCAAGAAAGCCCCCCCACCCCAAGGAGGGTGAGTCAGGGAGCTGCTCCTTTACAAGGACAGTCATGTATTTATTTACTGCCAAGCTGAAAATAAGAAATCAAAGAATAGAACAAGCAGGGAATGTGTTAATGTGTGGGGGTCAGGGAGAGAGGCAGGGGAGGCCTCTGGGTTAGAGCTCCTTTAAGTCTAATATCTTTTGCTGGTTTCAGCAAGCCTACTTCCTCATACCAGGAGGTTCCTTATCTCCTACCTTTCCTGTGGTTACTCTGGGGAAAGGCACAGAAAGGTCAAGGTAAAGACAGGGAATAATCCAAGCTCACCCAGTGGTGGTGGCACCTTTGCAAGTCATTTATTGTTGAAGTGCAAGTCCTGTCACCCGCAGAGTGAAGGCACGTTGCTCTGTCTCCCAAGGACAGCACGAGAACTAAATGGTGAGTGGGTAAGATGGAACCAGCAGAGCATAAATAACTCCGCCTTAATGAAATATGTCAGTGCAGGGAAACCATTCTCCTGAGGCTGCAAACAGCCAGAGAAACGGAAGGAAGAAGAGAGAGGTGGAGGGAGGCAGAGAGAAGAGAGATAGATAATCAGGGGCCTCCCTGGTGGCACAAGGGTTTAAGCACAACACTATGAAGCAAACTGCAGCCCCTGCAGCATGAGTTCAATCCCCGGCCAGGGAGGGACACCCATAGGACAGCAGACCTCTCCTGCCTCGCCCGCGGCTCCCCTCAGCAGTGTGTTTCAGTGGATCTGCCTGTTCTGCTCCCCACTCTGTCTCTGGTGCATCCTCTCACCCCCCACGCCTCTGGCCTTACCCCAATTCTTGTATGCATACATGACTAAATCTTTAAAAAGAAGAGAGAGACAGACAGACTGGAGGTAGCCAGCAGGGCTCGGGCTGCTTTGGACTAGAGTTCTAATCCCTTCAGCCCTTTCCCTCCTTGTCTCTGATTCAATCCACTTTAAAAGTGTCTCAATAGTCTTGGTAGTCCTGTAGCTCATACTTTCTCACGTAAATCGCTGACTTACAAACGATTTCCTTGCGGGCGCCTTGGCTTCTGCCTGCACTAGAGCCTCATCTGGCCTTTTCTTTGTACTTCTCTTAGATCCCAAAACAGATGCAACAGCCAGAGGGCGAATGTATACAGCAGGCAAAGAAAGCTGTGTAGACTCACACGGCTCTACCCACACGCCAGCACACAGCAGGCACCGCAGGCCTGGCCGGTGGAAAGGGCTGTCGGAAAAGCAATAAGCTTGGGCCAGAGGTCCAGGTAGGCAGAGGCTGTGTCGCCCTCCCTCCCGCTCCCCTGCGACAAACTGTGCTACCTCTTCCTGTAGCTCATGGGAGACAAGGGACCTTTGAGGCTGTGTGAGCAATGGGATCGATTGCTCCTCTCTTGAACGCCTGCAGTTTCCAGCATAAAAGTCTGTCTTTCCCGCACTTTAATATCATTCTTGAGGACACCCATCCCTACCCCCTGAACCAGATAAAGGCTGAGCTGATGAGAATTGAACACGGTCCACCAACACCTACTAAAAACCAGAATGCTGAGAGGATGTCCCTCGCCTCCCTCTCTCCCTCCTGCCTGTACATCTTGCTGGAGTGCTGAGCTTTCTGCCTCTAACCTGATTGGAACCTTATATAATGCATCTCAATCTCATGACCTCAAAACACCTGACTCCCTTGGGCATGGGATGTCTGGTAGGGAATGGAGGGTGTCAGCCGGGGGACTGAGTGTCCATCCAGAGCTGAGGGGGAGTCTAAAAGCCAGAGAGAGAAGCCAAGGCTTCCTGAAGAAAGGATCCCCATGGCAGGCTCCACTTCTTTCTGGGGATATGGGACATCTGTTCAGTCACCTTTGTAGAGTTCGTGTCAGCACTGACCCCAAATGAGAAGCAATGGCAGATTCCATCAAGCAGGCCAGAGGGTGGAGATAGTGTTAGAGATTCTTAACACGGATACGCAGACAGTTAAATGGAAGTGAACTAGAAAAGGCCAGGTTAGCTTTTGGCTTAAAAAAAAAAAAAAAGGTAAGCAGACGTGAGCATTCCTTCTACAGCCGAGTGGCACAACGAAAGGACTAAATTAAATGTCAGATGAGAGGCCAGTAAGGGCTGCTGGAGGGGCAATAATCTTCCCGGGGTGAGGGACCCCATCTTCAACCCACTTGTTTAGCCTGAATTCATCCCAGGTCAGAGATGGAAGGTTCAGGGTTAGTGCAACAAAGGCTCGAACAGAAAAACACTTATTCCTCCCCACACCTCGGGGTCTGGAGTGTACCACCCCCCACACACACACGTGCTCACACATACGCCCTTCCCCCATCACAGTTCCAACCCATTCCAGAATACTCTGCATTCGCTTCCTTTTTGCGGTTCTAAAACACTACAAATGTTACTTGGGTAAAAATCAGAGCTATTTAAAAAGAGGCAAGATATGTTTTCTAGCTCCTTTGCACGGCATCATCTTATACACAGACTGCTAGTCTTTGAGACCCACTTTCAGCTCGTTTCTGGAAGAAGCGAGAGACGTGTTACAATCTCAGCGGTGAAAAGGCTGGCACTTCCCTCACCTGTACTCAGCGACCCCTCCTGCGTGCTTCTTCATCGCGGTTTCGGAGCTCATCCCGTAGAAGAGCTTCAGCTTCTGTCCGTTCTTCTCGATCACCTCGCCAGCACACTCGGTGTGGCCCGAGAACATTCCACCCAGCATGACAAAATCAGCTCCGGCTCCTATACTCCAGACGGTGGGGACAAGAGCAACAGCAAAAGAGCTCAGAGGTAATTGGTTCTGGAAAGATCTCACCCCCCTTCCTCCTACTATATTCAAGACGGCTTTTTTAAGATTGATTGATTGATGCATAGAAGAACTGGGGGGTGAGAGGAGTCACCAGAGACAGAATGGGGAGCAGAATAGGCAGATCTACTGAAATACACTGCTAAGGGGAGCAGCGGGCGAGGCAGGAGAGGTCTGCTGCGCCATGTGGGTCCCCTCCCTGGCCAGGGATCGAACTCAGTCCACAGTGGTGCTAGTACTTACTGAGATTTAACCCATACGCCACCAGGGAGGCCCCCGTGTTTTGTTTGTTTTTTTTTTTTTTTAATTTAAGGACACCCAACCAAGTAGACATACTCAGAGAAACAACTATAGCCTACTGAAGTCTACTGGCTAGTATACTGGCCAATCCTCCATGGCTGTCATGAATACCAACGACCCCCTTCCAAAAAGAGATCTCACTCTTATCATCAGACAGACACTAGGAACTGCCACCCCAGCCAGCACACTGTCTGACTGCTCTCTACATAACGCAGTAACTTCTCTACTAGGATGCCATCGGGAATCTGGTCTACCCAAGTGTTCAGCACCTTCCCCCTGTGCTTCAGAAGACCACAAGGGCCCTCGAAACAGACCAATAATCCTGCAATAGAGACTGGCCACCAGGAGAGGAACCTATCTACTGAAATTCTACTGGGCCTCCACTGCAATGAATATCAGACCTTCAAAAAAAAGAGTATTCCAGTGACTGACATGACATTTCCTGGATAGGTGTGGAGGAGACCAGGGTGTTGAAGCTGCGTTTTAAGCAACGTTGGCCTAGGACTAGGGCCATGTCCAGTGTTTACCACAGTGTATGGTACACGGCACACGTGCAGGAAGAAGCTGTCAAGAAAGTAGAAGGTATATGCGGAAGAAACAGAAGCAATCCCCATCCCCAACCTTCTCATGGGCGATTATGCACACAGGTTCTCCAAGCACACAGAAGAGCTACAGCTTCTCTTTAGTCCTATTTAGCAAACAAGGATATCAGAGGACAGGCCGAGAAAGTAATAGGATGAAGGAAGAGGGATGTCTTTCCAGCTCTGATGGGGAAGAGAAAGCAGAATCCCTGACAAATGCCCTCGATCTCTTTCATCACTTCAGTTTTCACAAGAGGACACGGAGGTCTGTGTCCTCCATTATGCTCCCTTCTGTTCACATGCAGGAAGGGGGTTCACATGCAGGAAGGGGGTTCACATACAGCCCCCAAGGGACTGGGCCCTGAGCCCAAGATCAAGCAAGCAGGGCACGATAGGACCTTTCGCTTAGGCGGCAAGCTTGACAGGAGGGAGGGTTCCCAGTGAGGATGCCGGCTACTGGGCCCTCTGCTGTGACTTTAAAGGGGCAGAGAGTAATGGGTGTCTAGCCAGGCCTCCCAGCGCCCACAAACCCAGAGGCAGAGGGCCTTTGCAGCCACCACCACAGAGCGGAGAGAAGCAGCAGGAACACAGAACACAGATTCCACTCAAACAATGCTCTGATGTGGTTGCCAATTATTTATCTCTACACACTGCCGTACCCTCTCCTACCCGCATCTTCTCTGACAAGGAACCTCTCCTTCATGGAGCCTCAGCACAGGTGGCTGCAATACTAGAAGTGGTAACTGGAAGGGAAGATGCCAGAGAGTGATTCCAAAGGCAAGAACGACACCCACATCTATTTCCAACAAGGCACCTTTGTGTCCAGTCACTGTAAAGTGTACTCACCATATCCCTGGTGGTGAAAGGGGTTAAGAGCAGCACTGTGAAGCTACCTGCAGCTACTGCAGCATGAGTTCGATCCCCGGCCAGGGAGGTGACCCACAAGGTGTGGCAGACCTCTCCTGTCTCACCCGCTGCTCCTCTCAGCAGTCTATTTCAGTCAATCTGCCTGTTCTGCTCCCTACTCTGTCACTGGTGAGTCCTCTTGCCCCTTTGACGTGCACCCCAGTTCTTGTATGAATACATAAATAAATCCTTTAAAAAAGTGTACTCGGCACCTGCTCTGTGCAGGGAGCATGGGGTGAGCCTCAGAAGGGATTCCAAAAGCAGTAAAATGTCCTTGGTGATGATGTTTGTAAGATGAGGTACGTGAAGCTGGAATCCTGAATTCTCTGCCCCTCATTGTGAGACCCCAACCTTGTCACTCACCTTGTAGGGTGTCAGTCCCCTCAATATAAAATGGGAAGCCAAATTAAATAGCTGACCTATATGTTCTCTTCCACAGCCAAGATAGAGGATTATAATGGGCTGGAGCAATAAGAAAGCGGCCCGTTTAAGTGATATTGTCCAAGGCTGGACAAAACCCAGCTGCTCATTCTGTACAACGGCCAAGTTAAGGAAACAACCTGAGTGCCCAGAGACGGATGAGTAGATTGAGACGTGGTGTATACGCATGGAGTACAACTCTACAATTAAAAAAAAAAGGGGATGATGCTATGCAAAGTAAGTCAGGAGAAAAACAAACGTTGGAGGGTTTCACTCATAGGCGGAATATAGAGAAACAAAGGAACTGACAACACGAAACCAAAACAACCCCTAGAAATCTCACTGCAGAACTGAGGCTACCTGAGAGGGAGGGTGGAAGGTAGGGACAAAGGGAGGGGGCAGAGGGAATGATGGGTGGGGGGCCTGGTGTGACGACAAGCATCAAAACAGGTGTAGCCTAGTCCCTGGAATCATACACAGTGCCGGAAACCAACGTGAACTCAATAAAAAACCCAATTAAAAAACCAGCTGCTGTTGCCCCGGGTTCCTTTTGTTAGTATCAGTTTTACTAAAAATAAAGTAAATGAAGGAACTAATGCTTAATCCTCAGACACTCAATGGGATGAGCTCTGACGTTCATTCTGAGAATTGCCCCACACTGGAATGGAAGGGCACTGCCACCCCTTAGGAATGTAGATGGCAGTTTTCCTCCACCAAAAAAAAAAAAAGAAAAGGAGAATATCAACAGCAAACTTGGCCCCAGCATTCGGTAAGGAGCATGGAGCCTCTTGAGAGCGGTGTCTCCACCTCCCACGGACACTCAGAGCTCTCACTTCACAGTTTGGAAGTCCCCAGCAGGCAGCCAGCTTTGACTTTTGAAAGCAGCTTGCAAAGTTTAAGAGGTGGCACAGGGCACAGCAAGGTGAGAGGCTGGATGTCCTAGAAAAACCCAGAACATGACTGGCTTACGGCTGGACACTGCTGCCCCCTAGTGACAGACTGCGGGTGAGACACCCAATCCAAGGGACTTTCCCAAGTTAGACACCTCCCCCACTACCCCAAACCCTCCCTAAAATTCCAGCACACTGGTCTGGTACTGCAGCTTCCACAGCCCCCAGCCCGCTCAGCCATTTCACCTGCTGGGGCTTGTGGGTGTCACCCCAAGAAGGACCTGTGATCGCCTGCTCTGCCACTTATCAACCACCCCCTACCATGCTTCTGACCAATTGAGCCTCACATCCAGGACAAGCCCAGAAATCCCACCTCCCCACCTCCCCCCTCATCAGTCCCCGGCTCAGTGGGTCCACACCCCAAGCCTGTGCTCAGAAGAGGGAGCTCCCCCTCCCTGTGTCCCCTTACCAAAGGCTTTGGCGACATCTCCTGGACAAGTGCAGCCTCCATCCTTCAAAGAGAGGGAAAAAAAGAGGGTGTCAGTCACCAGAGCTCGGGGGGGGGGGCTGTCACTCCCCTCTCCTGGACCTTGCCCCCAGAACAATGGAGGTCAACAGCCCTTGGGGCCAGGGCCCAACATCCCCAGTTAATGTGTCTATCAACTTTTCTACCTGACACAGGAGCTTCGCTCTGAACCAGTTCCTCTCCCTGCCACTGGGACCAGAAGCAGGGGACAGCAGCAGCCTTGGGGCTGGGTAGGGGCACCCCCCTTGGCCTCCACCAGCCCCTTAAAGGCTCACTCCTTTCCATAGTCACCTCCCTCCCAGCCAGGTGGGAGGTGAGGTCTACTCAATACAAGAGCTAACTCATTTTAAGATGCCGCGCCCACTGTGCCTCTCACCAGGGCCACAAAGGACCTGGCTGCTACCTGCTACTGAATGTCTCCCGTGTCAAGTTCTAGAAGGACCCATAGGGAGAGGTGAGGCAGCAAGGGCTGGAGGAGGGGGCAGGGTCAGTGCCAGGGGCTGGGATCTTGGACACCCAGCAAGGTCTCAGCGTGGGGGCCAGTAGGGGAGGGGCCACCCTTTAGGAGACAGGCCATCTGGGCTGCCTTGGGTTACCAATTCAGGAAGGTGTGCGAGCTTCTGGAGAGAGAATGTACCTGGGGACTGGGTGGACCTCTTCATGACCAGCTGCCCCTCTTCAGGAGAACCAGCTCTCCTGACTCAGTCCTTTTCTCTCTGCTGTATTTAGGTGTCTCACCCCAGGAGTTAGAACACCAGCACTGTTTCTTCACCTGTATGCTATTGGGGGGAGGGGGTGCTCCACCTTTTCCATTTAGGAGTATTTACTGCCCACAGGTATTTCCTCCACCAAGTGTCACTCGTATGTGACTGCCCTGACCCCCAGGGCACAGGGTCCTGCGGAGGATTATTTCAGAGGTAGCTTCTCCTAAGGCACTTGGCCAAAGTCCCCCCAAGTGAAGAGCGTAACCAGACCTGGGCTCTGTGTATTTCATTAGTGGGCTTCATATTTAATTTCTCTTGCAAAGGTACTACCCGTACATGCCCTTCACTTGCCCTATGAAATGCTTTTTAAATGCTTCATCTCTTTATTAAAACCAGCTCTATACAACAGGGTTCCAAACTTACATCCTCAACAAATTAAATAAACTTGTGACTGAAAGCGCTCGCTCTCTCACTCTCTCTCCTCTCTCTTCTTCTTTTGCTCAATCACTTGTGAGTAGTTTGTGAGGTTCTACAAACTTCCCATTATTCTGGTCGGTGATGAGGTCTGCCTCAGAAGTCCTGCGCTACTAGGACCCCAAGAAAACAAGCTCTTCCCTTTCCAGAGTGGGCCAAGAGATGCATCACTTCATGATGTGCCCCAGAGAAATTCACATCTAGGATCTCCTCTGCTTACTTTGCTGGGCCTGTATTCACGACACAGACAAGGCAGGCCCAACAGTACACTGGTAAATGCACATTCACCAGTGCAGTCAACTCACAAAGCTTTAGGGAAGTGCTGCTTTATGGCTTCCAGACACTGTACAGCTTCCAGAAGTTGCTTACAGCATCCTGACACATTCTCAGGAGGCAGAACAGAGAGGTGAGCCTAGTTGATCTAAGACACACATTCGTTGTCATTTGTAAACATTCCAAAGTGCTGAACATTTTTTTTTAAAGAAGAGAAAAACAATAAGCAAGTACTCAAAAGACTACTTGTTTTGTTTTTCAAGAGTGCTAACATTTTAAGATTTATTTAAGCAAGCATACAAGAACTGGGGTGTCAGCCACAGGTGCAGGAGGTGAGAGGAGTCACCAGAGACAGGGTGGGGAGCAGAACAGGCAGATCTACTGAAACACACTGCTGAGGGGAGCAGCGGGCACAGCAGGAGAGGTCTGCCACGCCATGTGGGTCCCTCCCTGACCGGGGATCAAACTCATGCTGCAGTGGCTGGCAATAGCTTGATAGTGCTATGTCTCTAACCCCTGCACCACAAGGGAGGTCCCTAACATAGCGTAGTACAAAAGGCTTCATAGGACATGAAGGGTGATTTGATGTGTGAATTCTCAGACACCTCTTAAATTTTTTTTTGAAGTTTCAAAAAAACCTCTTCTTAAAAATATCTGTTCACCATTAAAATAAAAGGTGGAAGCAAGCATGCAAGAGGTAAAGGGAATTCAAATAAAGCACTTAGGTGAACCAAGGACTGTTAGAAATTTCATTTTTCTATTCAGCCACAAGATTCTGGAGGTGATTGTTTTTTAGGCAGGGGAAAAAATGAAGGAGACTCTGAAAGGTTAAGAGACTTGCTTCAGGTCACTCAACTATAACAACGAAGACCGGGATTAGAACAGGATGTTGGGTAAAAGCCCCAAGCATGTCTAAAAGCACATACATAAAAACATCAGCAGTAGTTATCTTACGAAGGCAGTTCCGGTAATCTTTATTTTCTCTCCCATATTTTCTGACTTTTTCTAGGCTAACTATTGTCTGGGGGAATTTTCCAAGTCTCAGAAACTGAATGGAATCTACTCAGGTCTTTCTAAATGGTGTGTTTATAAAATGCTACATTGAGTCAATTAAATGGTAAGAAATCTGCTGACCAATCTTTACTTCTCTGCAGAGGGTCAGTGAGTAGATGAAAGAGCTGCTAACTGGGTGCAGAGCCGGAGGGAATTGGGGATCACTTGGGATCAGCTCTACTCCCCACTAACGAGTGCCTCAGACTTGACAAGCATGCCTTCTAGGTCTTTACAAAATACACTGACTAAATGGTGACTCTGAGTTCCAATCAGCCTAATCAGAGACATTTTGAAGACCCTGTGATGCACGACAATGTCTAGGCCATTTCTGGTCATCGGTGGCCAGTGCGCTCATTTGGTTGCTCAAATCCCCTCGCCTCTCAGTGGTTCATCCGGTTCTCTGCTGGAGGTCTTACTTGGGAACCCTGTGGGGAGAGGACTGGCTTTTTTTTATTAAAGATTTTATTTATTTATGCATACAAGAACTGTGGTACAGGCCAGAGGCGTGGGGTGAGGAGAAGATTCACCAGAGACAGAGTGGGGAGCAGATCAGGCCTATCTACTGAGATACACTGCTGAGGGGAGCAGTGGCCAAGGCAAGAGAGGATGGCTGCACCATGTGGGTCCGCTCCTTGGCTGGGAATAGAACTCAGGCCACAGTGCCTGGTGACAGATTAAGAGTGCTGAGACTTTAGCTCCTGTACCACCAAGGAGGCCTAGAAAATACTGGCTTTAAGAAAAGATTAATCTGGGCTACACCTAGCTCTTGTATGCATAAATAAATAAAATAAACCTTAAAAAAAAAAAGCAGATTAATGTGACGTCTTCCAATACCATATCATGGGGAAAGGAGTAGACGTTAGCTCCAGTGCCAACCTTGCATTCGTTGGGACTTCACCTTCTTACAGTCTCTTCATTTTCTGAACAGGATGGGCAGGCGAGGAGTATAATACTGGGGATACAGACCCCATTTTAGTGCACTTTGGGCCCCTTCCCAGCCATGTGATACTGACCAAGTTACTTAAGGTCTCAAAACTTCAGTTTCCTCCCCTGGAGCGGTTCATTTAAAAGTCAACTTGAATTGAGTAGTAGGTACCTAGACATTTGGTTAAACATTTTTCCGGGTGTTTCTATAAGGGTTTAGAGGAGATTAACAGTTAAATAGGGAGACTGAGTAAAGCAGATTGTCCTTCTTAATGTGGGTGGGCTTTGTCCAATCAGTCGAAGACCTGAATGGAACAAAGAGGTCGGCACCCCACAGAGAAGTCCTCCTAAATGACTGCCTTGGAGCCAGAAAATGAGCCTTTTCCAGTCAATTCAGTGACTCTTCCTGGTTCTCAGGTCTTCAGATTCAAACTGGAATGACGCGAGGTTCACTAGTTTGCCAACTCACCCCACAGATCTTGGGGACTTCTTACCTTGCAGATCATGTAAATAAGTTCATTATATTAAATATTATTACAGGCCTCCCTGGTGACACAAGGGTTTAAGTCTCAGCACTATGAAACTATCCACAGCCACTGCAGCACGAGTTTGATCCCCAGCCAGGGAGGGGATGGTACAGCAGACCTCTCCTGTCTCGCCTGCTGCTCCCCTCAGCAGTGTATTTCAGTCAGTCTGCCTATTCTGCTCCCCACTCTGTCTCTGGTGAATCCTCTCACTGCTCCATACCTCTGGTCTGTACCCCAGTTCTTGTATGCATAAAAAAATCTTTAAAAAAATAATAAATATCGCTATACACATACGCACGCACACACACACACATACCTACTGTTGTTTTTGTTTTTTTTTTTTTTTTTTTTGAGAATAAAAATATACCTGTNAAATAATAAATATCGCTATACACATACGCACGCACACACACACACATACCTACTGTTGTTTTTGTTTTTTTTTTTTTTTTTTTGGAGAATAAAAATATACCTGTCAAATGTGACCTTGCTGGGTTGATCCAAGGATTAGAGATTACATGTGTAGTATGCCTGGCAGATAATAGATGCTCAATAAATGACAGTCACTACTTCTCCTAAAACTGCTTCCACCGTTAAAATTCTCTCCTGTGTGTGCAGTCCCTAACAGATGACAAGATAAAATTGGTGGCTTACACATTAACCTTCACTTTCACAGGGGCTGTCCTGAGGTTTTCCGTTCTCTGCCTCTTAGAAGCCCTCATGGGTCACAACACGTAGAAGCCTGTCTCAAGTGTGGCCTCTTGAGAGTAACATGCTCAGTAGACTCCAGGCCATGGCTTCCTTTGAAGGTCCCTTCAACAGCACAAATGTGCTGATTCAGTGACTAATGTGTACAGTGAGGCAGCTGGAAGAAAACTGGGCAGGCTCGAAAGCATGATGGGATTCCAGAGCATTCAGGACTATTGGCAAGTGGGAGAAACCTGCTTGCCTCAGTCCATTGGACAAGGGGGCACAGGGCAAGAAGCTGCTTTGAATCCCAGAGATTCAGACAGAATGGGCTGAAGCTCAGGATGGAGATCCTATATGTCTGTGACCTTCCTTTCAGCTTCCAGCTATAAATGAACCTATCACCCCATCTGGGAATTCTCTTACCATTAAGGAACAAATAAGCACCTCGGAGAATCCTATGACAAGCCAGGGCTGTCACTATTCCTAAATGCAAACTTGGGGGTCTCACTCTGGCACACTGGCCCAGCCACTGTCGCTGAGCCCTCACGGTAGAAGCTAGCGGTTCTCAAACTGGATGGTACATCAGAACTACCGAACTACCTAAAAGGTCGGATCATGGGTCTCATCTTCTAGGTTTCTGATCCCGTAGTTCTGAGATGAAGCCCAGATATGTCTACCAAGTTCCGATGCTTAGTCTGGGCATTATTAGAGTGCAGCTGAAACAGTCAGGTGCAAACTGGGTACAGGTAAGGAAGTCAATAACTAAACTTCCCATCTGTTAATAACTAAACCACTCACCCCCTAAAGGTCCTGCAAATGTGAACTGTTCGAAAGTTCTAGAAAGATACAAGTATGGGGTCTCGATAGTTTCACAGTAAACCTCACTAACTGGACGTCCACTGATTTAGAAATGTGGCCATTCAAGAACAAATATGAAATAGAGTGTAAACTTGAAGACTCTTGACAGTGAATACTATTCTGATAATTACACTTAGTGCTTTTGGGGGCCAACCGGTGAAGGGTCTCATCCACTAGGATAGGGTCCAGAAGAGTCTATTTTAAAAAGCTGCCAAGCAGACTCTCATGCAGCCGGCCCAGCAGCGGGCTGCAGTGAGCACGGTGGCGGCCTTGTGAGATGAACACCTCACTCAGTTAACGTGGCATGATGGCTTTATGACATCCTTTTGCATGCTATTTGTTCAATAAATGGTGTTAACTGTTCACTGGGGCAAAAGCTGAAAGAAAGAATGTTGAGCAGAGGGCCTCAGACACTGTCAGCAGCCAATAAACCTTCAGTCAATGATTCTAGCTTCCAGCACATAGCACGTGCCAAAGACATACTGCTGACTCAAAGACAAAAAGCATGGATGCATCTGCCCTGGACTTTGTGAAGGACCTGGATTTGAGGTCAAGGACGAGTTTTGGCTCTTCCCCGAAAGTCACGATTGATGAAGCGATAGCGATAGCGGGAGTGTAAGGCTGTTAAGGAGCTGTAGCGAGGCTCAGATAAGATAACGTGCACATAGAGACTTTCAGTGAGGATTATCCCGGCCGCACAGGTCCAGAAAGCAGACCTCAACAGGCCGAAATGCCGGGTCAAAATTAACAGGACTTGTCTCACGAGGATATTAATTTATTGCACTGATTTTTTCTTGACTGTGGGAACCTAGTTTAGCAATTGTAGAATTGAAAAGTCTGAGGATTTGATCTATTCGAATGAGCCCACACTGTTCTGGGACCCTTAAAACCATGCCACGAACTCAGGATTTCATCCATGTTAAGGGGACGCTGAATCGTTCTATTCAGTTCCCGCCAGTTACAAACAACACGGTCTGCTCCGCCCTGAGCATCTCATCTGGAATGGGACAGATGTGAGGATGCTCCTCAGTGGTTTCAGCAACAGTTATGTCAGCCCAGCTGGAGCAGAAGTGTGGCTTTAACTTGACCTTCATTCATGCAGCCCTCAGTACCAGTTGTGGTTCTGTGCATGCAAGCCCTTCTTGAAAGTACTGCTAAGCCCCCGTCTGCCTTTGCTCACTGCTTTCCCGCAAAATCTAACTTCTGCCCCGACTGCCCACTGAATCTATTCTGAGCAACAAGCTGGCAGCACCCAACACCCTGCAGGTACGACTTAGCGCAGGTCACCCTGGGGTACCGGGCTGCCTAATCTAATGCTCGGTGTCCTTATGAAAACGAGCAGACAGACACCAGGACACGCGGAAACTGGAGTTCTGGTACCACAAGCCCAGAAACTGCCAGAAGCCTCCACGGTCCCGCTAACACCTTGGTTTCTGACTTCTGGCTCCAGAAATGGGACAATAAATTTCTCTTGGTTAAGCCACCAGTTTGGGACACTTTGTTAGGCAGCCCTAGCAAACTGACACGTGGTCCCTTGTCTTCGCTCTCCCACCTCCCCCACTATAAGGCTACCCCAAAAGGCTGCCTCCCTCGCTGCAGAGGAAGCGGGAGCAGAACCTGTGTCTCCACAGAATGTCGCAGCTGCATGGCACTGCCCACTCACACCCAGGCCCAGAGGACACCTGGATGGAAAGCAGGGTTCCCTCAGTGTTGGGGAGCAAGGGCCACGCAGCAGTCCCCCAAGTAGCCCAGATCCACCCCGCGCCCCGAGAGACTTACGGAGATGATGTGCCCCTTGAGGCCGTGGGCAGAGTCCGCGCACTCGATCACAGCGCTCAGCTGGGGGTAGCCCACCCCTGTCTTGGTGCGCGTGGTGCACACAGAACCTGGCGTGGAGGACACCGGAGCGAAGGTATGAATGAGCAGAACGTGCTACAACACGAGCCTCTGGCCCGTCACAGAGCCCGCCCCAACCTACCAGGGGTGAACTTACCCTGGCAGAGGGGCGGGTACGGGGCAGGGCAGAGAGGGGAGGGGATTTTGATGTTTATCAGATTCCTACCCACTAAGCCTCATAGCCTCACCTGCTAAGTGAAAACAAAAACACTGATCTCCTAGGGCCGCGGCGGCGAATCCGTGACAGAAGGGGTGCAGTAAATCCCAAGCAAAGGAGGAAGCGTGTTCCTGCATCCCCACTCTTGCTCAACTCCGTTCCCCAGCACGCCCTGGCCACCCCCTTGATCTCACTGTCCACCTCCCCCATCCTGTCCAGAGTCCCGGTCCAGCCTGGACGCTGATCAGCTTCCATTTCAGAGCTCACACAGCCACCTACAGGCCTCATTCTCCTGACCTCTGCTTGCCCAAGGTCAGCTCCCTCCTGGTTGACCGTGTGCATGGCGTGATCCCAGTTAGGGGCAGGGAATCATGCCAAGGGCCCAGCACCTGTCCCCCTGTTCACGTCTTACCCTTGCTACCAGGACTACACAGCCACCTGCCCCCTCCTCTCCTGCCTGCGCCTCTCCCTCCTCCACTCCCCAGCTGGCCACCTTGTGGTTCCTCCAGCCTAGCGAGCCTTCCCACCTTAGGGATTCCCCATACATGATGTTCTCTCAGTCCTAACACTCCCCCCTGTCCTGACCCCCTAGTCTGGCCAACCCTTCTTATCTTTCAGGTTTCATCGGAAATGTCACTGCCTCAGGGAAGCTGTTCTGCACAGCACTCATTTCAAAGAGAGGCACTCAAATAGTTATTTGTGTAGGAATGAGGGTCTGTTTTCTCTGCTGGATGGTAAGCTCCATGGGTATTCATTGTTGTAGATGGCTGCTGGGAAAAGAGCTGCGTACATAATAAGGCCCTATAAATAGTCACGGGAGGAATGCATGAACTCAAGAATGAATGAGTCACCCACACCCACCCGCTCTACTGCCTCACCCCTATGCCTCACCCCTCCCTCAGTAGCGCCTAGATGTCTCCTGGTGTGGATTCTGGACCCCCTGCGGCCAGTGTGAACTCTGGGCCTCCTCTGGGGCTCCCTGCTCCCACTCCCTCCCCATACACGTCTCCCAGGGGTCATCAGGGACAGGGTCGGAGGACAAGGAGGACAAGTTCGTAATCACCTGAGCCTGACGTCAGCATGGGAAGCAGGAACCAAGGGACTCCCCCCCCCCTGCACACGGCTATGGATGGGCCCTTCTCTTTATGTCCATCCTTATAACATGTACCCCGTACAGTCACACAGCTCCCCGGCTTCTCTCGTCCCCACCAGGGCCTCCTGCCCCCAGAAACCAGACATGCACCGTACAAGGCAGACTTGGAGTTTTTCGTCTTGATTCAGAATTGGCTTTTCTCCTTCTCTCCCACTCAACTGACACCTCCCTGGGGAAGGTATGGGCCACGCCTGCCCTAGGGGGAGGCCTTCGAAGGCCAGTCCATCGCCTTCCTTGGAAACAGCCAAGGAAGAAGCCTCCAAAGAGGCAATGAGAATGATGTCAATTAACCTTATGCCAACAGCTGAAACTGAATACGTATTTTTGCTCCTTTAGAGGGGCAGGGGTACTTTTTTTTCTGTAAAGATTTATTTATTTATGCATATAAGAACTGGGGTACAGGCCAGAGATACAGGGGGTAAGAGGAGTCACAGAATGGGGAGAACAGGCAGATTGGCTGAAACACACTGCTGAGGGGAGCAGCGGGCGAGGCAGGAGAGGTCTGCTGCGCCATGTGGGTCCCTCCCTGGCCGGGGATCAAACTGGTGCTGCAGTGGCTGCAGACAGGCCCATAGTGCTGCATCTTAACCCCTTGTGCCACCAGGGAGGCCCAGAGGTACTCTTTTTTTAAGTGACTATTATTTTTTTATGAATATTTTATTTATTTAATCATACAAGAGCTGGGGTATAGGCCAGAGGCATGGGTGATGAGAGGAATCACCAGAGACAGAGCGGGAAGCAGAACAGGCAGACTGAAACACACTGCTGGGGAGCAGCGGGAGACAGGAGAGGTCTGCTGTGCCATGTAGGTCCCCTCCCTGGCCAGGGATCACACTGGTGCTGCAGTGGCTGCGGACAGCCCCAATGTGCTGTGTCTTAACCCCTTGTGCCACCAGGGAGGCCCAGGGGTGCCCATTTTTAATGCTTTTTCCCAGGCCCCAGGAGTTGCTCAATAATGAACCCTTTTTGATAATATCATTCAGATACAGAACACCTGGTGTTTGTGCAATTTAAATATCATCTCCAAGCAATTTAAAGAAGTGGCTCCAATACATCAGGCTTGAAGAAAGCCATGACTCCCATTACCCAAAGCTGTCTGAACAGGTAGCCCAGAGAAGAAGGCAGCTGGGGTCGCAGGGCAGCAGGCCTGCTGGGGACACAGAACATAAACATGGGAGATGTGCAGCCGCATGCTAGAGCCCAGCCAAGGCTGCTCACACCCCTCCCTTCCTGCACAGCCCCACCCACGAAGAAGCAGCGAGCAGAACTTGCTGCAGTTTTGCCAAGCTAACCCAGACCCCTGCCCACCACAGCAGGTGGTGAGTGCCCTGCTTTGGGGAAATATGCCTTCCTGGTCTATTATTCACCGACACTTTTGGGAAGTCGACCAACTACAGCCTATGCTAAGTGGACGCTCCTTGCAAGTAAGAACTGGACCTCACCCTCTCTTCACCATGCAGTCATAATAGTCACTCAGTGAGGAACAGATTTTCCTCTTGCTGAGAATGTCATGAACTGACGTGGACAGCAGCTATAGAAAAGCCCAATCTTGGGTCTCCCTGGTAGCACAACAGGCTAAGCACTGCACTATGAAGCATCCACAGCCACTGCAGCACGAGTTCGATCCCCGGCCAGGGAGGGGACCCACATGGCGCAGCAGACCTCTCCTGCCTCCCCCACTGCTCCCCTCAATGATGTGTTTCAGTCAATCTGCCTGTTCTATTCCCTACTGTCTCTGGTGAGTCCTCTCACCCAACACCTCTGGCCTGCACCCCAACTCTTGTGTGCATAAATAAATAAATCTTTAAAAAAATAAATAAAAAGCTCAATCTTGAAACGCTCCCCATATGTTAAAGCTCAGGAGCTGGCCTGAGACTCCAGCGCTGCTCTTCCCAAAGTCCCTCAATGGACATGGTGTTCCCTCAGGGCTGATTAACTCAGTACAGCAACATCTCCCACCTCACAGTCGCGCTTTCCCACTCTCTTCCCATCCTGGTTCTGCTTCCTTTTTTGGTGGTATCTCTGCAGTGGGTGATATTTTTTTAATCTTTGCTGACTTTCTACTCCCAACTGAAAAATGGAGGCTGTCTTTCCTTCTCTCCAGTTCTAGTGGCTAATAATGGATGTGCAAGGAAGAATGTTAAAGCATGGCAATGAAGGGCTTCCCTGGTGTGGTGGCCTAGGGGTTAAGTCTCAGCACTGTCACCCCTAAGGTCTGAGTTCAATCCCCAGCCAGGGAGGGGACCCACATGGTGCAACAGACCTCTCCTGCCTCGCCCGCTGCTCCCCTCAGCAGTGTGTTTCAGTCCATCTGCCTGTTCTGCTCCCTACTCTGTCACTGGTGAATCCTCTCACCACCCACGCCTCTGGCCTATACTCCAGAAAAGAAAACATGGCAATGAAGAATTTAAAAACATGGACACTCATGCTCTCATCTGCACAAAAGGTAAAGTGAGCACCAAGTGAACCCAAGAGAAGATGCGGCCACCCAGTGTAAGGTCCAAAGAGGCTTTGCCTTGGTCTTCCCCTCAAGATGCCAATGGACAGTTCTGAGAAAACCCAAAAGGACACGGGTACACTCTGAGACAGACACATCAGGTGTGGAGCCAAAAGTGACAGCTGACTGGGTCGTGGGTTAAGGCCAATGCTCAGACATTCACGTAAACTGGCATCATTCAAGGCAGTTAACTGCCCCACTGCTTCTTCTTCACCCTTCACCTTCTTTTTAGAGGGATACGGAGTCATAAATAAATCTGCATTCTTTTCTTCCATCTTAATGTTCTGAAGCCAGGACCTAACGTTCTAACTACACCCAAGCATATTTCAGCAAATCAATGACATTTCTAATCAGGAACTTCTGAAGTTCAATGATACTCCCAGAAGAACATGCTTCACACTGTGGCTATGCAGCTCATGCATCCCTTCCACGCCCTGGACCCACCCCGGGCCCCGAGCCCCGAGCCCCGTCCACCACCCCACACACCCGCTACTGTGCTTCCAGCAAATCTTACCAGGTCCAACTCCCACTTTGATTATATCTGCTCCAGAAAGTATCAGCTCTTCCACCATCTCGCCTGTCACCACGTTTCCTGCCTGAGAAATAGAGAACACAGCTCCGGTCACGAACTCTTCCTGGTGGTACAAAGATGAGGAGTAAGGAACTCACATGAATACCCAGAGAAGCACGGAGGTGGGGGAGACCTGAAGGAGGCACCGGAGGAGAGAACTGTGAAGAAGTTACATTTGCTTTTGGGCCTTAAACTTGTACCAGGGACTTGGGGGACACGGAAGGAGACACTTGAAACAGCCTAGGGGGACCCATCAAGTTCCAACTCCTCTTCCAAGAGAAACACCCAGTCCAGACAAGAGGAAGGGCCAGCCCAGAGACCACATCTTTTGTGTGTACCGCACTCAGTATACGCCTCCTTCCAGAACCCGCAGCACAGCAGTTCGCTCAAGGACTAGCATTAGGGAGACCATATCCCGGGCCTCTTAGTTAGGTTTAACCACAGATTCCACTCCAGCCAGAAGTAGCTAGACAAGGCAGATCTTCTTCCTTCAACTCTCCAAAAAGATTTGGGGCTGCATGTGGTCAGGGGGATCAAAAGAGACTAAGAGTAGAAAATTTAGGATGGAGGCATCACAAAACCAGAAGCTAGAGTTGGGGGCAGAAATGATGAATATAAATAAGGGCCTCCCTGGTGGTGCCAGGGATTAAGTCACAGTACTATCAAGCTATCCTCAGCCCTGCAGCAGGAGTTCAATCCCTGGCCAGGGAGGGGACCCACATGGCACAGCAGACCTCTCCTGCCTCGCCCGCTGCTCCCCTCAGCAGTGTGTTTCAGTCAATCCGCCTGTTCTGCTCCCCACTCTGTATCTGGTGAATCCTCTTACTACCCACACCTCTGGCCTGTACCCCAGTTCTTCTATGCATAAATAAATAAATCTTAAAAAAAAGAATGGAGGTGAGTTGATTTTCAGTTTGAAAATTCTCCTGACTTCTTTCTCTACTGAAGAGGAACAGAGAATCTGACACCAGAAAGTACATTTCAGTGAAATGGTAGCATGAAAAGGTGTAGAACTCTATGACTTTCAGGCTACAAGAGATCTGGAATATTCTAGGTTGGGATTTTTATGTATTTCATTGATAGACAAGACAGCAAATAACAGAGGACCCAAATATGTAAAATAAGCACGATACTCATAAAAGTATCATTGAGCATAAAATGCTTCACAGATTGCAAAACCCTGAAGAACTTCAATGGAACCCCTAGGACCCAGGGCTAGGACACCACGGGCATCTCGCAGCTGGGGAAATACTTGGTTGTCCCGCCCTTGGGTGTCCTCATCTAGACCTGGGAGGGCAGATGAGACCTGGGTGAGCAACACTGAATGAGCTCAGCACTGAGTGAATTTCAGACCATGAAGCTGTAGCCCTAAGAATAAACATATGACCAGGAAGCAGTGGGTCTAAAAAGCAGAAGGCGCATCTGGTTTGGAAATAGTACAAGTTCCTTCCCTGCAGACGTCCAGGAGTGCAAAAATTGTTCCTGTATGACCACTCACTGCCCTGTGTATTTTAGAGCTGGCACGCAGGAGACTTGGCTCAGTTTTCACAAGTGTGCAAGGCCTTCCCTGGGGAGGTACATCCCCACTCGCCCCACTATTCTTTATGCTGAAGCGCCAGTGTCTTTCCATGGAATTATTTTCTCAGAGGGAATTTTTCTTTTTTAACCTAGGCAAGTGACTGTTAGTTTTATATAAAAGCATCTTCGAAAAGGGTGGTGAGGAGGGTGACTTTAACCCAAATAGCCTCTGACAATGGAAAACGGTAGACAGCTCAGAAAGAGGACTAGAATGTACGAAAATGTAGTACAGGACAAAGGCGCCATGACATGCCAGAAGGAAGGGGATACTATTTCAATAGCGAGTTCAGGGAAAAGAGCTCTTTCGGAAACAGGATATAGATAATTATACCTTTTACCAAGATGAACTTGGCAAAGATTACAGAATTCACCTAAAAACTGGAACTTCCTAAATTAAGAAAACCTTGAATACGTATAGCATAAAAGTAAAATAATCATAAATTTACTACATAAAAATAAAACCCACATTTGGATAATCAACAAAATTAAGAGACAACCTGGTAGGCAAGAATATCTACATTTAAGAGGGGGGTTACAACATCAGAGGTTTTCCACATCGACAAGAGAAATGCTAACACCTCATGGAACTACTATCAAAAGACATGAACAAACTAATAAAAGAAAAATGCTGACTAAAAAGGAATGTGTTCAACCTAATAATCATATTTAAATTACGATACCAGTGAGGTATTACTTGTTACTTAACAGATTATCAGTGATTACAAACACTATATGCTAAAGAAAAGACTTCCAGAGGAATGTCAATTTTAATACAAGTTTTCTAGGAAAAGGAAACTTCTCCATATAGAGGAAATGCAAACATTTGCCCTTAGATCCGATAAGACTACTTCTAGAATTTTCTCTCAAGGAAGTCATCGTAGATGAGATCAACGGTTTTAATGGTCAGGATGTATTTGTATAAAACAGAGTAAAACTGCAAATGTATTTTTCCAGATGGGAATGGTTCAATAATCCATCCCTCATCCATGAAAGGTTTCAAGGCCTGTGTCATAGTGTGTGGACAATACTTAAATGCTTTCAGTAAAATGTGAGTGAAAACAGAAAGAAACAGTACTACCCCAACTTTGTTTAAAAAAACAAAGCCATGTTTATATGAAAACATTTACTAAAATGCTAACAGACTGTACTATTCAGCAATCAAAAATGATAAACTAGAGTCATTTTTAGAAACATGGATGGAGTTACAAGGACTTATGCTCCATGAAATAAGTCAGAAGGCAAGAGGATGCGTCACTTTTAAAAGATGGTGTCACTTTTAGGAGGAATGTTAACGGGAAAAAAAAGAGGGCTCAAGGAAATGAACAATTACAATCAAAAACAAACAAAACTACAATAACAAGAAGTCAAAGACAAACCAAAGGGCTCTTCTGGGGGGAGGGTGGGGTAGAGACTTGGATGAGGGCAGAAAGAGCACAAGGGACTGAGGTGATGGTGCACGGGTGAAATGGTGGTGGGAACTCCATGGGGACTACAGATGATGTCAAATATAATTAAATAAATCTAATTATTAATAAAATGCTAACAAACTCTGTCTATGTGAAGGAATTACATGACTGGTGTTCATTCTCTTCTTTACAATTGTCTGGACTATAACCATAGAAACCACATTAAGTTTTAAATAATTAAAGGTGATGGAAGAAGGTCCAGCATAAACTCTGTTCCTGAAAAAGAACTTCACAGGTGCTTCAGAAATAAGGCTATGAGTTCATATCCCTGACTGGCTGACTGACGTGCCAAAATCCAAAACTAAAGATGAAAATAATAAATGAAAAGCTTAAGGCAGTGACTCCAATCACCCTGCATAGTTTCATTTTCTTTCTTTTTTTAAAAGATGTGTTTATGCAGAACTGGGGTACAGACCAGAGGCACGGGAGGTGAGATGATTCACCAGAGACAGAGTGGGGAGCAGAACAGGCAGACTGAAACACACTGCTGAGGGGAGCAGCGGGCGAGACAAGAGAGGTCTGTTGCACCATGTGAGTCACCTCCCTGGCCAGGGATTAGTGGCTACAGATGCTTCATAGTGCTGTGCCTTAACACCTTGCACCACCAGGGTTTCTCCCTAGAGACTAGTCTCCCAAGTCTCACTAGAGACTCCCTAGTTTCATTTTCATAGATAGGATTTTCTCCCCCTCTCTGGCGCCACCTAGAACAATTTCATTTTCAAGGGCCTACATGGGGCAAAACAAACTCGATTGGCTGGTGAAAAGTGGCAGGCACATCCTGTGATATGTCAAAATGAGTTTAATAGCATGGAGGAAGGTGCCTCTATTTGGGGGCACAGAGGCTTCCGTGGGGCGAAACCCCCTTCAGCAACTGTGTGCCTCCTTAACCAGAGGCTGAGCAGAGAGGGCTGCCATGTGGAAAAACCCAGGTGGCTAGGAAATGCCTCAGGCATGAGGGCAACTCAGGAACGCTGGCTGCAGGCAGAGGGTGACTGTGTTACTTGCAGGAATAAAATGCTGTCTACTCAAGTTTGAAACAAGAAAGACCAAAGTAAGGGGGGAAAGGCAAAGACAAAATTAGAAATGAGGATAGCAACAGGAGTGCGGTCAGCTATGAAAGCCCTGGCTCCCTGGGCCTCCAGGCGTGGGGTGACGCTGAGGGAAATGGTCTGGGGTGATTAGTGAGGAGTCGGCTTATCTAGGCCTGAGGCACCTCCTGTGCACAGCATTACTAGATTGTCAGGCTGGGATGGCACAAGGCAGCACGTCTTGCTCGGTCACTGGGCCGTGCACACATAAGTAAGACCCTCTCATCTGGACACCCCCTCCCTAGGAAGGCTGAGCTCAGTCCAAGCTCCCCTCTGTACCCCAGACTAGGACTGCTCCTCCCCATAATGTGAGGCACCTGGCAAAGAAAAAAGCCACCAAACTAAATCCCAAGTGTTTGATCACCATTCCTAAGTCCTTTAGGATAATCACAAGAGCAAGTGTTTGGCCCAATCTTTCCAGTTTTCCTTTAGACGATGGTAAAAAGTGTAAGAAAGTTCAGGAGAAATATGCAGAATGACCTGGGGTCAAGTGCTGAACTTCTCACTTGACTCATTTCAAGCAAATCACTTCCATTCTGACTCAATTTATCCTACTGTAAAATAGGGCTCATCAGCCTCTTCTGTTACCCTCATTGTAGGGGTTCAGCTCTTCTAGCTTTTTAAATTGTAGTCAACTACACGTAACATGAAATGGGCCATTTTAACTATTTCTAAGTGCACAAGTCAGTGGCAGTTAGCACCTTCTCCCGGGCCAGCCACACACCAACACCAGGCTGCCCCAGAGTCCTTCCATCACCCCAGGCTGAAATCCTGCGTCCCCCTCCCTGCACCCCCTCATGAAACATACCTCTGGATACAAGGTGATGGAACACTAACAGCAGCGTCTTTTCACACACACACACACACACTCACACACACACACGGAAGATGCCCCTCACCAACCGGCAGAAACAAATAGATGCTGCAAAGCGACAGCTACTACTTATGGCACATTAAACTGAACTTACTATGTGACTCTCAGTGAAATGACCTGAATCTGTGACCCCGTGTAGCTCTCAGCCACAAGTCTGGTTCATACCAATTCCAGAAAGAAGAAGAGAACAGGCACTCCAGGTCACCAGGCCTGAGAGGGCAAGTCCCCATACTTAGCAAAGGCCTCTTGATGAACACCTGCAAGAAGCTGGGTCCGCAGTCTAATCTGAGCAGATCCGCTGTCGCAGGCTTACCTGTCCAGGGCAGACCTCACAGAGCCACCTGCGTGAAAGTTGTCCCCAGAACCAACCCAGGAACCAATGTGGGGACCAAGTCTGAGCCAGCCCCTGGCGGCAGACAGCCTGGCTCTGAGTCTCAGGCCCAGCTCTTTCTGGCTATGTGATCTTAGGAAAGTTCCTTGATCTCTCTGAGCCTAAGCTTCAAATCAGTAACAGCAGATGCTGTTAACCACACTCAAAGGTTGCTATTAAGAGAAATGCATCATCCATATTGGTTGATTAACCACACTCAAAGGTTGCTATTAAAAGAAATGCATCATCCATGTCGGTTGATTAACTACACTCAAAGGTTGCTATTAAGAGAAATGCATCGTCCATGTTGGTACATGTTTTCTACAGTACCTAGAACATACTAGAATACACTCTTCTCCATCCACCAGGCAAATGACCAGGACAGCACTTTACAGGACCCTTTCTGCCAAAGAAGGCCCTGCTTCCTCCCTCCCTGCATGTGGCAAGGCTTGCTTAGGTGAGTCCAGGATGCTCCGGGCACTGCCAGCTCCTGATGAAGGGGCTCAGCACCCCCAGTTCGACCAGCATGTTCCTGCCATCCTTCCTGGGCACTGCACTGTCACGATCACAATAATACTCAGCACAACACTATGCACTTTTCAGTGCCAACACACTGGCCAGATGATAATGTGATAATATCATCAGATGATAATGCGGTCCTACGATGACTACAAAAACTGAGAAAGAATATTTTCTGAAACTGAGTGGGTAAGAGCAATGAAGCTTCTGAATGAATCCAGATTGCAAGAGTCAGCGCAGGTACAGCATGACTTAGGAGTAAACATCTACCTTGCCAAAAGCCTCCTGCTCGTTGCTGGGGAAACTAACAGAAGTGAGGAAAACACACCCCTGAGCCTGCCAGCCAGCTGGGCTGGATGGACCTTGCTGTTGGTGGTTGCGCTGAGGGCAGTGGGAACTCTGTGCTCAATGACGCACCACCGCCTCCTCGCCCTGCCACCCCCGGGCTTTGCACTGGCAACGACCATGTCCTGCCTCCTTCTGCACAGCCCTCTGGACCCTGATCCTTGTCCCTGGGGGTGGAACACAGGCTCTCAGGTCTGCAGAGCAGGAAGTGGGCAGGCAACTCTGAACCAGAAGTGTGGCCAAGCGTTTGACGGGGCCGATGCAAAGCTCTGGGCTCCTCTGGCCCTTTGCCGCCATTATCCCTCAAAAAGAAGTGGGCCCCGTTTCCTCTGACTTCTTCAAACAAACCAAAACAACACTCCATCCCGCCCCACGCTCTTCCTCCACCAGCCCTCCACCTCCATTCGCAGCACACGCCTCATCGCTGCTGACAAACGACCCTTTGGCGAACACCAAACGCCCTGAACTTCACCCTCTCTGACCCTGCCATGATCCGCCCACCATTTCTCGCCACAGATTCCTTTGCACAGGTGAGGAAAATGAGCTTCATAGGCACAGGACTCCCTCAGAATGAGCCAGCCCATGTGGCAATTTTCACAGCCTTACAACTAGCAGGAAAGTAGAACGAGGGGAAGAAGATGTGTGAGGCATCTGGGAGTTGGTGTTCAAATGAGCTCCAAGAACAGGAAACACCGTACCCCATATCTAAAACCATGTGGATGGACCTCAGCACACTGCAGAGGAAAAGATGATGCTATCATAAGCAGTAGAGGGCCTCCCTGGTGGTGCAAGGGGTTAAGCACTGCACTATGAAGCATCTGCAGCCACTGCAGCATGAGTTTGATCCCCGGCAGGAAGCTGACCCACATGGCGCAGCAGACCTCTCCTGTCTTCCCACCACTCGCCTCAGCAGTGTATTTTAGTAGATATGCCAGTTCTGTTCCCCACTCTCTCTCTGGTGAATCCTCTCATCCCTGCCCCCCCCCACTCCCTGCACCTCTGGCCTGTACCCCTGTTCTGGTATGCATAAATAAATCTTAAAAAAAAAAAAGATAAGCAATAGAATTAGCATGTGTATAAGGCTGTCAGGCAAATGAAACAGTGTTGCTGAGGACTGCATGAGCAGGAGGTGAAAGCAGACAGGCTGGGAAGGAGGTGACTCCCCTAGCCAGAGGCTTTCGTGGGAGGTGGGGAAAGAGGCCCTGAGTACAGGTACATGGAAGGACTGCTTACTTGATGGCTGTTTATTATAAACACCCATGTTACATGCACTTTTCTCTATGTCCCATCTTACAAATTAATAAATTACTAAATAAAAAAGCAGTCACTAAGTTGCCTATTGAATAAGCATACCTTTATGATTCCCACCCTTCACAACAATTCTTCCGCCCTAAAATGCCAGTAAATGTAAAGCCCAACTTTCCACAGTCACTGGTCCCCAGAGCAGATGAAGCAGGTGGATGGGAAAGATCTGGACCCACCACCTCAGATAATGCACAAGGTCAGTGATGACCCACCTTATTCCTACTCTCCTGGAGGAACAAACAGGCGCCTGTCACACGTTCTAGCAGCCTACTGGGGTCCACGGGGTTTGTTAGTACCTGTTTCTGAAACGGCTGGGCCTGGCTCTGGGCTCACGGCAGTGCATTCTTTGTTCCCTCCTTCACATGTCCCTTGGAAAGAAGTGGGACCCGTTGCCTCCAGTCTGCTTATCCCAGAAGCAGGGGGCAGAGCCCAACTGGCGTCTCACCTACCTATCACGGGGTCACGAGAAAGGGCACCCTCCAGCACAAGTCCCAAAATGACTCTCCATACCCCAGAAGTGGGAAGCAGGGTGCTGATCACACCCTTATCACCTAGTGAAAAAAGGGAACTTCTCGCAAAGTTATCAGGGCAGGTTGGGTTATGCTAACAAGAACCCAAGGGCAGAACTTGGACTTTGCGCTCAGCCAACCTGGCCTCAAACTCCAGCTTTGCTGTGTGTTGATGTGGCTGTCAAAATGCCAACACAGAAGAGCAAAATTTCTCACTGTGGGAACTTTGAGACAACAGAGCCTCCTCAATAGAGATGCTGTCCAGAGGAAGAACAGATGCAATGTCATCGGCAGCACTGGAGGGTAAAAGGAATCCTGCTGTTTCCCACCCAGCTTGTGATGCTGACACAGCTGGCAGACCCGACATCACCCCTTATCCTTCCTTTCTTTTTTTTTTTTATTTACTTTTTTAATTATTATATTTAATTGTATTTGACATCGTTTGTATTCCCCCGTGGGTTCCCACCACCATTTCACCAGTGCACCGTCACCTCAGTCCCTTGTGCTCTTTACATCTCATCACCGTCTTTGCCCTCCCCTCCCTCCACCCACCCCTATGGTCCCTTGGGATCAAGAAGATGTGGTACATATACACAATGGAATACTATTCAGCAATCAAAAATTTAAAAAACTAGGGACATTTGTAGAAACATGGATGGAACTAGAAGGAATTATACTCAGTGAAACAAGTCAGAAGGCAAAAGAAAAATATCGGATGGCCTCACTTTTAGGAGGAATGTGAAAAAAGCATCAAAGCAAAAAATAAAAAGGAAGAAAACAAAACAAACCAACAACACCCCTTATCCTTTCTTCTCACAAGACTGGGAAGCATGAAAATATCTTTAAAGACGCCAGGAATCCTTTAACAGATTTCCTCTATGAACAGAAAGAATTCCTCTCTCCCAGTTCCCCTACAAGATGAAGTTGAGGAGAACAAAAGGCAAACAAAAGGGAAGAGCTAGGTAAATCTATCTAGTGGATCATCTCCAATTGCCATGTTAATTAAGATAAGGAAAGGCACGCATAATTACAATATAGATTTTTCTAAAAGTGCAGATTTACCCCACAGCTTCTACTTCCTTCTTCTGTAAATCCACCCGGCCAACAGTACCACACAAGTGAAGGTTCATTAATAATTAGGGAAATCCCAAAAAGGCAGGAAAAGTCAAGAAACAAAGATCCTAAGGAAAACAAAACCTCAACGGATTTGAAAAATAATAGTTCATTATTGCAAAATGTCCATAATGTGGACTTCAACTCTTAAGTAACTTTTCTATTGGCAAACAGTGGTGGGTGTAGATGACATGATGTGTTAAACAGAAACTCAGTTTTATATATATATATATATATATATTCATTTTTTAAAAAGCACTTCGTTAATGAGTGACACAGACCTTTGTGAAAGGTACCACATAGTAAGAAACATTTGATGATATTTAGCAAAGCTTAAGAGCCAACACACTGAACTTTGTTTTTTAAGGAGAGACAGTTTTTGGCTCTCCCACACTGACTCCCCTGTAACTAATGATTCTCCCCTACTGCTCAATTAAGAAGACTCCAGAAGCTCTAAAGAGAATATAGTTCCGGTTTCCCTGCTGGCCTAGGGGTTAAGGCTCAGTGCTACCCTATAGCCTGAGTTTTGATCCCCGGCCAGAGAGCTGACCCACATGGCGCAGCAGACCTCTCCTGTCTCACCCACTGCTCCCCGCCAGCGGTGTATTTTAGTAGATCTGCCTGTTCTGCTCCCCACTGTCTCTGGTGAATCCTCTCAGGCCCCACACCTCTGACCTATACCTCAGGTCTTCCACACATAAGAAAAGAGAGAACATAATTCTCCCACACTGAACAACACTCTCTTTGCTTCCCCATCTCGGGGGTGTTCCCATACCTACCATAATGGTGTGTTCTGGAAATTTGGCACGGACGAGCTTCACGAATTCCACAAAATGCTCCGAATACCCATTGGCCACATCCAGGCAAATGAACCTGACCTGTGGCACGGCCTCCAGGATGCTGCTCATCTTTTCCAGATCGTTCTTCCCACTGCCCGAGCTCACGGCTATGTGCTGCAGAAGACAGACCAAGAGCAGGGTGTGAACAGCTGTCCTGGGAAGTCAGCCCCTGCACCACCCATCGTCCTGTTCTGAAGACGGCACAGGGACCTTCGTCTACCTTGATCAAACAGATCCATAGATCCACCCTGAACCTGCTCAAGAAGCAGAGGACAGCGGGGTCAAGGAGATCCAGGCATTCAGCGCGCTAAGTCTTGGTCCTGTTCTCTTTGCCCTGATTACATTGCAGAGGCCCTTAACCTGGGACCGCCACAGTCTCAACAGTAAAGAGTCTAAACCATAGGACCCCCATCCTTGGCTTTCGTTTAATGCCCTCAAGCTCTCCCTGTGGAACTGTTACAGGGCAGGGAGAGGAGCACCCCAGAATTCCCAACCCTGCCTTTTTTGAGTGGGTTTTGCCATCCGCCGCATTAAGACAACATATAAGGCCTTTAATGGAAAGGAACTTTAATACAACTAGGGTACAGTACAGAAAGGACAAAGAACATAGTGACTAAGTTAAGAATCCAAAGTTACCCATTTCCTTGAGGGTAAAAGTTCAGCCAAATGGGATTGGTCCAAAGCAAGGCCCAAAAGCCTGCCACAAGTCTAAAGGACCTTTTAGTAGAGACCCACAGAAAAGGGTCAGAAAGAGTCAGACAAATCTGGGAGGAAAAGAGCAAAATCAAAATCAAGATGAAAGCTGCCATTGTTAACTTTCCCACGGGTTTTTTACCCTACATTTGTTTTAACCAGTCTAAGACTAAAAAGCAAGTGCAGCTTCTTCACATGTCTCTCTGCTCCACGTGCCTCCTCCAGGTCTCCTTGCTGCTCTCCATCTTCATTTCTTCCTTCCTCCCTTTTTCTCTGCAGAATCTTTTCCTCCTCAGCTCTACCCACTTAGGGCGGAACCAGGATTCTGGAATTTCCCTTTCCTGGAAGGACCCTGTTACAGAACTCTGACTGGGAGGGGGGGCGGGTTGCTGCTGATGCGAATGTGCCCCTTGCTGGAGAAAGGCAGAGGCGGGAGGAACGAGGTGGTGCACCACCTCAGGTGCTCCCAGAATCTTGGCAGGAGGGCAGGTGGGGGAGGGAAAGAGGTCTAAAGCTCCTGATAAAATGCCTTCCTTTGCATTTTCACTGCCTATCAGGTCTGTCACAACATGCCCCAGAACAAACTGCCCCAACATGCACTCAAGGGTCTTCTGCTGAAGCCACACCCTCCTCCTCCATGATACCTCCAATCTGGCAGCACCGGTGCCCTCTAACCCACCCCGCCTCCAGTGAAAATCTGCTCTTTGGGACTTGGCTTTGGTAATCCATGCCTCTGTGGAAATCATCCATGTACTGTGCCAGCACCTGCTTCCCGCTGCTGGTAGAATGTTTCTATTTTAACTCAAATCTCTAAGCCACAAGCCACATATTCAACTATGCTTTGTTATTCCTCCGAAACCAACAGAGCTACCACCCAGGGATGAAGTATAAACTGATAGTAAGGTAATAGGGTAATCCCCAGGGAATGGGAGGTGCCAGGTTCTCTGTCCCACCCAAGGGAGGGTGGAGCTGCGCAGGGAGGAGACGCTGGAGGAGACTGAAGAATGGAGAGCCAGAAGGAGCCCTGGAGGAGGACATGGAACAGAGAGACATGTGAAGAAGCTGCACCTGCTTCTCGGCCTTGGATTTGTACCAGGGACTTGTAGGACATGGAAGCGTGGGTGAGAGGCCCGTGGGGAAGCTGACAATGGCGGCCTTTATCTTGACCTGTTTTTGATGTTGCGCCTTTCCTTCCAGACTTATCTGGCCCTACGGGTCCCCACCAGAAGGGGCCTTAGACTTGTGGCAGGCTTTGGGTCTCAGCTGCCCTGTTTTGGGCCAACCCTGTTTGGCTGGATATGTACCCACGAGGGGATGGGTAAACGTGGGTGTTTCTTGTGGAAACTAGTTTATCGAGTCTTTCCCTGCTCTTCTTTCCATTGACTCATTGTATTAACCTTCCTTTATACAATGGTATGCACTAGACTATGTTGGGTCTTGCCGTGGCAGACGGCAAAACCCATTTAGAGCAGACAGGCTTGGGGGTTCCGGGGTGCCCCTCACTTGCCCCATACAATAGCCCTATACACACTCCACTTTTCTTGGGGACAGTCTGAGCAACCACATACCCTCCCCTCCCTCTAGAGCTTTGCTCCTCTTTTTCTTGTTTCTTTTAAAGATGAGCATACACAACACCAGATTGGTTGGGTTTTCACTGTTGCTGAGTTTTCCTCCCTTATTAATCAGACTTCAATGGGAAGCAGGGTAGGAAGTAAAACCATCACAGCTGGTAATAAAAGCCAGGCCTGCAATAAGCACACTACCCAGAACTCTCTAATCCCCAAACCTTCAGAGAGAAAAGGGAAGAGTGAAGTGAGTATAATCTATTTGAACTCAATATGGGGAAAATAATGGACTTGCTACTGATTTGGAACTATTTTATCCCCAAAACCACCTTCTCAGTAATCCAAATCCACAAATAATGACAGAATAGCGATAAGAACAAAAAAAAATGTAGTTTCAAAAAGCAGTGGACTATGCATTTACTGTGCAATCACAGATGATGGAATCATAGAAAAGAACCTCTCTCTCCCCGCCCATCAGATAATGGAGAGACATCACCAGCGCACCAAGAAGAAAGCAAGTGTGTTCTGTTGGGACTTTTGTTATTTTCAAACTTTCCCCTTTTATGTAACAGCTTTATTGAGCTATAATCGCAAACTATACAACTCAACCACTTAAAGTGCTGGATTCATCATTGGTTATTAGTCGAGTCAGATTTGATTTGGGCACCCATCACCGCAATCAATTTTAGAACATTTTCACAACCTCCGCCCCCACCCCTCACCCCGCCATGAAAAAACACAAACAACTCCCACACCTCTCGGCCCTCACCTGCCAAGCCTCCCATCCCACCTGATTTAAGCAACCGCTAATGTGTCTACTTTATGTGTCTAGAGGTTTGCCTATTCTTGATGTTTCATGAAAACAAGATCATGAATGTGGCCTTCTGTGTCTGACTTTTTCACTGAGCAAGAGGTTTTCAAGGTTCCTACCTGGTGCATTTGGGTGTAGCAGGAAATCACTACTTTGCTTTTTATAGTGGAATAATAGTCCATTGTAGGGATAGACCAGATTTTGTTTATTCAGTCTGCCTTGATGGCTGTTTGGGTGGTTTCTACCTGCTGGCTGTTATGAGTCATGGTGCTGGGAGATTTGTGTACGGGCTTTGTGTGGCCATCTGCTGCTTCTATGCTAAGAAGTGCTGAGTCACAGGGCAACTTGTGTTTGGCCTTTGGAGGAACTGCCAAACTGTTCTGCATCTCTCCCTGCCAGGAGTGTGCCAGCGTTCTCATTTCTCCATAGCAGTACCAACTCTTGCTGCTATCAGTCTTTTTGATTATAGGCATCCTAGTGCACATATGGTTTACTCAACTCCTAAACAACTGGTAATTAAATGTTCTTTTTCTATGGTCAAAATGTCACTAATCCCCAGGGAAAGAGGAGGTTCCAGATTCCCAGCCACCCTAAGGAAGGGTGCGGCTCAGCAGGGAGGAGAAGCTAAAGAAGAGAGGAGAAAGAAGGCAGGGGATGAAGGAGGAGACCTACAGGAGGCACATGGAGCAGAGACGTGTGAAGAAGCCACGCTTGCTTCTCAGCCTTGGACTTGTTCCAGGGACTTGGGGGACACGGAAGGAGCCACGAAAAAGATGTGCATGAGAGATCCCCGGGAAGGCTGACAAAGGCAGCCTTTACCTTGACTTAGGTTCTGATTTTGCTCTTTTCTTTCCAGACTTGCCTGGCCCCTTCTGCCCCTTTCCTGTGGGTCCCAAACAGGAGGTGCCTTAGACTGTGACAGATTTTGGGGCCTCAGTGGTCCTGCTTTGGGCCAATCTATTTGGCCGAGCATTTGCCCATGAGAGGATGGATCATTTTAGAGCTTGATTTGGAAACTATATTCTTTCTCTTCTCTCTATTGCACTAAGTATTGCACACTAATTGCATTAAAGAACTTTTCCATGAAGTTTTTATGTACTAGAATATGCAAGAGATAGTAGAACCCATTTAGAGCAGGCAGGCTTGGAGGTCCTGGGGTTCCCCTCCTTCTGCCCTGTAACAAGAAGGCATGTTCAGATTGTATGCAACCCCCACCCCCAGCCTCACCCCCAGCTCCCATGGGAAACACAGGCGTTGCTCAAGCACTCAGCTGTAACGCTTCACTTTTCAAGGTCAGAAAAAAAGATAATTCTTAGAAAATATGATACAGAATGGTTACCCCTGGCACTGATGAAATGGGGACCACCACTGCTTCTCCACCCTCCACTCTCCAGCTCACCCCAAGTCTTTTGACATGTATTTCCTCCCCCTTGAACAGATGTAATTCACAACCAGGATGCAGTCCTACCTGCAGGCATTCTGGGTGTTTCATGGCAAAGAGCTTCCAGTCATCCAGGGTATAATGCTTATGAATGGCTGTAAACATGGAATGCTAAGAAATAAAACAGCACAGTTAGGAGGAGAGATCAGGAGCCCTCCCCCACCCCCATCTGCAGGGGTGACCCAATAAGACAAAAGCTTTGGTGTTCCTGCCATTCATGCTTAATTTGTTTTGAATACACTCCCTCAAGCCAAAAACAGAGGTGTGAGTGATACAATCACAAAACCGCCTTTTCCATTCTGAGCTGATCAGACACCCCTGCATTCAGGATTTAGATGCCTCTGCCAGGACTTAGAAGGTGTGTGTGGGGGGGGGGGGGATGGGGAGGTTCCCCTGAGCTAGGCCAAGAGTAGCTCCCCCTTAAGAAGGGCTGCCCAGAGGCAGAGGCAGACTTCAACTTGAACAACCCAAAAGAACTTCAGTTTACACCTGAAAGCTTTGTGATCACAATCTAAACATTTCTTCCTATAAATTAAACCCAGCAGGCAGTTGGCTATTTCTGGGGGAGGGAATTATATAAGTTATAATTCCAGATTGCTGACTAGCTGACATTTATTGAGTGTCTACTTTGTGCAAGCACTGTGTATACATTGGTTCTCAGAACAAGTTTGCACAGTGATATTAGCTTTGAGGGTAGATATGGAACTTTGCCAATTTAAACTTAAGAAATGTAACCACTGCTTGGCCAGTCTGGGGCAAGTCCAGCATCACACAAGTCAGACTGTGGAGCTCAGGCCCTCCCTCCACATCAGGGCCACCCACTCCTGTCACTTCTCTGGACCTGTTTCCCCACCTACGATTTTCCATTTTGGGCCTCCCTGGTGACCTAGAGGTTAAGTTTCAGCAATGTCACCCCTACAGCCTGAGTTCGATCCCTGGCCAGGTCACTGTCCCACATGGCACAGCAGACCTCTCCTGCCTTGCCCGCTGCTCCCCCAGCAGTGTATTTCAGTAAATCCATCTGCTCTGCTCCCCACTCTGTCTCTGTTGAATCTGCTCATCCCCCACACCACTGGTCTATACCCCAGTTCACTTATACAATACACGCACACAACTTCCCATTTTAGGAACTTATTAGCTTGCACCAATTCTGGGGATGCTAGAAATAGAAGACTCCTAGTAGTTAACTATATCAGGGTTCAGTGTCTCATTCATAAGGAGTCTTTCCTCTGAAAATGGGGAGAGCATAGCAAGTTCCAGGTTTTTCATGGACTAACGACCCGACAGGGCTCTTAATCAAGGCTACTTACTGCTCCATGACTCCACCCATGTTTATGCTAATAAATAATCCATTAGTAGCAATGGCTGATCGCAGAGCAGAGCATGGAAAAGAGGGAGAGAGGAAAGAATTTCCTCTAGCAATTTATCAGCCCAGAGCTCAGTGGGGGCTGAGGACTGCTGGACAGTACAGCCAACAGAGACGGTGGAAACAGAGGTGACCCCTGGAGCAGCAACAGGACATGGGGCAGGTTCTCTATGATCCGAGCGGACAGGTCGAGGAGGAGTCCTGGAGCCCTCGGTAGCTTTTTCAGGCCTTTGTTGATCTTCCTGGATCAGAGGTGACCCAGGACATGGACGGAGGGGAGGCCAGGGGCCAGTAGGCTGGAAGTCTCCTAGCCCCGGTGTAGCGGCAGGAAGGGAGCGGCACAGGAGCCAAGGAAAGGGAGTCTTGGAGCCCTCCGTGGCTTTTCATGCTTTTATTAGTAGAGGTGGCCAGGTACATGGCAGGCAGGGGTGCCGGGGGGCCGGGAGGCTGGCAGGCCTCCCAGCCCCTGGCGCATCTCACCCTCTCAGCTGCTTCCTCGCTGCTGCTGCAGCTGCTGCTGGTCAGTACTGTCGGTCCTGTTGGTTCTGATGTTGGTCCTGTTGGTCAGTCCTGGCATTCTCATGACGCCGCCCATTTATGCCCGTGTCCAACTCAGGTGCGCCCACTTGCGCATGCCCACCCTGGAATGCTCGCAGCACCGCAGGTGTCCATCAGCACAGTGGTGGGAGGGTGGAAAGACCTGATCATTCTCTGACCCTATACCCGGCCAGTCCTCTTTCTGGGCTGCTACTGCTATGCTTCTACTGCTTACTCTTCTCCTTCTCCTGGAGGCCCCGTGGCCCGCCCTTATATACCCTGTCTTTTTGCACAGGTGCATCCTCCTGCGCATGCTCACGCCCCACTCCAGGTGCCGCCATTAGGCTCCCGTGCAGGACCACAGGTGTGTATTACTGACACTAATGGCCGGAGGGCGGAAAGACCTGATAACCTTCATTTACCCTAGAACCCCCACTCCATTTTTTACCATAATTTATTTAAGAATCACAAGGTAGTAATGAAGCCCAGCTCCTCCTGAGGTTTAGACTTGCCCACAGAGTGACGCTCTTTCAGATAATTGTATTTATTTTCTCACTTGGCAGGAATCAGCAATGGAAACAGACACACACCCCGGTGCCCGTCAGAAGCAAACATTTCACATCCAAGATGCGTGAGGCTATAAGACCTGCGGCAGTGCAGATAAAACGGCCTGCCCACCGATGACTTACTCTTTATTTTCCCAAAGCCAGGATAGAAGCTACTCCCTTTATAGGAAATCGGACTGATAATTGACTAAAAGGGACCTTGAGCTTATGTTATTACTCATCAAGTTAAACTGAGAAGTAAATCTCTTATCCTGTAGATAATTTAGATTCGATTCCTGGGGCTTGTGGCTTAAGGCCAGTTTCCCCAACTGTAAAGGGCCTGGTGAGTGGAGTTGTGACATTAGATGTATTATATCGACTGCTTGGCACCTAAGCGCTTGATGTAAGAGCCATAGCACCCACAGCATACGAAACAGTTCTGTCTTAGTTTCAAAGGCGCCATGACTCTCTAGCATACAATAGTTCTGTGACTTTATAACATGGCACAATGTCTGATTTCTTTTTATAGCTCTGTAGGGTCAGAGAAAAGTGATCAGGCTTTTCTGCCTCCTGCCAATGTTGTGATGATGGACACCTGCAGTGCTGCACGCGTGCCTAAGTGGGCATGCGCAAGTGGGCGCACCTGGGTTTGGACACGGGCATGTAAGGGCGGCGTCACGAGGACGTCATCAGCAGAACATAGGACAGCTCCACACTGCATAGGAGAGCAGCAGAGCAGGGGAGAGGAAGAGGCAGAGGGAGAAGCAGCAGCAGTAGAAGCAGAGTTGAGAGGCTAGAGAGCCCAGAGAGTGAAGAGCCTGCCAGCCTCCTGGCCCCCCGGCTCCCCTGTCTGCTGTGTACCTGGTCGCCTCTGATAATAAAAGTGTAAAAAGCCACCTAGGGCTCCAGGACTCTTCCTTCCCTGACCTGTCTGCTCAGAATCATCAAGAACTTGTTCTGTGCCCCCTTCCTGGCACCACAAGCTCCTGTTTCCAAACTCTCAGGGGCATTTTCAAGGAAGACACGGATGCAGTAGATGTTCTCATCAAAAAGGAGGGAGGCACCAGCAACTGCTGGACTCAGAGCTGAGTAGACCAGCCTCCAAGAAGGACTCCAAGCGCCCCACTCCTCCCCTCTTCCCTGGCTCAGAGCAAGTCCACCCTCAGCTCCCAACAACCTGCCCAGAGCGAGCAGCAGGCGGCAAAAGCCCAGCATCCTACCTGCGCCATCACCACCGCCATCTCGAACGTCCCCACGGTGTCCATGTTGGCCACAATGATGGGGATCCCTGAGTAGGTCTGCTTCGAGTTCCGAAACGTGAAGGTACGCTCCAGATCCACCTGGCGGCAGGAGGAAGAAGACATGCTTAGCTTTTCATGGGATATTTGCAATACCTAGTGTAGAGTGGGAAATCTACAAAGAGGAAGTCTATGTCTCTAGGTCCACAGATTGCCAAGGTTGTTCCAAACACAGCAGAGTTCTTAAGGAAACCAAGTAATGGGTTGTTAGGTAGAAGCAAGAGCTTAATTTAATTCACCTCCTTAGTTCCTCAGTGCCAATGCAAGGTGCTGGTTATCCTGCCATCAAGCTGAATCTCAAACTGATAAGTTCTCTCCTCTGACAGCCTCTGTCATCACCCTGTCCCCAGTCTAGTCCTAAACACCCACAGACATGTGGTCTTTCCCACTCCCAGGCAATGGGGGGGATAAGTCCGTTCCTGGTAGAATCCACTCCACTCTTTCCTGCCCACCATGACCACCCCTTTCACTATCACCTTCTACCAGGACCAGAAGCTCTGAAGAGTGAGCAGCACTCATTCTACCCTCTCAGCTGTTTTATAATTGTAAGCTTGTTCATAGAGCTGGGGCGAAGTATACTGTAGCCATGTCTCTGCATAGGAAATCTTGTTCCTCTGACTTGCAAACAGCTGGAGGGAGGGCTGTAACTCTTCACTTTGAGGCATTTATGATTAACTCAGCTATCAGGAATCCAGAGGGAAAGCTAGTCCAGAAAGTGGGCTCAGTAAAAGCAGTGTGCTAGGGCAAATCACCCAGATCGAGCAGAGTCAAAGTTATTTCTTTGACCCAGGCAATGCCAGGTCTGTATGCCCCAGATCCACTCCCCACCCTGGCCCCGCTCTTCTCTTATCCCAGAGGCCACCTCCTGCAGGCTCCACTTCCCAAGATGATTTCTGTCTGGGTTTGGCCAAAAGGGTCACTGGGTTGGAAAGTGGAGGACATTGGAGGAGATGAGGGTAGGGAGGCCTGGGCACAGCCAGGGTGATTCTTCCAGACTTTCCGTGCCATGGCCTGCATGGCCTAGGTTCCAGCTTTTAGAAGATCTCAGTCCGGGGCTCCGGTAACATCGCCTCCTCCCTTTGGGAGAGGATCCCCACTGTTGCCAGCTCCATCTCTAGAGTCCTCCAGATTGCACTTCAGCATCTCAGGATGACTTGCATTCAATTTCCAGGTTTTTTTAAAAAAATATTTATTTATTTATGCATACAAGAACTGGGGTCCAAGCCAGAGGTGTGGGGGAGGGGGGGAGGAGATTCACCAGAGACAGAGCGGGTAACAGAACAGGCAGATCTACTGAAATACACTGTTGAGGGAGCAGTGGGGAGACAGGAGAGGTCTGCTGCGCCATGTGGGTCCCCTCCCTGGCTGGGGATAGAACTCATGCTGCAGTGGCTGTGGATGTTTCATAGTGTGGTGCTTAACCCCTTGTGCCACCATAGAGGCCCCCAATTTCCAGTTTTAAATATTCAGCACCATCTGGTTCCTTGAGTGAACCCTCCTGGATACAGACCAATGCCAGTGCCTCCCCAAAGGAGAACGAGTGGAAAAGCACGGGTATGAATCTACTGCTTCTGAAATAATTTGACTCTACATTAGTCCTGGCTTCCCGAGTACACCAGCAATAACTGTGTTCGCCTAAATCCTTCCTCTTTATTCTTGTACACATGAGCCAACTTTCACTTTGCACCACACACACCACAGGCCATTTTGCCTCTCCAAGTCTATGTCTTCTCTCCATGGGACTCCATGTGCAGAAGGCCTCTGGGCCCATGATGTCAGGACAGTCACTGCTCTGGCCTTGAACTGCAGCCAGCCAGGGAAAGGAGGCGCCGTAACTGCACCATCTGTGCAGCTGCCCATTCCTTTTCCACTTCCCTTATTGTGATTCGCAGCAATCCTTCATAGAAGTGAGTCATTTCTACACCCTGATAGGTACTAAAGGGCCTGTTAGCTGTAACCTTCTGTGCCGCTAATGGCCCTCTAACATTTTGGCTTCAGCAGCTCAAAATGAATCAGATTCCTTGGTCTCTGATGACACTTACTCTTCCCAAGGTGCAGGCGGAAAGCTGCTTCTCTCCCCAGCTGAGCTCACAGTGGGTCTTTCTGGCACTCAGACGCCTTATCAGCAGTACACAAAAAGCAGCCCTAGTCATGGAAAAGGCTGGCCTTGACAATGAACTCTCCCCCTCATGTCTAGCCTTCTCCATAGAGCAGATTCTTACAATTCTTAATTCTACGAATGTGAAAATTATCTTCCCCGACCTTCACAATTCTTAATTCTACGAATGAGAAAATTATCTTCTCTCTTCCCCAACCTTACCCTTCCACACACACACACCACCAGTTTTTCACTGAGACAGATAAGTATTTTCAGCAGTTCCACCTCCCAGCAATAAAAGTTGGCATTTTATCTACCACAGCTGGTGAATGCACCAAATAAAGCACCTCCAAATTCCTACTCTGCTAAGCCCGACTTAAAACAGAACATGGAGGGGCCTCCCTGGTGGTGCAGTGGATTAAGCAATGCACTATGAAGAAAACTGCAGCCACTGAAGCACGAGTTCGATCCCTGCCACCGGCCAGGGAGGGGACCCACATGGCACAGCAGACCTCTCCTGCTGTGCCCGCTGCTCCCCTCAGCAGTGTTTCAGTCCATCTGCCTGTTCTGCTCCCCGCTCTGTCTGGTGAATCCTCTCGCCTTCCGCGACTCTGGTCTGTACCCCAGCTCTTGTATGCATAAATAAATAAATCTTTAAAAAAAAAAAACAGAACATGGAGCAATTCCCCCCTCCTCCCCGCTGTGACCGATGTCACGTTTCCGCAGCTCTCTAAACACGCCACGTCAGTCAGTCCCCCAATCCCACCCGCAGCAGCCCAAAAGCACACATGGCGCCCACCTACCACCTTCCTAAATCCTTCAATGTTCTGAGTCAAGTTACCAAGCTGCCACACACATTTTGTTCCTTCCTCCTACCTTGACAAACAGAAATTCATGAGCCACCTGGAAAGCACTGGAACATGGTGTCACGGGCAGCCGCACGTTACCAACAGCTGCCTCGAGGCCGATCTGAGGTTGGAGGTGAGCACAGCAAGTGCATGGGTGGCCCGGGGCCAGCACAATGGGGGAAGAGACCCAAGCCAGTCTGCCAAAGAGCGCCAAGTCATCTGAGCAGCGACATTCAGGAAGCCGAGTCTTTGGACATGGCCGAGAGGGCCCACACCGCCCACCGGTCTGGTCCAGTGATAACACGTACCAGAACTGATACCACCTGGGGGGGGGCACAAATGGGGTCAGGACCCCAGCCTCTTTTGTCTTGATCTATGGATGGTACTGATTAAAGCAGTTTCCTCGTTGAATTGAATAGATAATTCATTATCTGTCTCCCCTGTAGGTGTATCTCTAAGGACAGGGTCAAAAAGTGAGGTCCTTTTTGTAGCCCTCTTGGCTCAAAAAGTGAGGGGAAAAAAAAAAATCGAGGTCAGGCTAAGGGCCAAGAATAATACTTGTTTGGGCCCCAGAGCTTGTTCAGAACAAAGTGGGGGAGAGGGCACATTCCGGGGAGAACTGACCAGCCCCGGAAGCTTCATCTTCAGTTGCCAGGGCTTGGAGAATCATGCACACGTTCGCAGCAAACCCGGGCTAGTCCGGGGCAAGTGCGTGCACCTCACAACCATCACAACATGACTTCCAAAATACACACCCCCCACTGTTAACAAACCAGGACCCTTGTGTGGGAGACAGTGTGTTTTGTGTTTGTTGGTACATCTCCTAGGTGATTCTGATGCACTCATTAAGAGCAAGTCTAGCTAGTCAAACCCTCTCTTCACAAAGCTAAACTTACAGAGGCTGTTATGCTTGGTTGGGGGGGAAAAGAGGTCCTGAACAAACTGTACAAATAGGTTTTATGGACCCCACTCTGACCCCAGATCAAAGCGATCCAAGACACCAAGGACTACAAATCCCATAATGCCGTCACCACCAAGGCTGGGACCTTTCCTAGTATATAACCAGTCCTGGTATATAACCAGACATGTGGGCCTTGGGGGGGCCTTGGTTTTTTACCAGCTTTCAGCATGCTATTGGGGTTCCAGATCAGTGGAACTTGTAGGACACATTCACCAATTTCTCTCCCTCTCTTTCTCCCTGAGTTATTCATTTCGTCATTTCCCATTTTTGCACATAAACCTTTAATAACCTTTCTGTATGTGCCTGTGGTTGAGTCTCATTATAAGTCCTTTTCAAGCATGCAGGTGAGGACCCCACTTCACATTGGGGCTCCCCTGTAACAGTTTGAATTGCATCTCTCCAAAGAGATAAGTGGTCTGACCAAGTTCTTGTGAATATGACCTTACTTGGAAATAGGGTCTTGGTAGATGAGGTTATGAGGCTAGGCCCAATTCCAACGTGACAAAGTTTCTTATGAAAGAGGGCATTTGGGCAGACACCCAGAAAGGGAGAAAGTCATGTGAACATGGAGGTAGAGATTGGAATCATGCATCTGCTAGCCACGAGACACCAAAGGTTGCATGTAAACAAGCAGAAAATAGGAGCGATCTGGCCAAGATATACCCTCCCAGTGCTCAGAAGGAATTAGCCCTGCTAACAGCATGATCTGGGACTTCCAGGCTCCAGAATGGCCAAACAATCAATTTCTGTTGTTTAAACCACCCAGTGTGCAGTACTTTATCACAGCAGCTCCAGGAAATGAATGAGTGTCAAGGTAATGAAATAATTAGTGCAGAGCCTGGACTAAAACCCAGATCTTCTTCTTCCCAGGCTGTCCTCCCCTCCACTTGGCCAGGCTCTCATCCACCTTGGTCCACCTGCTGTGGATCGCTGAGGCTGGACTAGACTCTTCTCCCTGGAGCACTGGTGCATAAATAACTGTGGTGTTTCCAGGAGACTGAACATTCATGCAGTATCGTTCTGTCTTAGAGAAAGTGGTCAGTTTTCTGCTGCAGATTCTCTTCATTGGCCCACTTCCAAACTTGTGGAAGGTGGGGAGTCTCTGGGGCTTTGGAGGTGGGCGTGGTGACAGCAGGCACTTGTAGGGGTGTGAACCTGCATCCCTGACACATATACAGTGTTGTAAATCAATATTACTCATTAAAACGTTATAAAAAAATAAGATGAGGGGCCTCCCCGGTGACGCAGGGGTTAAAGTGTCAATGCTTTCAAGCTGTTGCCAGTCACTGCTGCCTGAGTTCGATCCCTGGCCAGGGAGGAGACCCACATGGCACAGCAGACCTCTCCTGTCTCACCTGCTGCTCCCCTCAGCAGTATATTTATTTATTTTTTTTAAAGATTTATTTATTTATGCATACAAGAGCTGGGGTACAGGCCAGAGGTGTGGGGTGGGCGAGAGGATTCACCACAGAGAGTGGGGAGCAGAACAGGCAGATCAACGGAAGTACACTGCTGAGGGGAGCAGTGGGCACAGCAGGAGAGGTCTGCCGCGCCATGTGGGTCCCCTCCCTGGCCAGCAGCAGGGATCAAACTCGTGCTGCAGTGGCTGCGGTTTGCTTCATAGTGCATTGCTTAACCCACTGCGCCACCAGGGAGGCCCCTCAGCAGTATATTTAAGTGGATCCTCCTATTCTGCTCCCCACTCTGTTGCTGGTGAATCACCCCCTGCACCTCTCACCTACACCCCAGTTCTTGTATGCATAAATAGAAATAAGCCTTTAAAAATAATAATAATAAAAAGATGAGCCCAGGAGGTGAAAATCAGAAGGGTCCTAGAAAAGAAAAAGCTCCAGGAGTGAGTCAGAGAATGATGTCAACTGCTCATTATGTCAAATAAAAACATATGTCTTGCCTCAATCAATAAACAAGTCTTGAGCTCTGAAAAGGTTCTTCAAATGCCCCCATGTAACCCTGTGGCACTTTATTCCTGTGTACCAGGGACTTGTGGCACTATGGGCACCTGGACATAGTGGACAGGTGAGAGTGAACTACCCGTGCTCTAAGCTCTGAACAGTCACCTGCCAGTTCTACCTGTTGGCTTCTAATTCATTTTATGTCACGCTTGTGGAGAAGCCTTGCGGGGTACTAAAACTGCAGAGTAGAAGATCACTTTGCCTCTCTCTTGACTGCCTAACAATCCATCGGCAGCCCTGTTCACTGCAGACCTGCTCCAATTATAAAATCTTGTTCATCAGAAGACTCCCCGTTCGGCAGCCTCCCTGGTGGCGCAGCGGGTTGAGCACCGCACTGTGAAGCATCTGCAGCTCAGCAGCATGAGTTCAATCCCCGGCCAGGGAGGGGACCCACGTGGTACAGCAGACTCCCCTGCTGCTCCCTTCAGCAGTGTACTCCAGTCTAGCTACCTGTCCTGCTCCCCACTCTGTCTCTAGTGACTCCTATCACCTCCTGTGCCTCTGGCCTGTGCCCCAGCTCTTGTATGCATAAATAAATAAATCTTTAAAAAAAAAAATCCCCATTCAGAATGTGCTCTCCACTGTGCTTTCTCTCCTGGGTCCACTCAAATCTGCAGCCTGGTTAAAATCAGCTTATTTGCATGCAGGTATTACTTACTTCTGCTAGGGGATATATATGTTAGGTTTCTATTTGTGCAAAGAATAGTTTTCACCTGCCTACAAGAAATTTTAGGTAACGATATGCAAACCGAGGAACACAGAGAGGACTAACCAAATGCCTCACCACCACTGAAGCAGACAGTCAGATGAGAGGTAGCCAGGAGGCAGCTAAACCTTTAAGGGCACCAACTGGAAAGGCAATGCCAGTTCACTCAGGTTTCCAGGCTCCAAGCCAGCAAACTCCCACAGAAGTAAAAACAAGAAGACATTTTTCAAGGGCACAGAGTTCTCACTTCAGCATGTACTTGTAGATTGCAAGGTGCCCTTGGAAGCTGGGACAACACTAATAGGTGCAATCAGCCCAAATTATGAAATCAAAGGATGCATGATGTCATACTATTCCCTAGGAAAGAATAAAATCATCCTATTACATAAATTTCAAATGTCTTCCTTCTTAAGACGTTTCCTGGCTTAAGAAAAATATTATATCCTCGTTTTAAATGCACATTTTTTTCTTAAAATGTAAGCTGCTCTTCGTGAATTGTGAACAAATATTTAAAGAATATTGAGGCCACCATACTTTTTGTCTCTGAATCCTCACATCTCATCTTGGACTGGCCTTAGGCACTGGTGACTGGCCATGACCTGCTGTCCAAATTGTCTTTTCTTTAAAAAAAAAAATTTATTTATTTATGCATACAAGGACTGGCATACAGGCCAGAGGTGCTTGGGGTGAGAGAAGTCACCAGAGACAGGGTGGGGAGCAGAACAAGCGACTAGACTGGAGCACACTGCTGAGGGGAGCAGCAAGTGGAGGCAGGAGAGGTCTGCTGTGCCATGTGGGTCCCCTCCCTGGCTGGGGATGGAACTCATGCTGCAGTGCCTGCAGATGCTTCATAGTGCTGTGCTTCAACCCCTTGTGCTACCAGGGAGGCCCCAAATTGTCTTTTTGTTCCAAGATTTGGCCTGCTCTTTTGCACCTAAAAGGAGACCACCCAATTAAGGGTGATAAGGACTAATCTTTCTCCTGGCCTCTCCTGACTCAGTTCTAGCCCATCCTCCCTGGCTCCAGCTGGCCAACCAGCCTGCTTGAGAAAGTGATTTGCTTCTGGACTTTGGCTAAAGTGAGAGGTGTACCTAATCCCAATAAGCCCTCAGCTGGCGGCACCAGGCACTGCAGTTAGGCCTGGGCACAGGCAGGCAGCCTTATCCTTTGCTGAGGGGGCTTATTTATGATGATGTGGAAGGGGGTAGGAGCAGCAGCAGCAGATGAGGCCCCAACCTCCACACTCAGCCCAGTTTGCTCCTCTTCCTCTCCAGCTCCCAGCAGACAAGGCCAGTCACCAGCACACAGCTCTCCAGGGACTCTGCTTTCTGGGCAACTAGTTTATCCTTCAGAATTTGACCTTCCTCCTGCGGGCCAGGGCAGTCCTGCCCCCTTCCCCAGGGCTATTACAGTCCAGTCTCCACCTGTTCCCCAGGCTTAAACTCTAAAGGCAGAACCTGCAAAACTGCCCCAGGGAACCTCCTCCCTTTCCCAGCCCCCATCCATACACCTGCACCGGGATTCTTTCAGCTTTTCTAGGTAGCTGGCCTGCCGCAGTCAGTAAGGGGAGGGGGGGCGGGGGGGGGGGGTTGAACATGGTCCCCAAGCTCTCTCCCAGCGAGGCCACTCACTGAACGGGTAANGGGGGGGGGGGGGGGGGGGGGGGGGGGGGGGGGGGGTTGAACATGGTCCCCAAGCTCTCTCCCAGCGAGGCCACTCACTGAACGGGTAAAGTAAACCCTGAACTTTTGCCCTGGAGCTTCAGACATTTTAGAAAAATTCCACCTGAACAGGAAAGCAGCGGAAGATCTCCGCACTAAGAGGCACTGCCAAAACCACCAGGATTTTTGCTTGGTTTCCTTCCCTTTTCTACCCGGGCGCCACTGCGTCTTCCTCGGAACAGGCACCTCCCCACTGCCCTTTCCAGGCTTCCCGATCAGCTGGCCACTGGAGCGTTCCCCTCCGCGATGTAGTTCTAACGTGCACTTCCCTCCTGCCCACCCAACCGGACATATCTCGAATTTGAGGCCCGAAATGGGCCCCTTAAAGACACCTCCGGTCCTGGCAGGGAACCAGCTGGCTCTCCCTTTCTCAGGGGACGTGCAGGGGGAGAGGAAAGCGGGTCGGCACCCCCTACCCTGCAACACACGTTAGAACCGGCTAGGTTACCACAACCCGCAGCCTTGCACCCTCTGCCCCGCGCGGCCGGAGAAAGGAACCCAACCCCGGCGCGGCTTTCCAAGGGGCCCCACCTCGGATCGGCTCTTGAGGCTGCTTCGCTTGGGTCGGAGTAGGACATCCTTGAAGTCCAGCTTGAGGTCCGCATCGATGCGGGGCATGGTGCGGATGTTCTCGCTCGGCCGGAGCGGCGGGCGCCAGCAGCTCCTCCCTGCGGCGCCGGCGCGGGGCGGGCGCTGGGAGGCCCGGGAGGGGCGGGGCGGGGCGAGGCGGGGCGGCCCGGGGCGGGGGCGGCCCGGGAGGGGCGGGGCTGGCACGTTCTGGGAGCCGAGCGCGGGGGGCGACGTGGGGCGCCCGCGGCGGTAGCTGCTGGATGTCTGAGCTACTGGCCCCGACCGCGTGCTCGCCGGCCGCGGGGCGCTCACGCTGCGCCCTAAAGGGCCCCGAACGCTCTCAGCCCGCCCCGAGTAACCAGGGCTGCACCCTGTCCTTGGCCCCAGCCAGGCGACAGGGACAGAGGTCGGGAGGGGAGGGGCGTGGCGGACGAGCTACTGACCTACCCGAGGCTAAGGAGTCCATAGGGTGTGGCATATTTAGCAATCCTCATCCCCAGTTTTTCGACCTTATTGTGGAAGTACGGGGTGGGGGTGGGGGAGGATTCACCAGCAACAGAGTGGGGAGCAGAATAGGAGGATCCACTTAAATATACTGCTGCGGGGAGCAGCAGGTGATACAGGAGAGGTCTGCTGTGCCATGTGGGTCCCCTCCCTGGCCAGGGATCGAACTTAGGCAGCAGTGACTGGCAATAGCTTGAAAGCATTGACACTTTAACCCCTGCGTCACCGGGGAGGCCCCTCATCTTATTTTTTTATAACGTTTTAATGAGTAATATTGATTTACAACAATATTGTAAATTGTATATGTGTCAGGGGTGCAGGTTCATACCCCTACAAGTGCCTGCTGTCACCACGCCCACCACCAAAGCCCCAGAGACTCCCCACCTTCCACAAGTTTGGAAGTGGACCAATGAAGAGGAGGGTACACAAGTCATCTGTCACCAAGGCATCCCATGGGGAAGAGAGTTAGCAGGTGACAACTTTACTCAAAGAGGCCACTCCTTGAAAGGTTTTCTCTCTTTAATTTGAAGCCCCCGTGCCAGGCCAAGTGCTGACTCAGTCCTCCTCCCACGCCCAAAAATTAGACACCCTTTGGGAGTTGAGAATCATCAGGAAAGGAGGTAGGAAGGTGAATCTATTTGGCAGCAAGGGGGTGTTCGGGCAACTTTAGGATTTCCTTTGAATTTCTGGACTGGTTGCTCAGTTGGTTTGAGTAAAACCAGTGAAGTCTCTGGTCAGCGCAGATCCTAGGATTTTAGAGTCCACTCTGAGGATTACTAGTGATTGCATTTGTTTTTTTTTAATGCATTTGCTGACCTTATCAGAGCCTTTATTAGACTAAGATTTGGTTCAGTGCCTGGCCTACAGCTTCTCATCCGCCCTCAGAACAGCCCAGTCAAGAAAGCGCTGGGCCTCCCTGGTGGCGCAATGGGTTAAGCAACTCACTGTGAAGCAAACCTCAGCCACTGCAACAAGATCTGCAAGTTCGATCCCTGCTGCCAGCCAGGGAGGGACCCACTTGGTGCAGCAGACCTCTCCTGCCTTGCCCGCTGCTCCCCACAGTGGTGTGCTTCAGTCTGTCTGCCTCTTCTCCCCACTCTGTCTCTGGTGGATCCTCTCACCTCCCGTGATTCTGGCCTGTACCCCAGCTCTTGTATGCATAAATAAATAAATCTTTAAAAAAAAAAAAAAAAAGAAAGCACTGTTTTGCATGCAAGGAAAAGGAGGCTCTTAGAAAGAAAGTCATTTGCCTAAGTAATAAAGTTAAATATACATCTCTGAACTCTTAAAACTTCCTATCTCCTTTACTAAACTCACTTTTGTCCTGGGACCTGTCAGCTTAGAGGGAAACTTCATTTTTTTCCTAGATGGAAAAAGACTTGATAACCATCCTCCTCCAGGTTTTTGTGAGAATGAAATAGTGTGTGTATGTCTGTCCCATCTTGTTCAATAAATGGTAGCTGTTTATTTGCAGACATGGGTTACAGTCTGTGCATTATGCTTTATAGCCACACACTATATTCCTACTGCACAAAGGCAGGAATCTTCTCTCATTTACATCTACTTGGCAACAGGCTAAAACCATTCTCAATGCATGCATAGTTGATAGGGCTGATGATAGACGTATCACAGCATAACAAATGTCTGCAAATGATAAAAGCTTTTGTTTCAACCCACTTGCTCTCATCATCTTGGGGCCACAGGAAGTCCTTGAAGTTTAAGGAAAGGAAATGGAAGTTATCAGAAAGAGAGTAAAAGTAACCATGTTGGTCTGGCGGAGGAATTGTTTACTATTATCAAATTGCTGGAAGCTAGCTAGACAGGCTACTGATTTCCAAAGTAATGAAAGGGAACTGAATTGTGATCTTGAGATTATATGACTCTTAAGAGTTATATAATTACTATATGGTATGGTTATGCAAAAATTATTCTCCCAAAAGGGAAACCCAAAGTTCTTCATGGGGTTTGATGATCACTGTAACATACATCTCTTAAGCAAATGAAGAGTCTGCTTAGGCTGAACTTGCTCATTTAACAGGACAATGCCTTGATTTCTTGCTTACACCCTACCCTCTCTTAGAATAGAGACAGCTTTTCACTTATTCCATTCCATTAGCTCTCTTTCTAGGATGTTCCACCATACTGCTCTCTTCTCAGGTACAAAATCATACTCACCTAGTATGAACTTAAGTCCCTGATTTCCCCCATGTCAGTCTAGACTCCTTTAAACATCGTTTGCATATATCTGCTGTGCTTCTCATTACAATAATAGTAAGTGCTAGACTAGACTAATCCAGAATGCAGTCTGTTAGCACTGTCTACAGCTAGAGTAGCCCCTAAATTTACATGGGATGGTAATCTCAAAATTATGTGTGTGAGATCAGTCTCACTTGTTCATAGTGACTAATCCTTTTGTGTATCAATGAGTTCAGTTTGCCAATATTTTGTTGCTTCTAAATTCTTGAGGGACGTTTGTTACAGTTTCTCTTATAGTCTTTATCAGGGCAACTCAGAATGAGTTGGTACATGTTTTTTGCTCAGTTTTCAGAATGACCATCTCTAGGATAAGGATTAACTCTTTATGTATTTATTTTTTTTAAGATTTACTTATTTATGCATCCAAGAACTGGGGTACAGGCCACAGGTGCGGGGAGTGGTGAAAGGAATTATCAGAGACAGAGTGGGGAGCAGAACAGATGGATCTACTGAAATACACTGCTGAGGGGAGCAGCGGGTGAGATAGGAGAGTTCTGCTGCACCATGTGGGTCAACCTCCCTTGTTGGGGATCGAACTCGTGCTGCAGTGGCTGAGGGTTGCTTCGTAGTGCTAAGACTTAACCCCCTGCACCACCAGGGAAGCCCAGCTCTTTAAATATTTAATAGAATTATCCAGTAGGCTACAGTTATGTAGGACAATACATTTATTTTTAGTAGATGTGCATCTCTCAAAACCCAGAAATAATTAAGTATTAAAAAGTTGAAGGTAGAGTCCAGCAAGATGGCAACAGAACAAAGACTCTGGGTTTGCCCCCTCCTGTGCTCACCCTAAAGTGTAGAGGAACAAAGTAAATAACTGAGAAATAAATGGGCCATAACAGCATAGGAGCCATCACCCAGTGGGAAGTGTAGGAAAACTTTAATTGAACTGTTTTGATGATATTGGGTCAGCATAGCTGACAAGAGGGGCGGCCCCCATGCAGAGTACTCCTAGACACGTTATTCAGGGCCACGCACCCCAGTAGAGAACTTTGGAGACCCAGCTCTGTGCAGGATAAGGGGTGCACAGTTGTAAGCAAGACACAGTAACCCAGGCTCTTCTTTGCCTCTGTCTGCCAGCCTCCATGGCCACCACCTGCGGCTTCGTCTTCCTCAAAGGTTTCATTATTCTCACGTGATGCTGTGTTATTGTAAGGAAATGATTATGAGCATGAGCTCAGGGCATGTGCACCCGTAAATACAGATGCCCTGGCCAAGAAGCCAGAGATCACAAGAGATTGCAGAGATGGGAGGGAGGGGCTAGGAGGCTGCCTTCCTGCCTCCCTTGCTTGTCTGCCTGTGCATCAGCTCTCCTGTTTCAGTATTAAAGGGGTGGCCCCTCCCTGGTGGTGCAAGGGTCGAGTCCCAGCACTATGAGGCAGTCAGCAGCTACTGCAGCACAAGTTCTATCCCCTGCCAGAGAGCTGACCCACATGGTGCAACATGCTTCTCCTGTCTCACCCGCTGCTCCCCTCAGCAGTGTATTTCAGTCCATCTGCCTGTTCTGCTCCCCAGTCTGTCTCTGGTGAATCCCTTCACGCACACACACCCGCACCTGTGGCCTGTACCCCAGTTATTGTATGCATAAATAAATAAATTTAAAAAAATAAAGGTGTGACAGATAGAACTAAGACTCCAAGAGTCTCTTCCTGTTTGCCTAAGCACTGGCCAGTATTAGAGTCGAAGACAGAGGTGCACTATCAGATAAATATAGGAGTGGGATGCAGAGTGAGGACTAATGGCTTAGGCTTGAGGGCCCCAATATAGAACAGCTGGAGCCCAAGCTGGTGGGGAGAACCAGATCAGATCACCTGTGTCTTCTCAAAGGCAAGGCTATAAATGCAGCCTGACCCTGTGATATTCAAAACACATGCAACCACTCTCTGTCCCACCCCAGCCCACCCCAACTAAAACAACTGAACGATTTTACTAGGAGCTGAAGCAACTGGACCTTAACAGCAGGTGCAGGCACCTGGGGAAGCCTGTGTACCAGAAAAGGAAAGAGATCAGTTCCCACCACGTGACCAATACCAACTACAATTTGTGTTCAACATGGCATTTAGGGCAACAAAATATATAGAAAAATAGTGATATCTTTCATAAGAGTAACGATAAAGATGTTTTTAGAGACTCAACCCCTATAGCAAGAGAAATAAAAGCAAAACAAAACATTCAGATTATGTTTAACTAAAAAGCTTCAACACACAGAAAGAAAATATGAGATTAAAAAAGACATTCTATTGAATGGGAGAAATACACAATACATAATGGGTAAGGGGTTCATATCTAAGACCTGTAAAGACTTATTCAATAATAAAAAAAGCTAACCCAGTTAATAAATGGGTAGCAGTATGGTCAGTCAGTTCACCAAAGAAGGACTACAGAAAGCAAAAGATACATTGGAAAATGTTTGTCAACACTTCCAATGAGATGCAGGCGCAGGTCAAAACCACCGTGGTGCCAGCAAGGGCACAGAGCAAGTTCTCGATGAGTCCAAGCACACGGGTAAAGGAGGAGTCCTGGAGCCCTCGCTGGCTTTTTTAGTCTTTTACTGCACCATTATATATATCAGAGGCAACCAGGTACACAGCAGGCAGGGGGTCCGGGGGCCAGGAGGCTGGCAGGCCTCCTCGCCCCAGGCACATCTTCACTCTCTGGGCTGTCTAGCCTCTCTCTCTCTCCTTTCTCTTTCTTCTCTCTCTGCTTGTCTTCTTTCTCTCCTCCCTGGTGTCCTCATACACCACCCCACTTAGGCCCCGTGTCTCAACCCAGGCGTGCCCACTGCGCATGCCCACTTAGGCACGCGTGCAGGACCGCAGGTGTCCATCATCACACCAAAGGCAGCAGGGCAGAGAAGCCTGATCACTTTCCATTTACCCTACGACCACAATGAGGTATCATCTCACATCTGTGAGAAAGGCACACAAGGAAACCCCCGCAGCATGTGCTAGAGAGACTACAAAGAAAGAGGAACCCTATTACTCTGATGGTGGGAATAAAAATTGGTACAGCCATTATGGAAAGAGATCTGGATTTGCATTAAAAAGTGAATATTATGTGCTTTTAAAAAATATTTGTTTATGCATACAAGAACTGGGGTACAGGCCAGAGGTACAGGGGGTGAGAGGTGTCACAAAGTGGGGAACAGAACAGGTGGATCTACCGAAATACACTGCTGAGGGGAGCAGCGGGCGAGGCAGGAGAGGTCTGCTGCGCCATGTGGGTCCCCTCCCTGGCCGGGGATCAAACTGGTGCTGCAGTGGCTGCAGACTGCCCCATAGTGCACAATGCTTAACCCCTTGCACCCCACGGAGGCCCTCCATATGCTTTTGTAATTCCACTTCCTAGCATCTATTCGAAGGACTTGAAACCATCAACCCAGAAATCTATATGCTGTACACTGCTTATTGCAGCAAGGTTTACAATAGCTAGAACATATAAGCAGCCTACTGCTTTTGATAGATGATTTAATCAAGAAGATGTGGTATACTAATGCTACTCAGTCATAAAAGATGAAGTGCTACCTTTCACAAAAAAGCAGAAGGAATTCGGGAATTACCTTGTCAAGCAAGTTGGGGCTTCAAAGACATGCTGGACATTTATGTAGTGAAAAATTCAACAAAGTAAAGTACCACAAAAAATTAGCAGACACTAATAAGTAAAGTGAGGTTTTTGAGGATATGAGGTTAGATGGAGGTTGAAAGGAACAAGGGAACATAGAGGATGGTGAGGGGGAAATGAACAAAAAAATAAACCAAATGAAAGTTTTCAATGATTTCTCACTGCCCTTGAAAAAAAGTTGCAGATAACTGAAACTTTTTAATATTTAACAGTATAGGGATTAAAAAAAGTGTATATTTGATACTATGTGTATTTTAAGAAAATTTGTACCATTGGATTAACAGAACATCCTTTTAATGCCAATTCAAAATATATTTTTGAGTAATTGATTTAAGCATGAGTAGGAGGTGAAATGTATTAAATTCATGTATATTTCTGGAACATAAGTTTCACTTTCAGTAGTTATAAAATTTGATAATTTCAGAAGTTCAGCTAGCTCATGATTTCACTGTATTATCTTTGTATAATTATCACTGGGGACCTTGTGGAAAATGAAGATTTTACTGCAGTAGTTTGGGGTAGTTTTTTGTGTTTTGTACTTCTAGTAAGTGTTTAGATGAAGCCAAGTTTCCAGGAACCAAACTCTGAGTGGCAAAAGGACAATTAAAGTTCTGTAGTTTTTAAAATCTTGATTGTATTTATAAATGTAGTTTAAGATGTTTGAAAGTAATTAAGTTTGTAAATTCAAAAGCCTTTAAAAGTGATTATTTGCTAGATGTAGAAGGAGATTTTTAAGTTGACTGTACAGCCTTACCAAAGAAACAAGTTTTGACATTCACTAAATTGGATAGTTTTTATTTCTATTTTTAAAGATTTATTTATTTATGCATACAAGAACTGGGGTACAGGCCAGAGGTGTGGGGAGGTGAGAGAATCCACCAGACAGAGCAGGGGGCAGAACAGGCAGATGGACTGAAACACACTGCTGAGGGGAGCAGCGGGCGAGGCAGGAGAGGTCTGCTGCGCCATGTGAGTCCCCTCCCTGGCCAACAGCAGGGCTCGAACTCGTGCTGCAGTGGCTGCGGTTTGCTTCATAGTGCGTTGCTTAACCCACTGCGCCACCAGGGAGGGCCCTAAATTGGATAGTTTTTAAATCAGAATGTGTGGATGGCTATTTCTATGAACCAACACTGTCCACAGAGACATTCAACTATGCTGTTTCAGGTTTGTTTGTGGTTTTTTTAGTAGACAACATTATGAGATGGTCACTTTCACTGTGTCCTCCTTACAGGTGAGAAAACAGAGGCTCAGAAGACTTACCTGCCCAGGTCATACAGGTGGCTGGGGTAGATCACAGTCTCCCCTAGAGCTGACTCCTCACCGCCATGCTGATCCCAGGAGATAGTGTCACAGCCTGTCACAGGTCTCCCCACTCCCAGAGGGTCTCAACCTCAAGTTCAAAGCCCTGAGAACTTCCCAGGTTCCAGGGATCTATGAATTTTAGTGGAGAAAAAAATTATGCTTTATTTTTACTAAATTTAGCAAGGTCTATCATTATAGATGTAAACCTCAAATCGCAGTATTAGCACTCCTTGGGACTTTGTCATCATGGTATTATCATGTCATCTGATGTTATCATTTAAAAAATTGTATTGAGGTAATGTTGGTTTACACTTTGTTTAGAAGTATAGGATCCCTTCTTCCAGGTATATCACTGTAGTATTCTCACTGCCAAAGGACCATAGTCCACTACCATAATCCATTGCCTCACTCCATTCATGCCCCTCGAAATGCTCACATTCATAGTCAGCTTTTATTATTTTTTTTTCATAGTCAGCTTTTAAAAGCTAGTTTTGGAGTTTGATTTTATCTGGCCCTTTGTGTGATTTCTCTAATCCATACACAAGTTATACCATCTAGTATTTATCTTTCTCCTTCCGGCTTATCTTACCTAGCATAATTCCTTCCAGCTCCATCCATGTTGTTGCAAATGGCAAATATTAATTTTTTTAATAGCTGAATAGTATTCCATTGTGTATATATGCCATGACTTCCCGATCTGCTCATCTGTTTTGGGGCACTTAGGTTGTTTCCATAGTTTGGCTATTCCATAGTTTGGCTATTGAATTTGGGTGTTTGTGTTCTATGGGTTGATACATAGGAGTGAAACTGCTGTTGTGAATGGTAGATCTATTTTTAATCTTACAGGAAATCTACACAGTGTTCTCCACAGGGGCTGGGCCATTCTACATCCCAGCAACAGTGTGAAAGAATTGGTTCCATTTCCTCCCCATCCCACCAGCACTTGGTTTTGGTCTTTTTGATAGGGGCTATTCTCACAGGTGTGTGATGGTATCTCATTGTGATTTTGATTTGCGTTTCCCTGATGAGTGATGATGAACATTTTTTTCTTTTTTTTAAAAAAATATTTATTTATTTATGCATATAAGAGCTGGGGTATAGGTCAGAGTCACAGGAGGTGAGAGGATTCACCAGACACAGAGTGGGGAGCAGAACAGGCAGATAGACTGAAACACACTGCTTGAGGGGAGCAGCGGGCGAGGCAGGAGAGGTCTACTGCGCCATGTGGGTCCCCTCCCTGGCTGGGTATCAAACTAGTGCTATGTGCAACTGATACTTCACAGTGCAGAACTCAAACCGCTGCACCACCAGGGAGGCCTGATGAATATTTTTTTCATGTTGGCCATTTGTATGTATTTTGAGAACTGCCGATTTAGCTTTTCTGCCCATGTTTTGATTGGGTTATTTGGTTTCTTTTCCTTGAGGTGTATGAGTTCTTTGTAGATCTTTTATAACAACCTCTTGTCAGATATACAATGTGCAAATAATTTTCTCCCAGTCAGTAAGGTATTTTTTTTTTTGGTCTTGGTTATAATTTCTTTTGCTGTGCAAAAGTTTTTTAGTTTGATGTAGTCCCAAGTGTTTATATTCTCTTGTTTTCCTTGTTTTATATATCTACAAAGACTTTGCTGAAGCTTATGTCAGGAAATCACAGATCCTTTCATACCTCTATTTCGATTGTTGAGATTCCTCATCTCTTCTTCAAAATTGTATTAGAAAAAAATGCAAAGAAAACAAAACTATGATAGATCTTATACTCAGTCGGATCTTGTCATTTAATGCGTCAATAATAAAGCATGTAAGGGCCTCCCTGGTGGCACAAGGGGTTAAGCACTGCACTGTGAAGCATCTGCAGCCACTGCAGTGCTGTTTGATCCCCAGCCAGGGAGGGGGACCCCCATGGCCCAACAGACCCCTTGTGCTAAGAGGGAGGCCCCTGGATTCTTGTTTGTGACAGTTATTAACATGGCCTCTCTCCTCAGATTGATTTTGTTTCTGTTGATAAAGAAATTTTATTTCCCTAATATTGTGACCTATTTTGTGGGGTTGGCTATTGGGATTCTGTTTTCAAATATCATTTCCAAATGATTCCAGAGGCATTTGGATTCAGTCCCCAAATAGACAATGTGTTGAAAAGGCAGTGGCTGTATTTTGTGGCTTTATAGACTTTTCTTTGTTGAAAGAATTCTTAAGATGTTTTAAAAGACACATGGTTATTTTTCTACCTTTTCTAAAAGATAGGGTCTGTATATTCATTTAGGAGATATGCAAAGTTGGTCTCAAATTGAACTTCCTAATCCCAATTCACACTCTCAAGACACTTAAGGAATAAGATCTGACAGTGAGGAAACTGATTGATAAAAACCAACAATGATCTCAGGAATTACAATTTCCCACGGACTATAATATGGTATCCCAAGGGGATAATTCAGATACTGTACAAAAATGACTGATTGATAAAAACCAACAATGATCTCAGGAATTACAATTTCCCACGGACTATAATATGGTATCCCAAGGGGATAATTCAGACACTGTACAAAAATGAACAACAGTGTAAAAAAATAATAAATTTCATAATAATAAAGTTGCTCAAGGATTCTACATTCTGCGAAGCACTTTGGTTGACAAAAATCTGCAAAGAAGCTCTCAAGTATCTAACCCTTTATTTCCTTAGGAGCAGTAGTTCAGTATTTGCTAAATCAGTGTTGATAGCAACTTTATAAAACATGTAGTCTATGAATAATGATAATTTACTCTATATTTTTAGGATTTTATTTCCAGCTATTCCATGGCTTACATAACATAGAAAAAGAAGTCCTAGAAATAAAAGCTGAAGTATTTTTCTTTGAAAATAAATAGATAAAAATAAAATGCTATCCATAGCAATAATGCAGATTTGAGAACTATTTAACATGTATGTTAATGTACATCACACTTTGTGGCTGATGATGAAAAATTATCGTTTAACCAAAAAGTAAACACCTTTAAAACTACTCTGGTGTCATCATTATTCATCTTAATATGTATCTTTTTGAGTGACTTTTAGGTATCTGGTAATATGAGGGAGAGAGAAAAATGGAAAATTGATGATGTTTATTTCAAAGATATTTAGCAAATAAAAACTGTAAAGATTTTTTTAAAAAAAAATTAATGGCTCATTTTTCTAGCTCAATCTATGCAGAAAAATAGATATAAATTTAATTGTTTATCTTTTGGGAGCAGAGAAATTCATGTGCCCATATGTGCATGTTTATTTAACATATTTAATTAGTTTAATATCATCATGATAAAATTTATAATACTAAATGCAACACTAAAATGAAGAAATTTGTCTTCAGAATGATTCTATTTTTAAAAATAACAAGAGAGTAAAACCTCTGATGATTTTTTTAAGGTTTTTCTTATTTCAATGAGTCTGAAATAATCATCTCCTTTCTGATCTGGTAATCACATTTCTTTTTATGAAAATCTTCTATTTTGTAAATGCGAAAGGGAAGAAAATAATCTCCAAAATGAAATTTCCTGTCGGGTTTTCATATAAGTGTGTTAACCTGCTATTGCATTTTTATTGGAAATACTTTTTTGGAACATTTCTCACTGAAATGGAGCCTCCACTTAACTAAATTTTGTTTCCAGCCTAGACAATGAATTGCCGTGACAGACACTTTCACTTTGCTTGGTTTTGATTTTCTCATAATTCTTACCTTTTGAAAGTCATTTTAAGAAAGTCAAAAACCTTAAAATATTTCATAGCATTAGACTGAAATAATTATGTTTTCAGGTTACTATAACCACATGCCACAGGTATGAACTTCTCCTTCATGTCCCCTCTTAAAAAAATCTCTGTCTCTCCTTTTGCTGTATGACTCTTAAAAATCTGGATCCCAGGGGCCTCCCTCATGGTGCAGGGGTCAAGGACATAGTGCTGTTAAGCTGTGGGCAGCCACTGCAGCATGAGTCTGATCCCTGACCAGGGAGAGGACCCACATGGCGCAGCAGACCTCTCCTATCTCACCAGCTATTCCCCCCAGCAGTGTATTTCAGTCCATCTGCCTGTTCTGCTCCCTACTCTGTCTCTAGTGAATCCTCTCACCACTATTCCCAACCCCCCGCACCTCAGGCCTGTACCCCAGCTCTTGAGTGCATAAATAAGTAAATCTTTTTAAAAAATGTGTTAAAAACAACAAAAAGTGAAATTCTCCAGGTTTTGCTAGGTGCTGGAAGTGAGAAAATTAAAAATACAAAGAACAAATTACAATTTAGTATCTTAGGAAGGGTACCTTGCTGTAAGATAACTGATTCTTCAAATGCGCCACATTTAGGAAAATATTTCTTGAAAGAAGAAAGGAAGAAACAAACAAAAAAGTCACTTATTCTGTTTTTGCAGCAGTATCTTCGGCCAACAGTGAGCATACCTGCTGTTCTAAGTTGCCTATTTGAACAAGTAGAAGCAAATGAACATATTTTTCAGCCAAGTTATTGTCTAGAAAGCTCTCTAACTGTGAATGGCTATAAAAAGACCAGATATTCTCTATCTCACTCCAGCTCTCCCTCACTTCCTCCCTCCCGTTTTCTCTCTCTCTCAGGTTTACAAGTTTATTATAAAGGATATTATAAATGATACCAGATGAAGTGGTATATGGGTGAGGTCCAGAAGAGCTTTGATAAAGGGAGATCTCTCCCTGTGGGAGTTGTGAGACACCTCTCTTCTGTATTTATCAACCCTAGATATCATACTCTTTCTTTTTCCTTTACTTCTATATACTTGACACAATTGTAGTCCCCATGGAATTTCCACCATCATTTCACCAGTGCACCATCATCTCAGAACCTTGTGCTCTTTCTACCCTCATCCCAGTCCCTCTACCCACCCACAAATCGCCTCTGATTTGTCTCTGTCTTTTTGTTTTTGTTGTGTTGTGATTGTTACACAATGGAATACTATTCAGCAATCAAAAAGATACACTAGATTCATTTGTAGAAACGTGGATGGAGCTGGAAGGGATTATGCTCAGTGAAATAAGTCAGAAGGCAAGAGAAAAATATCAGATGGTTTCACTTCTAGGAGGAAAATAAGGGACCAAGGAAAAGAATAATAATAATAAAAATACCATATTCTTGAAAGAGAAAATCAATGATAGATATGAAGGCTCCTGAGCATATTGGCTAGTATTTGTTAAACAGTGATTATATTCTAGGTGTCCTATTAAGTGTTTGGAGTGTACTGCTTCATTTATGCTTTACATACTATTACTATACCAGATTTACAAATATAGACACTTGGCATATCAAGCAAGTATGTAATTTGCTTAAAGTTAGACAGCAAAAATCTCTCAGCTGCCAGAACTTAACTCTTAATAAGAAATGTTAAGAGTTAATACTAACTCCTGGCTGCTGAAATATTTTGTGAAAAGAGATGGAGATAAAAAGAAAAATGGATAGACCATAGCACATTCATGGTACCGGTATTTATCAAGTACCTAATATGGGCCAGCAGTGAGTATCAGAATTGCTAAAGTAGAAAATTTTACAAAATAGAGGACAGAATCTTTTCACTGGTCTCCAATATGGACACATTTCTAACCTCAAGTTCCTGTATATGACTAGAGTTTCTGATAGAATATATATAATATACTGTATAATGGGTAGTAAATTATGAATATGAGTATCTCTTTAAATTGCTCTTCCATCAGTTCTTTTTCTTTCCTCTATAATCTATGGATAAAAAAAAAAAAAAAAGGTCAACTGGGATGCTATTTACTGCAGGTGTTTCTGGGACCATATCTATTCTTGCACAAGTGTTGGCTCAGAATAGCATATTAACCATGAAACCCCATTGCTGACGCATGGGGTTTTTCCAACCACACCAAATTTAGGTCTAGTATTTGGGAACCACATGCTAGCCTGCACTGCATAGTCTCAATTACAATTCTGGAATAAGAACTCTATGGACTCTCTCCACTCTCACCTCCAAATTAGGACTTCTTGGCTTTCAGAACTCAGGGATTGAATCTGATCTGTCACTCCAAGCACTTCTTTCCAATTATACATTCTTATTATTCAAGGTAGGTTACTTTGTACACTGAATTAACAAGTACTGAACTATTGCCCCCAGGAGAAATATGAGCTTAGGCTCCTGCAAACCTCTGGCCATATTTTCATCAGCTATTCTCTATATAACCTAGATTGTGTTTTAGTTTAAAGATACCCGATTTTGTGTGGTTGATTAACATTCAACTCAGACCGGCCAACACTCTTGCCTGAAAGGAGCTTATGAACACACATATTTTTTCCATCAGGCATATGAAACGTGTACTTTGGGACATTAGATAGCCCTTCATCATTATATTTTAATTTATTAACTAAAGCTGAGATTGCCAACAAGATGCACAAAAAGTATCAGTGAATAGACCTCAAAAAATATGCTACTTTATGAGAGATGAATCAAGACAGAATATTACCTTGTTCACTCACACTAAGTTGATAACATGTGAGTTAGGCTACTCAACTCACATGTCTCCAAAATACTGAGACAGTGCTTGGCTATTTGATTTGGGGGTTACTATCTACCCTGATACAACATTCTGGTACAGTTACTGCAACTAGGTTGCAACTAAAGTTTTACAGCCTGCATGCAACAGCAGAAGCATGAAAGTTGTGTGTCACAGTGGAAAGATACAGAAGTGTTACAGTTTACAGCAAAGACTTATCTGGGATTTTAGGACTGTAGCCTGGAGAATATATACCCAAGTTCCTTTGCTAGGGAGTTGTACTTATATAGGCAACAGGAACATTTGCTTTATGCAAATGAGGTCCCCAGTCACTGCTGATTGGTGGATAGCTATCCATTGGTGATTGATTGAATATCAATCTTGGGTGTGGCTTGCTAGTGTGGGTTTATTTCTTTTCAGCTTTGATGGAGTCTATTTCCCAACATATTGGGCACCCAAGCCTATCTGGGACCTGATCCTCAACAGCCTCCTCTCTTTGATTGTTACCCAGACTCTGGATAGCTCAATATTTTTCTTTTATTTATCAGTACAAGTAAGTTTTAGTTAATAGGTGCATTTGCAAATACAGAATCTGAGAATAACAGATTCACTATATTTCTTTTTTTAAGATGATTTATTTATTTATGCATACAAGAACTGGGGTATAGGCCGGAGGTGCTAGGGATAAGAGGATTCACCAGAGACAGAGCGGGGAGCAGAACAGGCAGGTTTACTGAAATACACTGCAGAGGGGAGCAGATGGTAAGGCAGGAGAGGTCTGCTGCGCCATGTGGATCAGCTCCCTGGCTGGGGATCGAACTTGTGCTGCAGTGGCGGTGGAAGCCCCACAGTGCCGCACTCAACCCCTTGCACAACCAGGGAGGCCTCCATTTTTATTTTTTACATATAGAATAGGCAATTTCATATGACTTAATAGGAAACCTGTCTTTACGTACTTAAACGAATTGCAGTATTTTACCATCTCTGTTTGGGAAAGCTTTACTTTTAAGAAAGTAAACAACAAATACCTCACTGTATGTGACACATTTCTCTTTCTTCTTCCTTCTCAGAGGCAGCCACTGTCTGAAGTTCATGTGTTTATGTAGGTCCCACATATGTAACTGCAGACAGTCTAACTTCAAATAAATGGTATCATAGTATATACAGCATCATACCTCACTTCCTCTACTTCTTGCCTTTTCTGCCAACGAGAAGGATGTCAGCTACCTATGTCAACAGGAAACATGGCCAACTTGCCATCAAAGGGTTAAGAAGGATAATTCTCTCAGGGAGAGGCAAAGAGCATTTTAAGTAACTGTGTCTATGACATACTTAGGGTTTTTTTTTCTCAAAATAATTCTCCTTTTATTCATTTTTATTTAAAAAATGCAGAAAATTTTATAAAACAGTTGAGAAACAGTACAGGGAAATCTATCTAACTTCACTTAAATTTGCCACTTTTTAACATTTGGTATTTCATTCATCTCAAATATATATATATAGTATACAAATATGATTGTATTTGGACAGAGTCTTTTAACAGGTAATCATATCAAAATGAATTTATGAGGATGAGACCTAATCCAATAATATTGGTGTCCTTATTAATAGAGGAAATCTGGACATAGACATGCACAGAAGAAAGATATGAAACAGAAGATAAGCATCTGCAAGTTGAGAAAAAAAAAAGAAAATAAACTTGATTTCAGATTTCTAGCCTCAGAACTGTGAGACAATAAATTTCTCAGTCACCCAGTCTGCAATACTAGAAAATGAAAACACACACACACACACAGAGTCACTTAAAAATAATTGCAGATTTTATGCTAGCTCATTCCATATTTCACCATGCCAATTCCAAGGATATTATCATTGTCAAACATAATAAAATATCCTTATCAGTTAAAATTGATTCCACTTAATTTAATAGTCTAACATAATAAATCTTCCATATCAAATTCCCCTAATTGTCTCAAAATCATTTGGAGATTTTTTTTTTCCTTTACCACATCAACTTCATCCTCGTGGTTGTTCATTCGGTTAGTTCCTATGTCTTTGTTGCTGTTTTTCACGGCCTTGCATCTTTTGAAGAACTGCAGTCAGTTCTTGTGGAACAGCTTATATTCAGGATTTGTCTGGGTTTTTCCTCATTAGCTGCAGCTTAAGTATTTTTGACAAGACTAGGACATGTGTTATGTCTTGTACCTCTTATCACCTCATAGCAGGAGGCACAAACGGGTCTGATGAATGGCGTGTCAGGTATCTTCCTTCCTTCCTTCATTTCATTTGTGTGTAAATTTATATTTTGTAATGATTATAGCTTCATAAAAAGTTGCAGAAATAATGCATTTATTCGTTGCCTTTCCCAAGTTACCCTCAACGGTTACATACTACGTTACTATAGCATAATTGTCAAAACCTGGAAATCAGCACTGGATGTAGAGTTGTATGTGACTCCGTCACATGTGTAATTCATGAAACCACCACTGCAATTAAGACACAGAACTGGACAGGGAGATGATGGCAGAATGAGGGTACAGGCTCACCTCCTCCTTGGACTCTAGGCTTTCGTGCAGCAGAACAAGCCAGCAGCTCCTAAAAATAAGATTACGGTTTCAGCATGTGTTGGGAGCCACCTTGGAGGGGAACCCTGACCCAGCAGTCAGCCACCCTGGAGCCCGGCTGTCAACCCTGTTGCTCCCAGCTGCCAATTATCAGCTGCGGGAGCCTGAGCGCTGGCCGGCTGGCAGCTGTGAAAGCAAGAGTCAGATCACTGTCAGCGTCAGTCGCCAGCTGTGGGAACGCAGCTGCTGGTTGGCAGCCATGGGAGAGCTGTCCTCGGGCACTGGCAGTGAGAGCCTGACTGACCCTAGCATTGCTTACCAGCTCAGGAGCCCAGTCTTCAACCCCAGCTCCCAGCAACAGAGCTGGGGGACCCCTGACATCTATTACTACCGCGGGTACCCAGCCTGATGCCACCGGTTTGTCAGCAAAAGCTGGGCCGCTCCCAGTCTCCAGCTGCCAGCCAAGAGATGCTGATTCCAGACTCCTGCTGCCACCTGGGAGAGCCCTGCCTTCATCCACCAGCTGTATCAGCAAGAGCCGGGCACCTCCCCCACCCTCATCCCCCATCTCTAGTTACCAGCCGCAGGAGCCCAGCTTCCAGCTGTCAGTTCTGTGAGTTAGAGCTGGGTTCCTCTAGCTGCCAGCTGGAGAGCCAACGACAGGGCTGGGTCCCTGACGTTGAAGTTACAGCTCTTGAAGTACCAAACTAGAGGGACATGTGTCTAAGAGCCAGTCCTATAGGTGACAGTGGGATCGATTCTATTTTACTTTAAAGATTTATTTATTTATGCATACAAGAACTGAGGCACAGGCCAGAGGCATGGGAGGTGAGAGGACCCACCAGAGACAGAGTAGTGAGCAAAACAGGGGAATCTTAAATACACTGCTAAGGGGAGAAATGGGGAGACAGGAGAGGTCTGCTGTGCCATGTGGGTCAGCTCCCTGGCTGGGGATCGAACTCATGCTGCAGGAGCTGCCTATAGCTTCATAGTGCTGAGACTTAACCCCTTGCGCCTCCAAGGAGGTCTGGGATTGATTATATTTTAGACAGCAGAGACCAGTCCAGACTGCACCAAGCTGGATGCTGAAGAGTTTCATGCTACATTGACAGAGGTGGGTGGAGACTGGAAACTGGGCATTGACAGAGGTGGGTGGAGACTGGAAACTGGGGGTGATGGTCTTAAGTCGAGGGCAACAGCAGTAGGGCTGGAAAGAGATTCAGGTTTATCTTTGAAAAGAAAGGACTCCCAACATTAGTTCAGTGTTTAACTTTTTGAAAAGATGATCGATGTTATTTTTATTACACTGGGATGTGGGAAACATCCCTTGTCATTCCATGCACTGTGGACATACAAATCCAAGTATTTTAACCCTCATTCCTTACCCACATTCCCTACATTCATTAGAATTACAATTAGATTTTTCCAAGAAGGGCAATTACCATCATCACGTTAGTAGAAGCTTGAGGGAGAGGGCAAGGTGAGAAGTTTCTCACTGATTTTTTAATTCTTCCCAGAGTGTACATAGCAACTTGTTTAATCAACCAGATTAGGCTGCAAACTCTACTCATATGCTGAATTCCACCGTTTATTTCCATTTTCTTCTCTCCCCTATGATTCTTATTTCAGAGTCTCCAGCTTTGTAGCTGGAATTCAATCAGAAAATATATGTGTAAGTGAAAAAGAATTATCTCTGTGAAAGAAAGGAAAACTCCTACTAATGTCGATATTTTGACCTTTTCCCATTAATCATGCATGTCCTGTAATTCCTCTCCAGACCTATGTCCTCCTCCCCTTTCCCTGTTAAGATGGTCTTGAAGCCAGAATTCTAAAGTCAACCCTAAATCATTCATTTTCTCCTAGTATCTCCCAAGTAAACATGAGGTGTACATGTTAATAACCTTTGGCTTTTTTTCCTGCTGGTTATTTGGGCTTTTATCCGAGCGGTCACAGCTGAGAACTCAGACAAGTAGGTGGAATTATTTTTTTTCTCCTCTGCATTTTTCATTTTAAGTTAAATTTTACCAGATTCCTATGTACCATTGGCATAGTCACAAGAACATAAGGTTCAGCAGGCTTGTAATTTTAATTTATTAGATTCATGAGTTATTTAAATACATAGGCAGATATTTTATTTGTTAAGTCAAACATTGTACTAAAAGATAATTTAATAAAGCTCATTAAACTGAAATATGCAGTGTAACATGTGTAAAGGAATTGAATTGAATTTGTAAATAGGACTAAATATTTTCAAAGCCTTGTATTTCTTGATCTAACCTGAATTTTCACTGAATTTGAAGACACCCCAAGACAAAAAAAAAAAAAAACAAAACACTACTCAAATGGATGAATAGATCAGGAAATTAAGGCAAAAGGAAAGCCATATTAGGAGAAGACTAAAAATCAGTGGTAAAATTAACACACAGAAACATATCACATGTTCCTGATGAGAAGCTAAAAAAGGCCTATAAATTTGGCCCTGAGATTTCCATGTACCCACACAGTGAGAGAAGAATGAGCTGCCACTGGAACTCAGTGTCTATGAGTGACAACAAAAACCTGTTCTGTGTTTTGTGTTTTTTTCTATCCCAGAAGTACAATTTGAACAGCATTTCCCTCCCAGGTCCATGCGAAGAGAACATGGCGTGAAGGATTGGAGGTCAGCAGCCCTGAGAAGTACAACTGAGGGATTTTACTTGGTTCTTATACCATCGGTCTGTGGGGGTTAACACACAGCCCAATCCAAGGGAAGCAATTGCACATCTCAATAAGGATTTCCTGACTTGAGCCACTAAGCCCTGTCCATAATTGGGACAAATTCTCAACCTGTATTCAAAGACTTGATTCAGGAACCAATTTGAGAGTAGAAACCTCTAGTGATTAAACAGAACCAGTGCAGCTTACAGGGGTTTGCAAACTCGTTTTCTCACCTACACTGGACCTGTCTTGTTTAACTTAACAGTGTGTGTTTTAATTAATTAATTAATTTACTTGGTTTCCTCTTTCTTTTGTAATTGGAAGTGTGTGTAGTTAACAGATCACACAGTATCTGGTCCAGGGCAGGCCCCATCAGCTCCCTGTGTACCATCTCCAGCCTGATTTGCACATCTATCTATTTTGCTTGCTGGACCTCTGCAGAGACTTACTTGTAACTTCTGAGTATCTTCTTATCTGCTAATTATTGTGTAATTAACTGACATGCTGACTTTTATTATTATTACTCAGTTAAGGTTAACCTGCAGCCATCTGTTTGAGCATTTCACTGAAGTTTTATGTCATCCAAAAGCCAATTACTGAATCAAATGGCCTTTTTCCATAGCACTTGGTTTGGTATATTGATTTAAGTGTGACAGACCTAGAATCCTCTCCTATGAGATGTTTTCCTTTTTCCGAGACCCCGCTGATCTTTAAGAAGTTGGGCATCCATCAAAATGCCCCCCCCCTTTATTTCCCTGGAGGACTATACCTTCTTTAACGTATGCATTTGTGATGATGATGATCTCATTTTGTATTTTTATTAAGTCATTTGATTCAGATAGCACCATTCTCCAAAATCTCCAAAACACTTTAAAAAGTCATCCAGATTGATTGTTACTTCTAGAATGACTGTGAATTTGGAACAGAACATTGGCGCACTAAGGAACAATTTTAGGCAGAAGTGGGTCTTGTAGAGAGAGAGGAAAAAGTGATCAAATTGTAATAGGGTGATCCCCGGGAAAAGGGGAGATCCTGGGTTCCCTGCCCCACCCAGCGAGGAGTGGAGCTAAGCTGGGCCAAAGAAGCTGGAGAGGAGATAAGAAAAGGAAGGAAGAGGGATTGAGAACCAGAAGGAGACCTGGAGAAGGCACTTGGAGCAGAGAGACAGGAGAGGATGCTGCGCTTGCTTCTGGGCCCTGGACTGCTTGGAACAGATGTGGGTGGGAGACCCGTGGGGAGGTGAACAATGGCAGCTTTCATCTTGGATTTGCTTTTGCTCTTTTCCTTACAGACTTGTCTGGCCATTTCTACTCCTTCCCTATGGGTCCCCATCAGGAGGTGCCTTAGATTTGTGACAGGCTTTTGGGCCTCAGTGACCTGCTTTGAGCCAAGCCTGTCTGGCTGGATTTTTACCCACAAGAGGACAGGTAACTTTGGGTGTTTCATTTGGAAACTGTATTCTTTCCCTTTTCTTTGTTACACACTAACTATATATATTAAGGTTCCTTTTTATGAAAGGTCTTATGCCCTAGAGTATGTTTTGTCTTGATGCAGCAGATGGCAGAACCAATTTAGAGTGGGCAGGTTTGGGGCTCCTGGGGTGTTCCCACCCTGCCCTATCACAAAATGGCACAGGTTCTGAATATGTGGCATGTTTGGTGAATAAAGGACACTATTTTAGGGTCTTTTCAAATCACAAGTGCTGTAAGAGCTTTTAGCGGCAAACTTTTGACTGATGGGCACGAGATGGGCTCAGTCTTCTTCAAAGCTGTGTCCGTGATTCGGTGTGTCTCTGTCCAACACAGCATGGCTTAGTGTTGACAGGTATGGTCCCGGGAGCTCACCTGCTCCAGCCCCTAAGTCTACTCTAAGTGGGACACGAGGGCTTCACATTCTTGCCTTGGCCGATAAGCTGTCTTGGCCCGCCAGTGGAAAGGTTAAGCTTTTCATCCAGCTATTGTGAAACTGATAAGGATTTCCGTCTTAATCCTCTGAGGTTATAATAATTGGAGGAGAAAAACAAGGGAGAGAGAGAAAAAAAGGGAGAACTTCAATCCTGTTCTCATCTCCCAGTCCTGCTTTACTGTTATGATAATTTTTAAAGGGAAATCTTCTCTTCTGAAAGCAGAACACAGTAAGAAACTAAACACTGTAGATTATTATTTTTTCTTGTTTCAGAACCAGAGGGGGAAAACTCAAATCAGATCTGGTCTCTAGACTCTTCTCCTAACCCTCTGGGTATCTAAATAATTAGCTTCTCTAGACTTTGTGAACCAAAGACTCACTGTCTTCCCTGCGGTCTTTCTTGTCCTTGCAGGACTGCAGTTGTTACATAAGGCTGCAAGAAAAACAGCCTCACACCAGACAAAAAGCAGCTCAGTATCCAGAGCACCGAGCTCCTGCAGGTCTTTAATGAGACCATGATGTTTCCCCTCCTGCGCTAAGGAACAAAGGCCTTGGCGCTCAGCACAAACTGCCTTCCATGCAAAATTTGCACGAGACACAGCCGCTCCACTTTCTTCCCACTTGGTTCAATGACCCTTAACCCATTTCCTTAATAAATGGCCTTTATCTTTGTCTCTATTGACTCTTTCATCCTTTCCCCCTTCCTGTTGCTCCTTGGGAACTAAAAACATCCCATTTGTTAAGAGTCAGTAAGATTTGATCTTGAGAAATCTAAGTCTCTTTTTCTGGCATGCTGTTGAACGGTTCTGCGTGTGTTTCGGGAGCTAGCATCACATTGGACGTGAACTTGGCATGGAGCAGTGCTGAGTAGTCCTGCCTCAGGTGTCCCATCTTTCAGCAGAACCACATTTAGCTTCCGCAGGGGTCACAAGCACACAAGCACAAGGACCAGGCTGGAAAAGTAAGTGGATTCGCTGGTTCTGGTTTAAGTCATCATTTCTCGGTCATTTCTTTTAAGTTGGAGAAAAATGGAAATAGAATGGAAGGGATTCTAGGGACATTGTTATTGTCTTCTGGACGACTCCTGGCTTTGGAGGCATAGAAGCAGGATAACAAAAGTATTTTCAGTGTAGATTTACCCATAGCTTAGGTCAATGACTTTTGGTCAGGAACAGTTTTGTATTTCCTGGGAATTTTAGGCAATATCTATAGACATCTGTGGTTGGCACAACTGGGAAGGCAGATATTCGTGGCATCTGGTGGGTGGAGGGCATGGATACTAAACACCCTGCATGCCCACTCCACAGAGAAATATCTAACCCAAAATGTCAGATAAGAAAACTCAAATCAGATAGATAAGAATCAGCTAGATAAGAATTGTCACCTATGGGCCCTCCCTGGTGGCGCAGTGGGTTAGGCAATACACTACGAAGCAAACCGCAGCTACTGCAGCACGAGTTCAATCCCTGCCGCTGGCCAGGGAGGGGACCCACATGGCACAGCAAACCTCTCCTGTCTTACCTGCTGCTCCCCTCAGCAGTGTGTTTCAGTCGATTGGCCTGTTCTGCTCCACACTCTGTCTCTGGTGAATCCTCTCAACTCCCACACCTCTGGCCTGTTGCCTGTTCTTGTATGCATAAATAAATATTTTTTTTAAAAAAGAAATATATTGTGGTTTGGTGTCATAATATTGCGAAATGATTACAGTAGATTCAATATCTAAACATTTTAATCATTTCATTTCTAAAGATGTAATTCTTAGCTTATTCAAGTAAAACCATGAGATCATTTTAAAAGACATATCACACGAAAACTAGCACCATGAACTCCACCATCACTTTCTTGGAAATTACATGAATAAAAGCTTGAGGCTTCCCTGGTGGTGCAGTGGGTTGAGTGCCACACTGTGAAGCACCTGCTGTACAGCAGCGTGAGTTCGATCTCCGGCCAGGGAGCAGATCCACATGGCGCAGCAGACCTCTCCTGTCTCGCCCGCTGCTCCCCTCACCAGTGAATTTCAGTGGACCCACCTGTTCTGCTTCCCATTCTGTCTCTGGTGAATCCTCTCACCCCCCGATGTTTGGCCTACACCCCAGGTATTCTACATACACACACAATAAAAAAGAATATAGTGTGTTGGGGGAAGCCAGAGGCTGCAAGAGCCATAAGCAACAATCAAGGACAGAAAGGAGTGTTATGCCAAGATCCTTGCAAGACTTGCAAACAAGTCACACTAACAGGAGCTGCACACAGATGGAGGCAGACACTCTTTCACACTGGAAGAAGATAATAAGGAAACAAAACGTTGTTAGATAATAGCAGCGGCTAGTTACATCCAGACGGGCTTGGCACACAACTATGCGACCTTGTACTTCTGGGCTATGTTTCTTGTAGTAAGTAACATATGCTTGTTAATAAAAGGCCATGGTCACATATCAAAAAAAGTAGCAACAACAAATGTTGGCGAGGATGTGGAGAAAAAGGAGCTCTGTCCAACCATTACGGAAAGCAGTATGGCGGTTCCTCAATCTACTAAGAATGGAACTTCCATTGGATCCAGCAATCCCACTCCTAGGAATATACCCAAAAGACACAAAAACACTGATTCAAAAGAATACCTGCACCCCTATGTTTATAGCAGCACTCTTTAC
>JAGFMF010011860.1:2634604-2647698 GCA_019455555.1 Galemys pyrenaicus
CTGGAGGGGATTATGCTTAGCGAAGCAAGTCAGAAGGCAAAAGAAAAATACCAGATGGTTCCTCCCTTAGGAGGAACATAAGGGAACCAAATGAGGATAGAGGACATATTTTTATCAGCATATTAGTTTTTCAATGTTAACATTGTTTCTATAAGCATAGCATGTTTTTATTAGCACACTAGTTTTTTAATATTAAGGCTTCGCGTAGTCACAACTAACCATTTTGTTTTCTAGCCGCAAGGTCTAGAGTCAAACTAATGTCAATATTTTTTGTTATTAGGGAGACTTTTTTTTTTAATAAATGTGATTCTTTTTTTTTTAAGATTTATTTATTTATGCATACAAGCACTGGGGTACAAGCCAGAGGTGTGGGGGAAGGTGAGAGGATTCACCACAGAAGCCCAGAGCGGAACAGGCAGATCAACGGAAGTACACTGCTGAGGGGAGCAGCGGGCACAGCAGGAGAGGTCTGCCGCCCCATGTGGGTCCCCTCCCTGGCCAGCGGCAGGGATCGAACTCGTGCTACAGTGGCTGTAGTTTTCTTCATAGTGTGTTGTTTAACCCACTGCGCCACCAGGGAGGCCCTAGGGAGACTTTTTATATATGATTATGGTTTAAGTAAAACAGAGGCAGAGAAGAGGGGAGGAGGGTTGGTAGGGTGTGTGTGACTCATTTATCACCTGGGAGATACAGGGCCTCCCAAGTTACAGTGGGCCAAGTTACGAGGTCTTTCTTCAGTTCCCAAGGCCAGTTTCCCATAGCGAATGTTTAGGCCTGGGAAATTATCTAATAACTAACTTTTGAGTTTGTAAAACAACCACATTCCAATTGCATTTGATCCTGCCTGGTTTGGCAGTATTGGCTTTTTGAATTTATGTTACAATATTTGCCAATCGGTAGTTCATCATCAAAATGCATAGCCTCCAATTATTTTGTCTAGCGAAACAGCCAATTTTATAACCACCCCATGAATGTTTTTTCAGTAAGCACATATCATGAAACCACAGCATTACTTTTAGCCAAGATAAAAGGAGTCTGGCAGGGGCCAGCCTTTGGGGCACCCCAATCTTTCAGGAGTGTCCCTCATACCCGGACTTTTGTCAGGCGGCACAAGCAGCTGGCCCGCACCAACAGATAGAAGTTATGAGTGAGAAACATTGATCACTTACAGCAGATGAGCATGAAGACTGACAGAGCAATGCCATGTAGTTCTTTGACACCTTCTGATATGCTACAAGGCTAACCATGTCCGTCACAAAAATGATCATTATCATCTACCACCTGTCATCTTAACTATACCTTCTTTGGATTTCTGGTGAGCAAAAACTTAGAAACCAAAGTTGCCAAAACATGTCTACCATCTAATAAGAAGCATCTCTTTGCTAGCACCCGCATGAATATTTTCAGAGAGCACCCAGTGGTTTAACATTTCATTTACATTTGCAAGGCAACACCATGAGAATCAGATTGGGTGGAAGGGGTGTCTTTCTTTCGGGAAGTAGGAAACTTCAACAGTGCAAAGGTAGGAAAAGGACCTGATTCTCCATCATCGATGTCCTCAGACAGATCGGTGTTAGAATGTAGAGTGGGTGGAAGTTAAATCTAATGGCGGAAATTGATCTCCCCTTCAAGCCATCCGCCTGTATGCCCCTTGCTATGCTCCTTATCCCCCAATGTGAAGCATGAGGTATTCAGTCTACTACATGAGTCCATAAGTGTAAATTTGCTCCCTCTGTTTCATACACTATCTTATTTTATCTTGCTTTTTTAAATTTTTCAATACATAGTGACCCGAAGGGCTGGAAACTGAGTGGTGAGATGAGTTTTAAGAGATCTGAACTCCTCTGTGTCATCTTTCTTCTTCTACCTTGTCTTCTAACAAAACATGTGTCCATGAGAAAAAAGCCCTGACTTCTTTGGATCTCAACTTTTTAAAAAATTTATTTATCCCTTACAATGTTCGCTTTCTTTTCTAGGTGTCTTCCCCATAGAGTTTCCACCACCAGTTCACCCTGTACCATCTCCATAGTCCCTTGTGCTCTTCCCATCCCTGCCTTGATCCCAGTCCCTCCCTCTTCCCTGCAGAATGTCTGATTTGTAGTTGTCTGTTTAGTTTTGTTTTGTTGTGTTGTGACTGACCCAACAACAACAATAAAAAAAACAAACAACCCAGTCCAAAAATGGGCAGAAGAAATTAGAAGACACTTCTCTAAAGAGGAAACTCAAATTTTATCCTCTCTAAATAAGGGCTGGATGTAGTGTTCTCTAAGGTGCTGTGTTGCATGGAATCCTTTGTTCTTGAATTCATGGTCTTTATCAGCGCAGACTGCTGTCACAGAGCACCACAAACTCAGTGGCTGAAACAACACAACGTAGACTTCTTTCTCAGAGTTCTAGGGGGTGGGAAGCCAAGATCAAGATGCTGGCAGATTTGACTCTCGAGAAGGAATCGTTCCTTTGTTTGCAGGTGGGACATCTTATCACTTTATAGTCTCACTTGGCAGAGAGAAAGCTCTGTTTTCGTCCTTTATTATACAGTACTATTTTCAAGATAAACAATACAGCTCAAGACCACATCAAAGCCTAATTTACTGCCCATGGGTCCCAATTCCAACACCATCATGTTGGGGGCTAGTTTATCAACATAGGAATTTTAGGGTGTGGGGGGGGGGAAGAACAGGCAGTTCATACTATGCCTTAACAATTTTTTATAGTAACAGAATAGGGGCAGTTCACCTCAAAAGAAATTATTCGACAATTTCACTCATTTCCTTGAGATTACTGGGCACCTGGACAGGAATACCTTTGTGCTGATGCCAGAGTGGCTGACAACCAGCAGAGTGGGGAGTTTTTATGTGCAGGAGAAGGGTTTCCATAATGACAGATCAGATAACTAGTTGAAAGTAACTGCTTTGCTTTCGTCAGCACTGAAGCAAGGAGTTTTGCACCATATACTACTGGTTTTGGGGTATTGCCATTACTTCATTACAAGACACTCTTCTAATTTTTTTAAAGATTTATTTATTTATGCATACAAAAACTGGGGTATAGGCCAGAGCTGCGGGAGGTGAGAGAACTCACCAGAGATAGAGCGGGGAGCAGAACAGGCAGATCAAGTGAAAGACACTGCTGAGGGGAGCAGCGGGCGAGGCAGGAGAGGTCTGCTGCACCATGTGGGTCACCTCCCTGACCCGGGATCAAACTCACGCTGCTGTACAGCAGATGCTTCACAGTGTGACGCTCAACCCACTGCACCACCAGGGAGACCCCAATCTTCTAATTTTTTCATGGTTCTATGTTGGTATGCTGTTCATGCTATTAGCCAGAACCTCATTTTCATAGCAATAATTTTCATACAGTAGTATTTACTCTAATAGACAAAGCAAGCTAATGTAAGAATAGTGCTAAATACATTTTAAAAGGCAAAAATTTTCCATACAGATAAACAGTTATCTTGTTAGCTGTTATGTCTTATGCATTTCATCTGTGATTAATTTTCCTTTGTGCAATCCTCTGAGTTAGACAGTTACCTCATTTGGAGAGCATTATAAGTTAATTATGACCCCCAAGAATTTATATGTTGGAATCTTAACCCCCAATACCTCACAATGTGACCTTCCTTGGGTCATTGCAGGGGTAATTGGATCAGATAAAGTCACATTCTAAACACCATATGATTTTACTCCTTTGTGGTATGAGAGAACAAATGATCAAAATAAAACAAAAATAAACTTTTAGACTATGAGACCGGTGGTTGCCAGAAGGGGAGGGGAGCTTGTTAAATCCAAACAAAGAGAACAATTGTGTAGTGGAGAGAATTGGGCTTTTAGTGATGAACTGAATGTAGTGTATACACATGTTGAGTTTCCATGACTCACACCTGAAACTTGTATTACATTATCATACAATATTACTTGAATAAATAAATAAAATCAATCATTAAAAAAAAATAAAACCATATTGAAGCAGTGTAGACCCCTGGCTCAACAGAACTGGACTTCTTACAAGGCTCCAGGTGAAGACAGAGACATAGGGAAAGGCCACATGACGGTGGCAGGTTGCTGTGACATGTCCTTGGGCTGGGGACATTCAGAAATGCAGGACGAGGCAGGGCAAGACCCCTGTAGGTTTCAGAAAGAGCATTCCCTGAAGACATCTTGAGTCTTTTTTCAACAAAAAAGAACTTTAATACAATGAGTGTGCAGTAGAGACAATAAGTGTGCAACTGAGATAAGAGAAAGAACTTAGTGAATAGTATCCAATTATCATATTTAACTATCTCAGGGAACCCCCTGAAATAGGGGTCTGCTTCCATGTGACCCAGCATGTGGCCATCTTGGTGACCTCTGGCAAGATGGCGGGAAGACAGGCCACTGAGCCCAGCCCAGACAGCAGAATCACAAACAGATAAATGGTGCTTGCCTACGCCACTAAGTTTTGGGGTGACTTGCTGCTCAGTGGTGGATAATAGAAACTAGCTACATATATGCCTTTCCAGGGATTTGAACTGCTCAGCATACTGTCAAGAGACTGTTAGGGCTTGACTTGTGTCCCCCAAGGGACACGTAGAAGTTTCAATCTCAGGACCAGCGAATGTGACCATTTTTGGCATATAGGGTCTTTGTAGCTATAATCCAAGTTAAGATGAGGTAAGGGCAACCACCCATCCAATGGCTAGTGAACTCATTAGAAGATATGGAGGAGAAGGCCAGGGAAGTTGGAGGAAGAGACCAGAATGATGCAATCAAAAACCAAGGAATGGCAGGCATTGCTGCTGTCATCAGACACCAGGAGAGAAACCGAGCCCTCGAAAGCAGCCAGTCATGCAGGGACTCCAGACTTGAGTGGAAGGCACTGGTTAGTGTACTATATTATGGCGTCCCTAGCAAACACAGAGACCCTTGAAGGCACTAGCTAGAGGGAGTTTGGGAGAGCCGGAAGGACAGGTAGTGGTCATATGTAGGGCCCTGAGAGCTAGAACTTTCTTAAGTTTTGTGCCCTAGCCAACTTGCTTGGCTTACTATGTCCCTACCAGCAAATTAGGAAGTCAAGATGATATGAATCCTAACCAATATTAGCCCAGTGGTTTTCAGTCTATGCCAATTGCCATGAAGTTTTTTTGTTCTGGATCGTCATGCAGTTCTTTCTAGGGTTTTTGGTAGACTTCCCTCAGCCAGTCAAGAATACAACAGGATCTCTGCTTTATCTTCTAAGCCAAACTTGCCTCAGGCTATGGAATTTACTTCCTCTAGACACTTGCAGAGCAGGCCACTCTGTTGAGTGGGGGTTATGGCCTGGTGGGCTTCTATTTTGCACCATAGGGCAGATTTGCAATGAGGTACTTCTATCCCTACAGTCAGTGGGGTGAATTTATAGCTGTGTGTGTGGGGGGGATAATTAAGAAAATGTATAGGGCCCAACTTCTCTGGGTAAGAGACAGCTTCACCTCTTCCCCCTCTGAATTCCATTATGTAGAATCAGCACCTTGATGAGACCAATATGTTGGCGTCCTCACCCACTCTTAGAGCAGTCCTTAGAGAAGTGAGCTTTAGCTAATGGCAGCCATGTCCCTCCAGTGCTAGAGGAACATCTGGACCATAAGCTGACATCACCATGGCGTCTTTTGTCAAGTGCGTGTCTTCTGAGCTCCTTGGCCAGTTGAATGTGGCTTCCTGTCCATCTGAATCATCAGAAAGTCCTCAGGTCACTTAAATTTACTTTTTGCTTTGAGGGCTCAGTTTTTTCCTTCACAACTTGCCAGGTCTCTGAGGTGGTACAAGTCACATTGTTGGTATTTACATACATGTCAGAAAATATGTCCCTTTAAATAAGTACCCTGGACTGAGTCTGTGTTAAGAGAAATGTTGTAGTAAGGAAATTTCTTGTTGGACTATTTCTTCAGCAGTTTATTTATTTATTTATTTATTTATTTTATAGTAATGCATTGCCTTCCGGCAGGGGAGAAAGTCTCAAGGTATCCAGAGACAAGAAGTATTATGACTAAGACATGGGACTACCCTATTGCCCAAGAAAGATTAACAGAGCCAATTGTAAGTTGGGGGAGAGTGAGGAGAGGTGTGATGATCTCACAGTTGGGTGCTATGTGGTAGCTGAATGTGTTACAGGACAAGGAAAGGGGCACTCTAGAACCCCCAAACCAGACCATTCCAAATATTTTCTGCCAGTACTATATGAAGACAAAACATACTCTAGTGCATAAGACCTTCAATGGGAAGGGATTTTTATACAATTAGTGTGCAACACACAAAAGGGGAAGGATAAAGTTTCAAAATCAAGCACATCCCCTTGTAGGTAAATGTCAACCCAAACAGGGTTGGCCCAAAGCAAGGCCTAAATGCCTGCCACAGTCGAAAGCACCTGCTGGTGGGGACCATAGGAGAGGGGCAGAAGGGGCCAGGCAAGTCTGGGAGAAAAAGTTTAAAATCAAACTCAAGATCAGTGCTGCCATTGTTCACCTCCCCATGGGTCTCATCCGCATCTGTTCCAACCAGTCCAGGACCAAGATGCAGGTGCAGCTTCTTCACATGGGTCTCTGCTCCATGGGCCTCCTCCAGGTTTCCTTCTGGCTCTCCATCCTGCTGTCTTCCTTCCACAGTCATGCCTCCAGCTTCTTCCCCTCCTGGTCAGCAACACCCTCCCATGGATGGGGCAGGGAACTTGGAAGCTCCCCTTTTCCTGAGGACCACCCTGTTACAGATGGTTTCCCTGAAGTGGTACACATGGGACAGAATACACAGTGAGGACCCGCTGTTACTGGGAGAGCCAGACACAAGCAAACATTTTAGATCTGTTCCCTTGTGCCAGTTGGCTAAGCACGCTGCTGAGTGCTACGTCTTGAACAGGGAGGAGGATATAGAGGCCAACAAAAACCCATCTGGCTGTAGCTAGAAAGGTGGACAGATGGAGGAAGTAGCCTACTGAAGTTCAGGACGTGCTTTTGGAGCAGGTCCTGTTTGGAGAACTGGAGATCTGGGCTGGGTAGAAGGAGCAAAGGTGATAAGGTTGAGGGTGATGTTCTGTGTGGGGGCGTTTTAGCAGATGCATTAACCCAGGCCTTTCTCTTTTAAGTTATCATTGACTTGATTTGCCAAACAAAAACTTCTTGAGAATTAGGTCATTGTTACAAATCCAATAAGCCTAAGTATTCTAAAGTTCTTCTGAGATGTTCTAACACTGAGAATTAGATGTTCTAATACTGAGATGTTCTAATACACAAGAAGATTTCGCCTTAAAAGCATGTCTAAATCCATTGCACAAATACCTACTATAACAGTAAAATAACAAATATACAGAAACATTCTTAACATAAGTGTTCTGATTTTATTAAGCACTTCTTAAATGCTTAATTATAAATCTCCTCAGATTAAAAAATACATATTCATTTAAGGGAGATGGTTATCATACCAGTTAATGCGTGTTCTCTACTGAGGGAGATTTAAGCCTCAAGGCTTCTTGGATTCTCATTTGTGATCTTGGTGGAATATGCTCATTCTTCTTGCTGTGATTCCAGAACAAAAAGGCGGTTGTAGTCACTTACCACCTCTCCCTGTTCCTGGATTTAATTATACACATGACTTAATTCTTTCTACTCGGGGAATAGAGAGGATGCTCCAGTTTCCATCCTCATTGATAAACTTAAGATGTGTGAATATGCTTTCCTGTAATCCTGGAAATCATTGAATGTCATGAATTCCTACCAAGTTAAGACCGCTAAGATTCATGGAACCTTCTTTACCCTTCTCCCTCCCTCTTTCTTTCCCTTCCTCCCTTCTTCTCTCCTCTCTCCCTCCTTTTCTTTTTCTTCCTTATTTATTTAACTTATTTATACTATTTATTGTAACACATACACTTTTTAAAATAAAGCAACTACATATTGAAAAAAGAGACAACATATCCCTTTCAGACACTGAAAGTGCCATAAATTAAATTTTGTATTTTTATGTGGTTTTCACTGACTCGAGATTACTATTTTATGGAGCTCTTTCTAACTGAAATATCAATGCGATCTATATCTTTGCCAGTGATGGAGTGAATGAGTCAATGACAGCAGTACAAAACTCATTAAAAATGCATCCTATTCTACTCACCCCCTTTTACAAATTTTAGAGCACTTCTGTCCATGCTTCCTTTTTGCACATCACTGTGGCCCTGTGGTTTTTCATAATATACAATGGCCATGAGACAGCACAGTTCTTATCCTCTTCTTGAAGCTTAAATTATCTCATCTTTGGCAAATGAGATCTTTCTCTATGACTCAATCTTTGGAAAATGCCTTGTTTTCCGGTACAGGGTGTTCCAGGCCTATCTGCAGTTTGCTATTCCAGACAAGGAATCAATGTGTTAAAACCAAAAATTTAACTGAATAAATTTGAAGATCTAAGTGGTTTCATTAAACATGGCATGAATCAAGAAGTAACTCATCTGGCAACAGAGAAATACCGCAGGGGATTATACAAGATGGAGGACTTTTTATAAAACACAGGGGAGGACAAGGAAGTCATCAGCAAGAGGAAAATGAAATTCCACCAGAGGAAAACAATGGTTCAGGTGACTAAGCCTCTCATTGGTTTTGAGCTATGGAGCTCCATTGGCTGATACGCCTTCCTGTTTGGCGTAATTAACATTTTCCGGTTCTAGTAATTGAGTAGGTGTGATAGAGAGCTCCCTCTACAGGTCTTCTCTCTCCAAATTCAGCTGAGATTCCTTTATGATTTTTCAGATCTTCATAGACCATAGACCCCTCTTAGAACAGAAGTTTTGCAGTTAAGACTCTACATTTTTGCATCATGGAGAGATCAGTTTTTAAAATTGCCAAGTAAACCAAATTTAAGCTTCCAGATAAACGAAAGATGCATGTGGTTCATGTACAAATGAACTTTTTAAATGATTAACATCTGAAGAAAACAGTCCAACCCACCAAGAGACAAAACCTGAACAAGTGATAAAATGCTTCAAGGGGGTAGGGGGGCTCCCTGGTGGCGCAGTGGGTTAAGCAACGCACTACGAAGCAAACCACAGCCACTGCAGCGCGAGTTCTATCCCTGCCGCTGGCTGGGGAGGGGACCCACATGGCACAGGCAGACCTCCCCTGCCTGGCCCGCTGCTCCCCCCAGCAGTGTGCCTCAGTCCAGCTGCCTGTTCTGCCCTGTGCTCTGTCTGGTGGATTCTCTCACCTCTGGCCTGTAGCCCAGTGCTTGTATGCATAAATAAATAAATCTTAAAAAAAATGCTTCAAGGAATGAAGGTAGTCATGCTGCACTTTTAATTTTTTTAAAGAATATATAGTGACTACTAATTTCTTAAGGACAAATTACATTGTTTTGTTCTAATCATGGTGTGACTTTTTTCATGGACTGTTTTGGAGGCAAGCTAGTAATCTATATATCAATAATATATTAATATTTTATATTGTGTAAACATTATAATATTATTCATAAAGATAGTCAGTCATTTTATATTGAAAAATTCTTTTTCATTTAAAAAATTTTAAAATTCTATCTTTTTATCACGTCTTCTTAAATTCTTCACTTTAGAATCGTTCATCTTTTCTCTTATACTGAAAATCTTTATTCTAAAAATATAAAGGTGATGGCCTATTTGCTATGCTAACAGAACAAGAAATAGTAACACAAATAATAACACAGTAAAATTACTATCATTCAAGAATTTTTATGCAATTCTTATGTCTTTAGAATGTATTCCACAAAAGCCATTCAAGCATATTATTTTGTTCTGATAATGACTTAGAAAGCTCCATCGTTACTTATCTGGTAGACAGTTTAGTATTTTAGTTTCTTTCATTGTGACGGTATTGGCATTCCAGCAGCTAAGAGTTCTACTTTTTAACATGTGGAGATTTTTGGTATAATGTTTTGAGTATTTTCTCACAGTTACCAGTAAGAGCTCACTGTCCACTTAGAGATGCATCCAGGAGTTACATTACTACAACACTTGTCCCTTCTCCTTATTCATAATTATAACTAAAAGATTTGCATTATACGTGCATGATTTCTGTTTCAATAAACTAAATACGACGATTTATTTTATTGAAACAGCTTTATATTTATTTAAGCAACTACTTAAAATTTGCCAGCAATTTAAAAACCCATTATTTTTCTATATTGGGTATTATTTTGTATAGTCTACTAAAGTTAGTCCCATTCAACATTTTAAAACATTCATCTTTCTTTATTGAGTTACTGGGCCCTCATTATTTTATGAAATAGAACATTTGCTACTAAGTTAAATTACCACATTATGTCAAGGTTTGCAATAGCTCTGTCAAAAATGATTCTCCCAGTCTTTGTCTATTTTAATTTTTCCTGCATGGGTACAAAGTAGATACTGGCAGTATTGAATTCCATATGGTTATCAAAGATATTAAAAAACCCAGGGCCTCCCTGGGGGCGCAGTGGGTTAAGTAACGCACAATGGGGGCAAACCACAGCCACTGCAGCACGAGTTCGATCCTTGCTGCCGGCCAGGGAGGGGACCCACATGGCGTAGCAGACCTCTCCTGCCTCGCCCGCTGCTGCCCTCGGCAGTGTGTTTCAGTCCATCTGCCTGCTCTGCTCCCCACTCTGTCTGGTGAATCCTCTCACCTACCCTGGACTCTGGTCTGTACCCCAGCTCTTGTATGCATAAATAAATAAATCTTTAAAAAAAACAAACAAACCCAGCTCTTACCTGAAATCCTCCGTGGACTCGTGTAATACTTACCTTTCATAGTATCTGTGTCCTTATTTGTACACAAATCTTCAGAGAGAAGATCAAATTTTTCCAGAGACATTTGAATGACCATAAATACCTATTAACTTGATGTTATACAAATGCAGAATCCCTAAAACCAATGCTTTCAGACTGCTAGCAAATACAATCAGAGAATGCAAAAATGAAACATTAACTAGAAAATGTCAAATGTCACACCACTAATCCATATCCAGAAATGTCACGTGAAATCATTTCTTTAGACTTTCCAGGTTGAGCTCTGTTAGAACCTTTTTAGACCTAAATCATCCTCAGTAGAAAATATCTGTTAACTGGAAGGATAACTTTATTTCTTAAGTATGTAAGCTTTCTAGTACCTTCCATAGTTTTCCTTTTGATGCCAGAGGCAGAAGGACTTTGTGACTTCAGACAAGGAGAATGAAGCTCTGATGCCTGCAGGTGAGCTTTTAGACATAAGTCAGCAAGCTGAGAAAGGAGCACCGAAAGGAATACTTTCTTTTTATTTTTTTTCTTTTCTTTTCTTTATTTATATATATTTGACATCGATTGTGGTCCCCATGGATTTCCCACCACCATTTCACCTGTGCACCATCACCTCAGTCCCTTGCGCTCTTTCTGCCCTTGTCCCAGTCCCAAACCTCCCTCCCAACAAAGTGCCTCTGATTTGTCTTATTCTCTTTGTTCTTGTTGTGTTGTGATTTTATTTTTTTTAATTGTTATTGTTCATTTTCCTTGATCCCTTATTTGGCTTGGTAGTAATAAATTGCTACTTTTCAAAATCTCCTTATGATTTTATTTATTTATTTATGCATACAAGACTGGGGTTAAGACCAGAGTTGTGGGGGTGAGAAGATTCACCAGAGACAGAGTGGGGAGCAAAACAGGCAGATTGACTGAGCTACACTGCTGAGGGGAGCAGTGGGAAAGATAGGAGAGGTCTGCCGCACCCTGTGGGTCACCTTCCTGGCCAGGGATCCAACTGATGCTGCAGTGGCTGCAGATGGTTCATAGTGCGATGCTTAACCCCTTGTTCCAAGAGAGGCCCCCAAAAGCCTCCTGATGATTACTGCTGAAGTGCAACCTGCAATCTGAACCAGAACCATGAGGACCTGTCCTCTAGTCCCTGGTACCAAGAGGGTGATGTTGATGGGAAACTTAGGGGGGCCAGGTGAACACCCCCAGGCATTACAATGTCCACAGCGTTCTTGTCACATGGGCTAACAATAAGTTCGTGGTCTTTTGGTCCACTGAGACGTTTACCATTTAGATTATGCAACAAGAAGTCTTGCTGAATGCAACGCTTCACTTCCTCTATGGCCCTATTTACAAATACCTTCGAGCAGTTTAATCTCTTGTTGATTTAATAGATTTGATTTCCTTTTAAAGTATTTTTTAATTTTCTTTTTTTTTAATTTTTTTGTTTTAAGATTTATTTATTTATGTATATGAGAGCTGGGGTATAGGCCAGAGTTGTGAGAGGTGAGAGGATTTAACAGAGACAGAGTGGGGAGCAGAACAGGCAGATGGACTGAAACACACTGCTGAGGGGAGCAGCAGGAGAGACAGGAGAGGTCTGCTGCGCCATGTGGGTCCCCTCCCCGGGCTGTGGCAGGGATCGAACTCTGCTGCAGTGGCTGAGGTTTGCTTCTTAGTGTGTTGCTTAACCCACTGCACCACCAGGGAGTCCCAAAAGTATTTTTTAATTTTCTATCTTAGTCAATATAACCTTCCCAACTACTGACATCAGTCCAATGAGCCCCTCTCTCCCTGCTTTGCTGAAGTTCCAGTTACATCACGTGGCTTTTATATTATGAAATTTCAGATTGCAGCATTTCTAAATATCCTTTTCTCTTTTACACTAACATTTTGCACTGACCTATATTAACACCTGTTTTACTAACCAAAATACATTGGAAGTGAATTTTTACCCTAGTGACAAAGGTGAGAATTGAAAATCGTGTTCATTGCTGGCTTCACCATGGGCCTTTCCAGATGCAGCTCAGGCTAACCAAGGGACGCCACTGTCAGCCTCCTGCCTCCTGCCTCCGGCTGCTTGGCACGGGCTGTGTATTTAGCATCGCACTCCTGCCTTGCACTATGTGAGTGTTATCTTAGACTTTACAGTGCTAGTTACCATGATTTGCAAAGCTGTTTTTGAGGGGGCCTAGGAACGCTCAACAATTTTTCCATTTAAATGAATGGTAATGGCTTCTTTGCTTTACACCATTTCAACTTAAAAAAAGAGTCATGAGTGGATCGGGAAGCTGTGGTACATATACACGATGGAATACTACTCAGCAATCAGAAATGAAAAACTAGACTCATTCATGGGAACATGGATGGAT
>JAGFMF010011860.1:2647788-2705817 GCA_019455555.1 Galemys pyrenaicus
GTGATGGTGCACTGGTGATATGGTGATGGGGAATACATGGGGATTACAATTAATGGCAAGTATATGTAAATTTTAAAATATTTTAATTAAAAAAAAAGTCATGAATGATCCGCCCTCTTTGCAAGAATGGGAGAAACCTGCATATAAATGTAAATAGAGCAGACCTCATAAATGTATGGAGTCTTATCTTAAATGTTCCAAAATTATCTATACACGTATTACTTGATGTAAAATCACAAACCTAAGTGTAACAATGACTGCTACTTACCCTTCAAGTTATATTTTCCTTTTCTTTCACAATTAAGAGTCATTAATTTTTTTATTCTGGGCCTGTGTTGCATAATAGATTATATTTTCTTTTATAGATTATAAAAGAACAGATTATAACTTCTTTTGTACTTACTTAGGTGTGACCAAGTTCTTTCTATACGTTTTATTATGGACTAAATTGTGTCCCTGCTCCAAAATACATATAAGGTCCTACCCCACTATCTCTGAAAGTCATTATATTTGAAGATAGGATCTTTATTTATTTAAATTAGTGTGTGTGTGTATAGAAGAATTGGGGTGTAGGCCAGAGGTACAGGGGGTGAAAGGATTCACCAGAGACAGAGTGGGGAGCAGAACAGGTGGATCTACTGAAATATACTGCTGAGGGGAGCAGCGGGAAGACAGGAGAGGTCTGCTGCGCCATGTGGGTCACCTCCCTGGCTGGGGATCAAACCCAGGCCGCCTCAGTGATAGCACTGAAACTTAGCACCTAGGCCACCAGGGAGGCCCTGAAGATAGAGTCTTTAAAGGAATAATTAAGGTTCAATAAGGTCCAAGAACGGGATCTAGTCCATTATGCTAGTGTCCTTATAAAAAAGAAGACAGAGGAAGAAGAAAGCCATGTCCTCATCTTTCTGGAGGAAACAATTCTGCCAGACCCATGGCCTTGGACTTTAAGTCTCTAGGTTTCTATTATTTCTATTATTATTATATAAGTTTCTATTATTTAATACACCGGCCTATGGCGCTTTGTTAGAGCAACCTTAGCAAAGCAATACAGCTATGTCAACAGATGTCATGTTTGAAAGTCCCAGAAGCTTCCTTCAAAGAGGACGTGTCTTTCTTCTCTTTCCTTCCTGGTTCCTGTTGGCTGTAACCAGAATGTCACAATGACAGTCTTGCTCCCTCTGTGACTTCAGGAATAAAGAGTAGAATAAAATGACAGAAGGATTCAGATTCCCTTTCACTGTGGAAATCATCTCAATCTTGGGAGAAAGGTTTCTGGACTTCTTTTTTAAATCACTATTATATTTTTAGTTTTTTTAGTTTTCATAAGTCCCAGCCCCCAAAATATACTCTGATATCTAATTCAAGCTAGAACTAAGTTCTTAAAAATACCCAAATACCAAATATTTGCAGGTGCTTGCTGAACTCAAAACAGTAGTCTTACTTGTGATTCTCTTTAAACATTTTAGACATGACAGTTTATTTATTTTTTATTTATTTATTTATTCTTACAATGTTTGCCTTCTTTTCTGGGTGTAGTCCCCATAGAATTTCACCACCAATTCACCCGTGCACCGTCACCATAGTCCTTTGTGCTCTTCCTGTCCCTGCCTTGATCCCAATCCCTCCCTCTTCCTAGCAGAAAATCTGGTCTATAGGTTAGACATGACAATTTAAACATCAAAATTGAACATCATTTAAACCTCATCACTTAACACATGTACATATCATACTTCTAAATATTGTCTCTAAATACACACGTTGAGGTCCATATTCACTAAAAATTATGTGCTCCACATAATGTCAGGGGTTATCTCCTAATGCAGTTTTTTGGAATGGCTTCTCAGTTTCCCTGAGGTTGCATAGCAACCAGTGACCAAGGACCTGTCAGAATCTTCTCAGTGATGGTGATGGATGTAGCAAGTCTTCACAGAAAGCTCTGGATAGGTTCTTGGAAACTTTGACTTTAAATGAAATAGCTTGGGCCTCCCTGGTGGCTCAAAGGGTTAAGTAAGCCTCAGCACTGTGAAGCTATCCATAGCCACTGCAGCATGAGTTCGATCCCCGGCCAGGGAGGGGACCCACATGGTGCAGCAGACCTCTCCTGTCTCACCCCCTGCTCCTCTCAGCAGTCCATCTGCCTGTTCTGCTCCCCACTCTGTCTCTGGTGACTCCTTTCACCCCCTCCAATGTCTGGCCTGGACCCCAGTCCTTGTACACATAAATAAATAAATCTTTAAAATAAAATAAATAAATGAAATAACCTGTAACATAAACAGATCCTTGAAGATTCTGGAATAATGTGATCAACTTGACCAGTGTCGGTTTTATTTTTTTCTCTTCAATATTATATCAAAGCTATGTTCAGGGAAGCTGAGCTCTGTCCCCATCTGTAAGAGAAAGAGGACGAGAGGTGTTGACCTGGTACCCTAAGCCCCAAGTCACGTTGTGATCTTGAACACCATGGAAATCTCCAGTTCCCACCTGGACTGATTCCTTCCTTCATTTGATCTTTTTCCCTCTTACAACCTTTAAATATCTTTTCTGGCCAACTATGCACTTGGTAGAATCCTAAAATGGTTTAATAAATTTTTTGCCTCTTGGGCCTCCCTGGTGGCACAGCGGGTTGAGCGCCGCACTGTGAAGCATCAGCAGCACAGCAGCGCGAGTTCAATCCCCGGCCAGGGAGGGGACCCACATGGCACAGCAGACCTCTCCTACCTCACCTGCTGCTCCCCTCAGCAGTGTATTTCAATCCATCTGCCTGTTCTGCTCCCCACTCTGTCTCTGGTGAATCCTCTCAGCTCCCTGGACTCTGGCCTATACCCCAGCTCTTGTATGCATAAATTAATAAATCTTACCAAAAAAAAACTGTGCCTCTTAAGGCCACACCTTTCTTGAGTATATCAAAAATAGTACCTATTGAATTTTTCATTGCTTTCTTGGCTCTATCTGGCTGATAAAGTTCCAACTTCCAAGATCATTTTTGACATGCTTAGGTTTGAAACCCAACTCCACCACTTGTCAGCTGTGGGGTCCCACATCTGTTCGAACCTCCCTTTTCTCATGAAAATGAAAAAAATATTCTACCTATTTCAAGGCATCCCTTGAGGTGGTTAAGTATGATAAGAGATAATGTATATATAATATTTATCCCTTTCTCTGGAATAGTCTTTAAAAAATGGTAGCTGTAATAATACAGTCTCATTAATGTTGTTTTATATGAAAATGAACTTGAATTAACAGGAGTGTTAAATAAATAAATAATATGGAAAGAAAGTTTCCACGAGACAGGTTTTAAAAAAATGGTCAGAAAATCATACACATGTTGTAGATTAAACACAGACTCCCAGACAGTCAGTCCTCCCTGTCTTGGGCTCCTGTAACTGGACTCCTGAGGAGGAGATTCTACCATCTTTGGGGAAGTACCAGCACGAGAGTTCTTTTTTTTTTTAAAGATTTATTTATTTGTGCTGGGGTACAGGCCAGAGGAAGAGAGAATTAACCAGAGACAGAACAGGCAGATCCACAAAATCCACTGCTGAGGGGAGCAGCGGGCTAGGCAGGAGAGGTCTGCTGTGCCACGTGGGTCCCCTCCCTGGCCTGAGGCAGGAATCGAACTCATGTTGCAGTGGCTGTGTTTTTCTTCATAGTGCACTGCTCAACCCACTGCGCCACCAGGGAGGCCCGATGAGACTGCTTTTTAATGTTAGAATATCAAAGCCTCAGTAAAAAGTAAACATGTTTAGTTATCTCTGGGCTTTTTTTTTTTTTTTTTTTTTTTTAGTGGAAATTTTGTTAGAGGGAGAAGAGTTGAACTAAGAGTTGTGGAGTAGAAGAGTGAAGTTTGGAGCCTTAAATAAGAAGATGCAAAGACTAATTCACATATTTTCTACCTTCAACTCAACCTGGCACTTTGCTCTGTTTCCTCTCACCTCTGTCATTTCATTGGTCAAATGCGATCTCCTTCCAGTTCCTACCTTTCTTCTTCCCATGTTGCCCTGGAAACAGCTCCTTCTCCATCCAGAGGGTTATATTGATTTTTTTTTTTTGCCTTCTTTCAACCTTTCCTTAAAAATAGAAACAACATTAAACTCCATCTTCAAAGTCTTCCTTGAGAAACCTCAGCATTAACAACCATGCACATTGACTCACTGTCTTTTTAGTAATGAAACAAACACCCCTCTCTTTTTTTGCTTGTACATTGTCTTCTTATTGCTGATAAAATGCTGTTGTGTGTGTAGCATTTAATACATTTGCTCGACTGTGTTCTTTTAATACACATTTTCGCTTTTTTAAAAAGTTTTCTTTTTTCACATCGTTGTTCATTTTTGTAAAATATCTGCTTTCTCCTCTCAGGTGTAGTCCCCATAAAATTCCCACCTCCAAATCCCCCGTGAACCATCACCATAGTCTCTTGTGCTCTTCTCTCCCTTTTTTGTGCTCTTCTCTCCTCTCCCTTCCTCTCCCTTATGGTATGTCTCAGTTCTATAGTTTGCCTGATAGTCTTGTCTTCTTAATTTTTTTCTTAGCCTTTGTGTGTTTGTGCTACATTCCTCCTATAAGTGATACCATCTGATATTTTTCTTTCTCTTTCTGCCTTATTCACTGAGCATAATACCTTTTCACTCCATCCATGTTGCTGTGAATGGCATGAGTTTATCCTTTATGATTGCTGAGTAATATTCCATTGTGTATATGTACCACATCTTCTTCACCCAGTCATCTGTTTTGGGGCATTTAGGTTGTTTCTATATCTTAGAATATGCATTTTTATATTAATGTTTAGATGAACTTGTGGCATCTGGCCCATCCCTGACTGATAATTGCACATTGAACATAATGTACAAACCTGATTACCCACAGCCCTGCGGTATGAAAGAAGGTTTCACACTTCAGGTAGTGAGATATTCACTTTAAATAGTATTTCATATAATAAAATTCTGGTATAATGAATGAAGCCTAAATTCAGACCCAACATGTAATAACTTGGGTTTTGAGAAGTCTTAGAATAACCATAGAGAGTAGCTAAAATCTTAGGTTCTTAGGGAATAATTAATCAATATAGAAAATTAATTCTAGGGGCCTCCCTGGTGGAGCAAGGGTTTAAACACCATACTATGAAGCATCCACAGCTACTACAACATGAGTTCAATCCCTGGTCAGGGAGGTGACCCACATGGTGCACCAGACCTCTCCTGTCTCACCCGCTGCTCCCCTCAGCAGTGTATTTCCGTTGATCTGCCTGTTCTATTCCCCACTCTGTCCCTGGTGAATCCACTCACCACCACCCCCCACCCAGCACTTCTGGACTGTACCCCAGTTCTTGTATGCATAAATAAATATTTTTTAATAAAATTAATTTTATAACCAAAGCTCTCTCATTTTAAAAATAAAATAGAAAATTCTTCAACAACATGACCAGCTGATAAAAATTTGTATCTCTCCCCAATATTAACATTACTAAGTACACACATATTCAAGCTCTGGGCTCTAAAGCCAAGCAGTGCCATAGACAGCGGTTCCTCTCATAAAGACTTTCCCAACTTGCTTCCTTCATCTCTCTCTCTCTCTCTTTTAAAGATTTATTTATTTATGCATATGAGAGCTGGAGTACAGGCCAGAGGTGTGCATGTGTGTGTGAAGGAACATAGTGTTTCAAAATAGAACTCTGTCAAGTGACCTTTACAAACTCATTTATTTATAGTTTGTTTAGAACTGAGAGGCAACACCATTAGTCTGGTTCTGTCATGTATTAAGGGGGAGACTGAGGCTGAGAGATGTTGAGGGATTTGAGCAAGTGGCAGAGGCAATGCCATGGTCCAATCTACACACTTTCAGGCCAGTGTTAGTTCTATAATAGTGTGTCGTGCTTATTTAGAAAATCAGTTACCATACTAAATAAACCTTCCTAATCAACTGTAGATATTTATAATGGCTTTTAGGATATTAATGACAATGACATAGTCTTGTTACCTGTCCTGGAAGAAGATGAATGTCCAAAATTAAATCCCCTAGTTCTCAAAGAATTCAGAAAGGAATATTTCTGGGTTGTATTCTGGAAAATTCCAAGAGTTGGTAAGTTGGCAACAAATGGAGTTGGTAGGAAGAAATGGCTTTAATAAAGATGGCTCTTCTAGGAGTGTATAATAAAGCAATAAATCATTAAGCAATCAAGTTGTGTCACTCCTGGCTGAAAAACAGCTACCAGAATTCAATTTTTCAGAGCTGACTGGCAAGAAATACTAGGGATGCCTATCTTTAGCAGACAACTGAGGCTATTTCATTTTTCACAGCCTTTCAGTATTCATTACTTCTTCCGGGTCTGGAACGCCAGAAGCCTCTTTTAATTAACTTAAATCTTCATGTTTTACATCCTCCCTGGATCTCATGGCTTCAGGAAGAAACTGAAAACACTCAAATAGCCGGCCTCCCAATCCCCCATAGGATACAACTTTCTGTGGCTTAGTGTTCGGGATGTACCACTAGAGGGCGCTTTGACTCTTGCTTTCAAAGCTAAGTTTTTGGACTCTAAGACAGTCATCTGCTAGTGGCGGTGTCTGCATTGGTACATTATGTGGTATCTCTGATGAAGTGATCTCCTTGTTCGTACAACGGCACCATGAGATCCTTAACAAATGTTTGATGACGGGGCAGTTACAATGGATTCTAGTTAATGAAGAGGAAAACGGTTAAGAGGGAGGTGTTACAACCTGGTGGTGGGTGGAAGTTTAAATGGGAAGATCAGGATTGGACCCGTAAGAGCTGGTGCCCTGTTCTTTGGTTGTCTCCTTCATAGGAAAGCAACGAGAATAACGATGTGATTTTCTAGACAAATAGGGCAGACATGGGGGAGCACCATCCCACGTAGTGTATGGTTGTTAGTCATCAGCTAAATCCAGATCTACTTAGGAGAAAAGGCAGACAAAAACTGGGCTAACAAGTAAGGGACTGAAGGGAAAAATTAATTATAATAAATTAAAAAGCAAAATCAACAGACAACTATAAATCTGAGACATTCTCCAGGGGAAGAGGAGGGAGAAGGAACAAAATGAGTGTAAGAGCACAAGGGACTGTGGTGATGGGACAAGTGTGACTTGGTGATGGGAATTTCATGGGGACTACACCTGAGGAAAAAGTAGACACTGTGCAAAAATGAAAAATGATGTAAAAACTATATATATATAAAATAAGAAAAATAAAATAAAAAGCAAGAGTGCTGTTCATTGAGCAAACCTTGCAAATCTATTCCACGACTTATGCCTCAGTGGGTTCCCGGAGAGAGGTGCTGGCACATTCTTGACCGCCAAAATGGATGGTAACTATATTTATTGTGGTGATCATTTTGTAATGCGCATAGTATCAAATCTTTATGGTGTACATTTAGGTGACTGGGTGGTGGGAGAACTATGGTGATTACACCTAAGGGGAGAAATCATTTACTGTGAAAATAAAATGAAGTTCAATAAAAATAGTGAGTTAAAAAAATACATTAAAAAAAGAAGGAATAAAAAAATTTAAATCAGTAGGTCCTGACACTAAGTCCTGACTTAATGTCGTTGATAGTCTGGAAACAGTGACTTGAAATGAAACTACATATAAAGAAACCAATTTTATCAAGGCTTATTGATAGAAACAGGAATTTGGTTCCTAGAGCCTATTTCTGGTTACAAAAATATCTCCAAACATCTAAATAAAGACCCACCACACTTCTAATATTAAACAATCTTTTCTATTCATTCATGCATTCATTTTCCAACTTATTTATTCCAGTTCAGAGTTGGAACCCAGGCCTGGACAGGGTGCCCTTTCATTACACTGGGTCAACTGAAACACCGCCAAAATCCTCACTTGTACATCTTTAGGATGTGAGAGAAAACAGGGGTACTCAGAGAAAACTCCATCAGGATAATATGCAAACTTCACCCAGACAGAGCCTCTGGTGGAGAATCAACTAATGTAATGACATGATTCAAAGACCTGTCTGTGTGTCCATGTTCGAATCTGTGTGTTGTTCAATTATTTTTTAAAAAAGATTTATTTATTTATACATACAAGAGCTGGGGTACAGGCCAGAGTCGTGGCAGGTGAGAGGATTCACCAGAGACAGAGTGGGGAAAAGAACAGGCAGACTGACTGAAACACACAGCTGAGGGAGCAGGGGGTGAGACAGGAGAGGTCTGCTGCGCCATGTAGGTCCCCTCCCTGGCTGGAGGCAGGGATCACTGCAGTGGCTGTGGTTTGCTTCACAGTGCATTGCTTAACCCACTGGGCCACCAGGGAGGCCCTTGTTCTTCAATTATTTACTCTTCTATTTACCTTCCCCTGTCTTCTTTTAGAGAGTTAAGAATGTGAATAGGGGCCTCCCTGGTGGCACCAGGTGTTAAGCATGGCTGGCACTATGAAGCATCTGCAGCTACTACAGCATGAGTTCAATTCCTGGCCAGGGAGGGGACCCACATAGCACAGCAGACCTCTCCTGCCTTACCTGCTGCTCCCCTCAGCAGTGTATTTCAGTAGATCTGCCTGTTCTACTCCCTGCTCTGTCTCTGGTGGTGAATCCTCTCACCCCCCACCCTCTGGCCTGTACCCCAGTTCTTGTATGCATAAATAAATCTTTAAAAAAAAAAAAGAATGGTAAGTAAATTCTCCAGTGACTACTAGGCTACTACAGTCATTTTACATTTATTTTGTGAGATATTTACAAAAAAGATCTACTAAAACATTAGAGCATACGGTTTTGAACGAATGAATGTGTGTTTTCATTTCTCTGGGGTAAATGACCAGCAGTGCAGTGGCTGGGTCCTGTGACAGGTGCATGTTTAGAAGTTGACAAAATGCTTTCCAGAGTGTCTGTACCACTTCTCATTTCCACCAGCAATATATGAATGATCAAGTCCCCTGACCCTGCTGTCACTATCTTTGTTTTAGTAATTCTGGTGCGTGTGTAGTGATCTGGGTGTGTAGTTGATTTCACTGTGGTTTAGTTTGCATTTCCCTAACAGCTAATGATGAACATATTTTCCTGTGCTTATTTGCCATCTGTGTAGCTTCTTCAGTGAAATGTCGGTCCATGTCTTTCTTTTTCCCTAATTGGGTTTATTTGTTTTCTTAACCATTCAAGTTGTAGAGTTCTCTCTACCATGACTTAAGAGGGTCTTTCAAAAGTTTTAAATTTTGATGAAGTTCAATTGATTGATCTTTTCTTTGATGAATCATGATTTGGGTATCAAGTCTAATAATACTGCCTAAGCCTAGATCCTGAAGACTTTCTATGATTTTTTTTGAAGATTTATTTATTTATGCATATAAGCACTGGGCTACAGGCCAGAGGTGTGGGGGGGGGGGGGGTGAGAGGATTCACCACAGAGAGCGGGGAGCAGAACAGGCAGATCAACAGAAGTACACTGCTGAGGGGAGCAGCGGGCACAGCAGGAGAGGTCTGCCTGCGCCATGTGGGTCCCCTCCCTGGCCGGCAGCAGGGATCGAACTCGTGCTGCAGTGGCTGCAGTTTGCTCCATAGTGCGTTGCCTAACCCACTGCGCCACCAGGGAGGCCCTCTATGATTTTTTTTTAATCTAAAAGTTTTACTATGTTTTCCATTTAATAATCCATTTTGAGTTAATTTTTGTAGAAAAGCTGTCTTTCTTACACTGAATGACTGTTGCACCTTTGTCAAAATCACATAAATAAGTTTCTGGGGTCTTTATTCCATGTCATTGATTGATGTGTTTCACCAATATCACATTTTTTTTTTTAGATAGGCTTAATGTCTTTCACTTCCCTCTCCTCTTTTCCTTCTTTCTCATATCCTTCTTTTCTCCTCTTTTTCCTTCCTTCCTCCCTCTTTTCTTCCTCCTTTGTCTTTGGCCTGTTTCCTCTCCGTTGTTCAAGCTGGGTCATGCCTACAGTTCCGTCTTCAGTTCACTGATTCTTTTCTTTCCTCTGCACCCTCCATTTGGTGTGAAGCTCATTCCCTAAGTTTTAAATTTTGGTACTAAAATTTCCACGTGGTTTTTCTCTATATCTTCCTTTTTTGCCAAGACTTTCTTTCTTAGTTGATCCTTTCTGGTTTTGTTTTGCTGCTTTTTATTTTCCTTTGTTTAGTGTCTACTTGTAGTTGCTCACTGAAGCATTTTTCTAATGACAGCTGCCAATTCTGTCGGAAAATTCTACATTTGTTCATGTCAGTGTTGCCGTATTTTGATTGTGTCTTTTTTTTTTTTTTTTCATTCAGTGAGATCTTCCTGATTCTTGGTAAATGAGTGATTTTCTACTGAAACCTGGACTCCATGGGTATTGAGAAGATCCTGAATCTTAAAACACCTTCTGTTTCAGCTCTTTTCTGTTCTCCTGACACTGCCCTCACAGGGGAGGGAGGTACCACCTGTTACTGCCAGACTGGAGGAGCTGCCCACGTGACCACTCAGCTTCTGTTGCCACTGCTGGCAGGAATGGTTTTCTCACCACTGCTGGGTGGTGTGGGAGTTCCTAATGCCCATTGGTCCTCCACCCATGACACCCTAGATGAGCAGGGCAGGTGGTCTTATTACTGCCCCCGTATGACTCCTATTGACACAATTCCAGGGTCAGGGGTGGTGATGAGGATTTGGTGGTCTTATTATCTCAGGGTGTTGTTGGAAATCCTGACTCTCCACTAAGCTCTCCTGACCCCACTAGATAGTGGGGGTCACTTCATTAATACCATGGGGTACAATGGGATACATAATAATGGGGTACAAGTGCAGGTTCCCCATGTGAATTCCTTGGACAGAATGAGGAGGGGGAAAAGGGTATTGGTTATCTGGTTGGGATGAAAGTCCTGGCCCCATACTTAGCTTTTTTTGATGCCACCCTTGTGTGTGTGTTTTTTGGGGGGTGGGGTTGGAATTTGTTGGGGTGCCTCACTACAGCCTGATGAGAGTGGAGGTCTAGGGTCTTCCTTTGGACTTTGTTGGTGTAGGTGAGGGTGGGATATTATTTTTATTTAGTGTGTGAATAGAGCAGCTATTGTCTAAATATTTTCTGTCTTGGTAGGCTGCCCCTTCCCTTGAACTTTCTGGGCCTAGTAGGTTTTGGCTCTGCCTCCATATGCTTTTCCCTGTTGAAATGTCAGAGTTGCTGGCATCTTCAGCTCTGAGTGTAAAAAGCATTTGGGAAAAAAATCAATAAATTGGGGCTTCACCACTGTGTTGCTCCATTGGTCCTGAGTTCCCTTGTCTATCTGTCCTCTTCTCTCCACAGTTCAAAGCTTGATGTTTGCCTCACACTTAATGCCTGGGGGTAGTAGAAAGCAAGAGGGAAAACTACCTTGCATCCATTGTCCCAGAAGGAGATCGACTCTTCCACACTTCAGAAGAGGAAGTTGGCCTAACATGTTCTCTCAAACCCTTTCAGCTCAAAACATTCTGTTATTCCAATATGTGTTGAATCTTGTTTGCCATGTTTGTGTTTAGTAGGAAATGATCATCATTCCTTCATAGACAAGTTTTCTAGTTCCACTTTATAATGCCCCCTTGCCCTCACCTGGTGTTGGGGAGACACATGGGAGCATCCTTGAGATGGCAGCCTGGCCCCCTCAATAAAATGCCCAAACTATTATCCCTTTTGTTTTTTTTTTTAAAGATTTATTTATTTATGCATACAAAAACTGGGGTGCAGGCCAGAGGTGCAGAGGGTGAGAGGACTCACCAGTGACAGAGTGGGGAGGAGAACACATAGATCCATTGAAATCCACTGCTGAGGGGAACAGTGGGAGAGGCAAGAGAGGTCTGCTGTGCCGTATATGTCCCCTCCCTGGCGGGAGATCTATCTCATGCTGCAGTGGCTGTAGATGCTTCATAGTGCTGAGACTTCACCCTTGTGCCACCAGAGAGGCCCCCCTGTTGTTCCTTTTGTGAGGTGGTGATTGCTTTGGGAGGAGTCCTACTTCAGAATCTAGACAGTTGAGAAACTCCCAATTTAGGTGCAGAATAAAAAAGTTTGAGGGGGCCTCCCTGGTGGCGCAGTGGATTAGACAACACACTGTGAGGCAAACCACAGCCACTGCAGTACGAGTTCAATCCCTGCTGCAGGCCTGGGAGGTAACCCACGTGGAGCATCAGGCTCTCCTGCCTTATCTGCTGCTCCCTGCAGCAGTGTATTTCAGTGGATCTGCCTGTTCTGCTCCCTACTCTGTCTCTGGTGCATCCTCTCACCTGCCACGACTCTGGCCTGTACCCCAGTGCTTGTGTGCATAAATAAATAAATCTTTAAAAAAAAGAATAAAAAAGTTTGAGACTTTTTAACCCTTAATGGGAGTAAAATGTCTTTTACGTAGCAACTCAGGCTTTCCCTACTCTCCAGATATTTCTTGTGACATTTACTATGAATTCAAACACAGCCAGGGAAAGCTAACATGAGCATATGTTTTCAGAAGTCTTCATTCCATTTCAAGCTCTTATCCCAAACAACATCATTCAGTCTCTAAAATTGGCTGCACTGGCACAGCAATACAAAAATTGTTCAAATGTTAATGCAAGCAAATCACTGTTAACTTCCTGTTCACACTAATACGAAATGTAAACTCTAACTCATTCAATCAACATTTATTCTCCCCCCAGAGAGATCTCCCTCTTCATTCCTTTGGGCCCTCCTCAAAGGCTCCTCACTTCTTCCCTTTATCCAGACTCATTAGTACATAATCACCCTCGTTTCTTTCTCTATTTCCATGCTGCCAATGTTTTCACTCAATTGTTTACCACTTTTTTTTTTACAGTAAAACAAATATATTGTTTATTGACTATTGATACATTAAAATTTAATCTAGGGCCTCCCTGGTGGCCTAGCAGTCAAGTCTCAGTGCTATCACCAGTGTAGCCTGAGTTTGATCCCCGGCCAGGGAGCTGACCCACATGGCACACCAGACCTCTCTTGCCTCCCCCACTTCTCCCCTTAGTAGTGTATTTCAGTCCATCTGCCTGTTCTGCTCCCCCAATCTGTCTCTGGTGAATTCTCTCACCTCTGTACCTCTGGTCTACACCCAGGTTCTTCTATGCATAAATAAAATAAATAAATCTTGAAAAAAATTAAACTAGACAGAATGACAATTCTTCTGTATTTTAATCTCTTTCTTAGCTGTATTTTCCATCAGATGATTGTTTTTAATACAAGAAAAATTTTTAATGGATACCTAATTACACACCATAAAATTGATATTTGTAAAGTCTACAATTCTACAGTTTTTTTTTTTTTTAGAATATTAAGACTGTGTGGTAAAGGGGCTGAAGGAGTTGAGGAAAAGAAGGGCCAGAAGCCTAATCAATAGCCCTGCCTGACCGTGAGTGCCCGCAGCTGCACTATTAAGCAACCGCCCTCTCCCTGTACATTAGCTGGGGCGACTAACAGAACACCCCAGACCGAGCGGCTCAAACAGTGATATCTATTTTTTCACATTTCTAGGGACTGTAAATCTCAGATCAAAGTGTTGTTCAGGGTTGGTTTCTGAGATTGCATGTCCTGTTTGGCAGATGAGAGAGAAGGAGAGAGAGAGAGAGAGAGAGAGAGAGAGAGAGAGAGAGAGAGAGAGAGAGAGAGAGAGAGAGAGAGAGAGAGAGAGAGAGAGNTGGCAGATGAGAGAGAAGGAGAGAGAGAGAGAGAGAGAGAGAGAGAGAGAGAGAGAGAGAGAGAGAGAGAGAGAGAGAGACAGAGAGACAGAGAGAGAGAGAGACAGAGAGATATCTTTGGAATATTTATACTTGACATCAATTGTAGTCCCCATGGAGTTCCCACCACCATTTCACGAATGCACCATCACCTCAGTCCCTTGTGTTCTTTCTGTCCTCTCTCTGCCCCCACCCACAAAATGTCTCTGATTTGTTGTTGTCTCTTTGTTTTTGCTGTGCTGTGTTTTTTTTTTTTTTTCCTGTTATTCTTTTTCCCTGATCCCTGGTTTGGTTCCCCTATAGTTCCCCTAAAAGTGCAACCATCTGTTATTTTCCTTCTGCCTTATTTCACTGAGCATAATCCCTTCTAGCTCCATCCATGTTGCTGTGAATGTCATTAGTTTTTCCTTTTGATAGTTGAATAGTATTCAATCGTGTCTACACCACATCTTCTTGATCCAGTCATCCTCTTCTTATATGGGTATCAATTTTCTTTGCTTAGGGCTACCTTATGACCTCATAATTATAATTACTTGCCTAAAGACTCTGTCTCCAAATGCTATCACATTGGGGTTAGGGCCTTAACACATGACTTTTAAGGGGACACAACTCAGCCCTTAATACCAGGAAAAGACTGGGGATCATTGCCATACCATAGGAGGAAAACAAAAATGTAGAAATAGGAGTTGATTTCCTCTCTATTTCCATAGACTGATTAAAGGTAAAAAATTGACTCAGCGAAATAATCACAACACACACACAGAACATGAAATGCTCAGTCACCTTCACACATTTTTGCACACATAATCATTTTGACATGCTATCTTATTTTTAAAATTTTTTAGACTGACATCTAAAAGCTTCATCATTAGTTTTAAGCTGTCACAAAAGATGAAATGTCTGGCCTGGTGTATTATGAATAGTGAAATTTTAAAATAAAATTGTATCATCAGTCATTTAATCATCTTGATTCTAAAAATACAAGCTTTTAAAATGTCCATCCATCTTAAATTGTCCTTTTCTCCTTGAAGTTGTATTTCAAGTCTACTATAGTTCTCTCTAGAATTATATCCTATTGCAATAATACACATTATACTTTAGTCTCTTCTAATCACCCTATTTTTTTCAATCAAAAATGAAATTAGGGGCCTTCCTGGTGGTGCAAGGGGTTAAGCACTGCACTATGAAGCATCTGCAGCCACTGCAGCACGAGTTCCATCCCCAGCCAGGGAGGGGACCCACATGGCACAGCAGACCTCTCCTGTCTTGCCCCCTGCTCTCCTCAGCAGTGTATTTCAGTCCATCTGCCTGTTCTGCTCCCCATTCTGTCTCTGGTGAATCCTCTCACCCCCCACCCTCTGGCCTGTACCCCAGTTCTTGTATGCATAAATAAATCTTTAAAAAATTAATTTTTTCAAAAAGGGAAAAGAAATGTACCTGTCACTTCATGTTGTAACGATGAAATAAAAATATGCAGATAATGGTGCAAAGCAAAGCCCCGGAACCTAAAAAAACAAACACTCCACAAAAGTTTTTTTGTTCTTCCCACCCCTCCTTCCACGCCTCCCCACCCCCACCCCCACCCCCACCCAAATCCTATGTGCCAGCACTTTGCATGAATTATTTCATGTAGTCTCCTAGCAACTCCATGAAGTATGGGTTTTTATTATCCCCATTTTACAATGAAGAAATGGAGGCACCGAGGAGAGGAAATTTCAAAGACACAAGTTTAGCAGATGGTGGAACGTGGATTCAAAGCAGGCAGCCAGCAGCCAGCTCCTGCGCTCTCAGCCACGACCCCTCAGAACAGACAGCACAAGAAAGCCCAGTTCTGGCTGGTTACTTGGAGCATATATTTGTTGGCAAGATTTCTAGTGAGGGCACAAGTCCCTGAAATACGAAAGTTCCATGAACTTATTCAAAAGTGCATTCAACCAATTCTCCTAGAGCTTTGCTACCAGGCAGTTTCAGAACAAAAGCTCCCTTTCCCGTGTCCATCTCTCCAGCGCCAGCCCGGGAAACGCCAGTCACCATCAGATTCGTTTGCAGTGTTTTTCAGGGACTGTCAAGCCATGCTTCTCCCTCTTTCCATCCCGGCAAAGCAACCAGGCTCTGTCCTGGACAACCTCTTAAATCCAGGGCTTCAAAAGCAAAAAGAGGTTTGGTTTAACTCAGCCCCATCACCTCCTGCTGAGGTCTCGCGGGTCCAATTTCTGTGTCAGGGAGTACTGCAACGTCGTTTATTAGATCTCTCCTGTGTTAGCATCTGAAGGCGCAGGCAGGACTCATCATCTGTTGCTGTTTATTTTCACTGGCTTCTAGCCCTTGCGGCAAGGGCGGCGTCGAGGCAATGCTGATGGCTCTGCGGCCCTTTCTCCCTTTCTGGCTGTTGCAGAAATCTGGAATTAGAGTCTCTTGTGGGCAACAGGGAGGCCGCCTGGGGCGGGCGGTGTCAGGTTTGGAAGTAAGAAGAGCCGATGGCATAGCCTGCCTCTCCGCTGTGGCCGATGGGTCCCCGTTTGGTAACTGACTTTCCGGGCAATCTGGCTAGCAACACCCTGGACATCTGGCGACTGGGGCGCCTGTCTCTGTGGCAGCCTATTTGGGGCTTCACGGCTATTACCCAGAGTCAGGAGCAATGTCTTTCATTCTGAGACGTCTAAACCCCCAACCACAGGCATGTTTTCCTCCAGGCCAGAGGGCAAATGCAATTACATCTGTGACCAATTTGCACAGCTGGGAGCTCAGCCTCCTGACAGAAACATTTATTTGAGAATCAAGTCTCCAGGGAGCTGGGGAGCCATACAGGAAGGGAGGTCCACAAGCCTTTGCTGTTCTTGCTGGCTAGCCTGAGACGCAAGAACAAAACAACAAAACCACCAACTTTGGCTTTTACAAGCTCAAACGAGACTACGGACTCTCTCTACAAACCAGGTGGTTTTCCAAGGCAGAGCAGTGAATGAGCGTATTCAAATTGGACATGGTCACCGTTGACCTTGTCCAATATTGTGTGCATGTGGCTCATAGAACCAGAGGAAGGAGCCCCAAGTTCTGTTTTGTTCACCCACTTACAGCTGTTCGCAGCCTAGCCAAGTCACCGTGTTCGTGCTTTCTCTTTTATGCAAAAGAAGCACAATGTTTGGGCCCACAAGCTTATTAAGCATCTGAAAAATTGTTTGGGTCTTGAAAACAATACCAATAGCCCCCAAATTCAGAAGAGAAAATTACCAACTGGAAAACATCGGTCTATAGAAAATATATTATTATGCCTAGTTCATTCATTTTCAAGTATGTATTTTTTAGAATCCATAACTGAAAAATCGTTTGCTGTGTTACATTTTCTCACTCGATAAGAATTCCCAAGTTGGCTTGATAAAAGCTGAGAAATTGCTGTTAATTATAAGTGATGTGTTATTTATAGTCAAATAATTTTTAAAGCAGAATGATGAAAAGCTTGTCAAGTTTTTAGAATAAAAATTAAGTTTAAAGGAAGTACATTTTGATGTGTTTGCTACACCATGTGGGATGAGGGATAAAATAGTCTTTTCATTCCTTGAATTTTACCTCTCTGTCTACCTCTTAGTTAGCTTCTGGAGAGAATGAGGCTCCAGACTGCATAATGCATGAGGTCCTTTTCAGTTTTGAAAATTCCATCACCCTACGTGAGACATTGGCAGAGGAATTGTAATGGAAGATGTTCTCAACAAGGCGGCCTAATCCTCACTGAAGCTCTGCCAGGAGGATTGCTAGTATTGTAAATGCTGCAAGATCCTGCCTGGGAACAGGGCAGACATCTGGCAACAGCCCTGGACATCTGGCGACTCAGGGGCCTGAGGGCATGCAGGTATACTGCCAAGAATGTACCATTGTGGGGTCTCCCTGGTGGCGCAAAGGGTTAAGTCGCAGCACTATGAAGCATCCACAGCCACTGCAACATGAGTTTGATCCCCAGCCAGGGAGGGGACCCACATGGCGCAGCAGACCTCTCCTGCCTCGCTCGCTGCTCCCCTCAGCAGTGTGTTTCACTAGATCTGCCTGTTCTGCTCCCCACACTCTCTCTGGTGAATCCTCTCACCCCCTGCACCTCTGGCATGTACCCCAGGTCTTATATACATGAATAAATAAATCTTTAAAGAATGTACCCTTGTCTAAGCCAAAAAGAATGAACTGGAAACACCAAAGACAAGCATTTGGGAGGCCCATGTGCACCATGTGCAGTGGTATCCCGATGCCATCCCTACCCACATCAACACAGCTTGTCTTAGATTGACACCTATGAGAAGGTTCAGGTTACAACCACATTTGGACTCAAAATATGGCAACTTCATATGGTGCAACTTAAACCAGTGGGCTTATCCTCACAGCGCTTGTGAGGAGGAGAGGCTGAATGTTATGACCTAACTTCCTGGTTCTCCAGCCTACACAAGGCTGATTGTGGAACTTTTTAGCCATGGGGGCCAATTCTGATAATAAATCTCCTCATATCTAAATCTATGTCTATATATCTGTGCTGATGTCTATGTGTCTCTCTCCATCTTATCTATGTCTGTATCTTGTTCTGCAGAGAACCCTAGCTAATACATTCACTGATGGACACTTGGATTGTACTTTCTTTTGTATCTTATGCACAATGTTCTTGAGAATATAGGGCTATACATTTTTTCAAAGATGTATTTATTTATGCATACAAGCACTGGGATACAGGCCAGAGATGTCGGGGGGGGGGGGGCGGTGAGAGGATTTGCCAGAGACAGAGCGAGGAACAGAACAGGCAGATGGACTGAAGCACACTGCTGAGGGGAGCAGTGGACGAGACAGGAGAGTTCTGCTGCGCTATCTGGGTCCCCTTGCTGGCTGGGGATTGAACTCTGCTGCAGTGGCTGCAGATGTTTCATTGTGCTGCAACTCAATCCTTTGCGCCACCAGGGAGGTCCCTAGAGGTATATATATATATTTTTATGCGAACACATGTTTTAATTTCCCTTGGGTATATACCTGAGCGTGGACTTGCTGAGTCATCTGGTAACTCTATAAATTTATCCTCTGAAGGAGTGCCAGAGATTTTCACAGTAGTTGCACTATTTTCTTTTCCCACTTGTTGCCAGTATTTGCTATTTTCTGTTTGCTTGTTTTTTTAAAAAAAAATTATGACTATCATAGTGGGTGTTCAATGTTCAATGTGGTTAACTGGGGTTTTGATTTGCATTTGCTGATGGCTAATTGCGTTAGCATCTCTTCATGTACCTATTGCCTTTGGCATATCATTGGAGAAACATCAATTTAATAATTTTGTTCATCTTTAAAATGAATTATTTGATTTTGTGGTTTTTGTTGAATTGTAATAGTGCCTTCCATAATGTTAATACAAGTTCCATATCAGAAATAAGATTTGCCAAAATTTTCTCTTATTCTGTGGGCTTGTCTGTTCAATTGATAGCATGCTCTGAAGCACAAAAAATTTCAAATTTAATTAAGCCCACTTTATGTTTTCTTAAATTGTTTATGCTCTTGATGTCATATCTCAGAAACTGCTGCTAAACCCAAGGTCACAAAAATGTACATCTATGCTTTCTTCTAAGAACTTTAGGGTTTTACACTGATTCAAAAGAATACCTGCACCCCTATGTTTATAGCAGCACTCTTTACAATAGGTAAGACCTGGAAACAACCTAAATGCCTAAAAACAGATGAGTGCATCAGGAAGCTATGGTACATATACATGATGGAATATTACTCAGCAATCAAAAATGAAAAACTAGACTCATTCATAGGAACATGGATGGAACTGGAAGGGATTATGCTCAGCGAAGTAAGTCAGATGGCAAAAGAAAAATACCAGATGGTTCCTCCCCTAGGAGGAATATAAGGGAACCAAATAAGGATCAAGGAAAGGAATAAGAACAATAGTAATAACAATAACAACAATAAAGACACAAAAACCAAACATGAAAAGACAAGGACAAACTGGGGACACTTGGTGGGGAGGAAAGAGGGAAAGGGTGGAGGGCAGACGGGAGCACGGGGGACTGAGGTGATGGTGCACTGGTGAGATGGTGATGGGAAATACATGGGGATTACAATTGATGTCAAATATATGTAAATTTAAAAATTATACTTTTAGGGTTTTAGTTGTTACTAAGTCTTTGTAGATCTTTGATCCATTCCCATCACCTGTACATGGTATGTGTATATGTACCACGTATTCTTAATCCACTCCTCTGTCACTGGCACTGGTTATTGTAAATGAGCCACAATGAACACGGGAGAGCATCTCTTTGAAGAGCATTTAGTATTCTTCAGGTGTAATCTTAATGGATTCCTTAAGTTATTCTATATCCAAGACTATGCCATCTGAAAATAGAGTTAGTTTAGCTTCTTCCTTTCTAATGTGGTTTTCTTGATTTTGTTATTGCCTTATTACCCTGGTTAAAACCTTAGTTTTGTGTCTCAGTTGTCCAGGGAACTGAATCTTGTTATCAGCTATCACAGAAAGGATGAATTAGGTGCTCTCATTCCCTTAACAAGGTAGTTCATTTTTTTAAAGATTATATTTATGCATGCATACAAGAGCTGGGGTACAGACCAGAGGTGAGAGGATTCACCAGAGACAGAGTGGGGAGCAGAACAGTCAGATGGACTGAAATACATTGCTGAGGGGAGCAGCAGGTGAGGCAGGAGAGGTCTGGTGCACCATATGGGTCACATCCGTGACCAGGGATCGAACTCACACTTCAGTGGCTGTGGAAGCTCCACAGTGTGGCGCTTAAACACTTATGCCACCAGGGAGGCCCTCATTCTTAATTTTCAGACCAACACCTAAACCAAGAGATATACTCTTTCCCAGCTGGGGCTTCATCAGAGCAAGATAGTACTAAGCAGGAACGTGCTTGGCTAAATTCCTACTCTGCTGCCAGATGGGATGTTGGGATCCAGGAAAGAAAGAGACACGGACTGCCCGGACCTCAGCCAGAAATGAGTATGGAGGAGCACCCAGTGGAAGAAATTGGTGTTCACACAGAGACATACGTGCAGCCACAGCCTGCACAATCCTCTGGGCTCCTTCCCACAGGTCACTGTGTCCAGCGCAGGCTAAAACAGAGAAAAGAAAATCACTGCTTTTCAGTGTAATGACCAGCAAGCTGCTTTCTTTTCAGACTTGATGTCAACAAATCCTGTAAGCCGTCCTAATTACTAAGGAAAGCAAAAAAGTCAGGCGTGTTCCTCTGGTGCTTTTAACACTCTGTACTTCTAGGACTTCCCAAGCGATCTCTGAGTTTGCACAGATTTGTGGTTGTTTGCTGGGAGGTGCAAAAAGACCCTTCTCCCTCTGCGGAGCCTCACCGCGGCATCCATGACTTCAGAAACGAGCTGAAATAAACATCTTGGCCTCGGGCAGACTGTGCAGAGCAGGCATTGTGTGGGGGCTGCAAAGGTGGAAGAGCTATTCAAAAGTTGCCAGAGCCTCAGAAGAAACTGGCTTTGATGAAGCTTATGGAGACGATCCAGTTCTTAGCAAAATCCATGCCCAACCTCCCTGAAGTGCACCATTGAGAAAACGGCTTGAAAATAGGTTGAGTGACATGGGGAGCAACACTGGTAGAATGGATTTAATGAGCCAAAGAATGTGGTTTCAAATGCCCCGTCTGTGAGTGCCACCGCCCGCTTTGCCAGCAGATGTAACGTCGGTTCAGTGGAGCAAACTTGGAGAGACACGGAAGCGGTGTTTATACAAACTCTCCGCCAGTGAGGCGCATTCACATTCAAGTCCAGAGAATTCACTGGCTGTGAGGAAAGATATGTCTGAGCTGAAGGGGAATTGTTTGAAGTGAATGCATGGTGGTAGGATTGGGGGGCAGAGCTCTGTGCGAAAGGAAACCTCTCTGATGTGCAGCAGGAAGAATTTTTGACTGTGCTTGCTGTTGGCCCCTGGGGTTCGAGAGGGGGTTGTCTACTACACAGTCTGATCCTGACTATTTAGGGGCCGATTATCCATTTCATAGATTCATTAACTTTGTGCCTCCCTTCCTTTTAAAGGGGTTCTTAACTTTTGGCGCTGGTGCTGCCCAGCCAGTAGCAAATAATAAGAATGAAAAGAACATTAAAAAGTGTTTTACTACATGTTTCCCATCCCTATGAACTAACAGGGAAAGGGAGCAAGCTGTGTAGCTAAAATAGACTGCGTTTGTTGGGAGGATTTCTTTTTCTGCTCTCTATATGTGGTGATCGTGGACTCCACCCCTCCCCCACGACTGGAACCCCTTAGCACATTTACCCAGGAATTTTTTTTTTTATTTTTAAAGTTTATTTTTAAGATTTATTTATTTATGCATGTAAGAGCTGGGGTACAGGCCAGAGTCTAGGGAGGTGAGAGGATTCACCAGACAGAGTGGGGAGCAGAACAGGCAGACTTACTGAAACACACTGCCAAGGGCAGCAGCGGGTGAGGCAGGAGAGGTCTGCTATGCCATGTGGGTCCCCTCCCTGGCCGGCAGCAGGGCTCGAACTCTTGCTGCAGTGGCTGCGGTTTGCTTCAGTGTGTTGCTTAACCCAGTGCGCCACCTGGGAGGCCCCCTAAAATTTTTTTTTAATGCATACAAGAACTGGGGTGCAGGCCAGAGGTGCAGGGGTGAGAGGATTCACCAGAGACAGAGTGGGGAGCAGAACAGGCAGATCCACTGAAATACACTGCTGAGGGCAGTAGCGGGCGAGGCAGGAGAGGTCTGCTGTACCATGTGGGTCCCCATCCTGGCCGGGGATCAGACTCATGCTGCAGTGGCTGTGGCTGCTTCATAGTGCAGTGCTTAAACCCCTGGTGCAGGAAAACTTTTTAAGGCAGTGCTCACAAAGCTAAGACAGGGAGAAAGCACAGTTCGCTGGGCCCACGGTAAGGAATGTTTATGGCAGAGATTGTCAAGCAAAGCAATGGGCCTTGAAGAAACATCTGGACTGGCTTGGCCTGCAGCTGCACAGGTGTCAGTAAGATGAAAACATCATCCAGCTCCCTGGCCACAGTGACCAAACATTTCACAGCTATGACTTGAGGGGGGTCAGTAGCAAATGCACAGAAAGAAGAGGCAAAATACAGAACTTTGAAGATATCTGGTGACACCAAACCCGAAGAAAGTCATGGAAATGGACATGAACATATTACTCTGTAGGAGAAGTTGAACTAACCACTGGTGAAGAATATGGAGTGACCTTTCATACAATTATAGGCAAAAAGCCGTATGATTTAAAAAAAAATTCTTTCATGAAATCGCTTTAAAAAGAATTCTTGTATTAATATAGTGAAGACTCGGGGCCGATTAATATCATTACTTTGAATTGTAATCTCTTCATTAACTTCTCTCACTTTCCTTTATTAGTGACCATTTATACTTTTAATTTTCACAATGCATGTAATAAAATGATTGCAATTATACTTTAAATCATAATTAGGACTTTTAAATAATTCAAACTGAGCTTTTCAAAGGTCATTCTTCCCCTAGACTGTTGCTCTTGTCCTTTCTGCTAACTCACTGCTTAATTCAAAATTAAAGTGTTTTTATTGCAATTGAATAGAACAGGAATTACATTTCAGTCTTAAGTCTTTAACCTTGCTCTTGAATTTCTTCCTCTTGTTCTCAAATTTACAATAGTTCAAGGCTTTGGTTGAAATATCTAGCATTTTTTACTGCTGAAGGTGAAAGAATCACCCACCGAAGAGAAGACTTGTTCTAACCCTAAGTGCCTTCTCTATCCCACACTTTCAGGGTGTTGTGGGGAAAAACCCGAGTCTGACAATAATTATAGTTCTCAGATTCCTTTGGTCCCTGTTGACTTTGAGATTCTAATAAGATTTATGGACATTCTTCTGGTAAAAGTCTGCATGAACATGAAAACACAGATTTCCTAAAGCAATTCTACCCCGGCGACAGTCCCCCGAAGTCAAAGCTGTAATCTACAGCCCCATCCTTGGAAGATGAACTTTAAGTTAAGGAGGATTTTGAAACACCTTTCTTTACAATTGACACAAGGAAACAAAGGCTTGCTGAAACAGAGGAAAGAAAGGCAGTGGTGAGCTTAAAGGAGACAGAAGACAAAAAGGAAAAGAGAAATGCAAAGAGAAATGGGCCACCTCTTGTGTTACTATCATGGGAGAATTTATCCCACTGGAGTCTTAGGGGACCCACAGGAAGGAGGACCTGGAATAAAAGGGTCTGCAAAAGTGTTGTGGGGGAGCAATTCAATGATGACGCCAAGAGCAATTTGAAGCAAACATATGAGAGGACCCTTGAAAGAGAGAGTCTGAATTCAAAAGTTCCCAGCAGGAGATGCTCGTGACAGAATCAGACTTGACAGGCAGTGGCATTTACTTGTGCTGTCATCTCCAAACAGAAATCTCAGACGACATATTTAGCAAGCTCTCGAGATGCTTCTGTGTGTCAAAGGGAGAGCGGGCATATGTTCAAGCTGTGAGGGAAAGACTGGCCAGAGGGTGGTCAAGATGTCTTTCATAGTCCTAGTAAAACAAGGACAGTTCTCCCCTGCAATGCAGGGACTTGGTTACACACAAGATGATTAAGTTTGTTTCCGGACGGCCTACTGCATTTAGACGAATTGAACTGGGGGGAGGGGACCTTGCAAGAGAATCAGCCACTGTTCTAGCAATAGCATATTTTAAGGAGGTTTGGCAAAAACAACAAAAAGAACATGTCTTTAGTGAAGCATTTTTGAAACGGATAGATTTGTGTGGAGGACGCTGTTACTGGATATTTCCTAAAATAACAGCAAATGAATCAACAGCTCCTAATCACCCTACCCCAAGTACAGTGTTTTGCTGGAGTGGTAGAGATAAAATTCACAGACCCTCGCTATGCATTTATAACGACAACAGCATTTACCATTTCTATATGAGTGATACTCACCATGCGTGGGAATAGAAAGTGTTATATAGAGATTTCCAAATTGTATAATCACAAATCTGGTGAACACGGCCTTACAAATTCATCCTCTGAGATAGTGTTTCTCCCCTGGACACAAAAGCAAAATATATAAACTAGGAAAACAGAAAATTAAAAAGTTGTAATCATAAAAACAAAATTAAGGAAATATTGTACATCATAAAGGGTAATACAAGCTGCTAGAAGAGGCCCTGAAATGTCAAGGATGTGATACTGCAGGTTTATTTTCCACTCACATACATTTCAGCCAGGAGTCCACAGGACTCCTTCCATCAGGGATTCAGGAACTCAGCCTCCTTTTCGCTTTGTGGCCCCTCCATCCGGGATGACAAGTCCTTTATTATTCTAGTAAAGGGCGCATGGAACAGGACATGGAAGATTTTTTGAGACAGGCACAAAAATGTCATGGGCAGAATGAGGGGTCCCTTGAGACCCCCAAGCTTGCCTCTTCAAAGTGAGATCTGCCATCCACCTCATTAAGACAAAGCATGCTCTAATGTGTAGACCTCAACAGAAATGAACTTTGATACAAGTAATGTGTAGTGGAGACCATTAGTGTGCAATAGAGAAAGAGAAAGAGAAAGAGAAAGAATATAGTTTGTGAATCAAGCACCCAAAGTTAGCTAGCCCCTCATAGGCAAATGTCCAACCAAAGAGGTTGACCTAAAGCATGGCAGCTGGGACCCAAAAGCTTGCCACTAAGGCACCTTCTGGTGGGGACCCATAGGACAGGGGCAGAAGGGTCAGGCAGGAAGGAAAAGAGCAAAATCAAAATCAACATAAAGGTTTGAAAAAAAGGCTGCTATTGTCAGCCTCCCCATGGGATCTCTCATCTAAGTCTTCTATGTCCCCCAAGTCCCTGGTACCAGTCCGAGGCTGAGAAGAAAGTGTGGTTTCTTCTTCACACGTCTTTCTGCTCATGTGTTTCTTCCAACTCTCTCCATCTCTTCCCCTGCTGCTTCTCCCTGCAGTCCTTTTGCTACTGTCTCAGACATAAACAAAATGGGAGTGTTTCTTTTGTCTTCCCTATCTCCCTTAACCTCCTGGTTCCCTAGCATCACAGGTCTGAGGGAGGCTTTCCTAATCTTTTTGCTTTTTGTTTGCTTAGGCATAACTGCCTGTTGCTGTATACAATGCCTTCCAGCAATCACCCACTTGCACAAGAAGATTCAGAGATCAAGAAGGTGCAGTCACAATGACCACAACTGATTATATGCACAAAGGCAGAATGCCATCTTTGGCCTGAAGCTAACCTTATAAATATAAGGGTTATAACTAATAGTGGGGGTGGGGTGGGAATGATAGGGGCTAGGGAAGGGAAGGAGACTGGGTGAGACACTAAGCTGGTATGTTACCGGGCTGCAGTCAGCAGGAGGAGTGGTCTCTGGCTCCCCTGCAAGTTAGTGTGGCAGTCCTTCCTGAGAAACCTTTTATGGAGCAGTGTGCTGCCTAGATCATGGAATGGACCAACTGGGTGTGAGCTATAGGTTGACTGATACCAGGACTCCACCTCTCACCACAAGTCAGTGGTAGCAGATCCCATCTTGTAAGTTATACTTCATGAATTCTGGAACAGGCCAAAATGGACCAATCAGGTGCAGGATTGAAAAATGGACCAATCAGACTGTGGGGGGAGGGACCTTGAAAGTGAATATAAGGCAGGGTAGAAGGGAGAATTGGAATTGGGATTTGGATATTGGGATTCAGAGCAATCTGGAGGAGCAGATGGAGAAGCAGCAGCCCAGAGGTCCGAAGAAGCAGCAGAGGAAGAAGAGCTCCTGCAGAGGAAGAGGAGAAGACGGTTCCAGCCTTCAAAGAAAGGAGGGAAGCCTCCAGCAGCTGCCCTCTGAGGAGGGGAGAGAGACTGAAGGACTTAGTAGAGACTGGGACTTGGTTCTGTCTGTGACACTGACTGGAAGGAGCACCAAAGGCCCTAGACCTGGTGTCTCAAAGAGCTGTTTGTTGGTGGTATAAACCAACAACTCACAGGAGCTGTAACCCTGGAATACCACCTCTGCAGGCCCATAGTGGTCATTGCTACTGGACAGTGCTACCTAGAACTGGTGACTGGTGACTGCCAACACTGATGCTATCCGGATGAAGCAACCAGCCTCTTGTGGATACATAAATGTTCTTGTTTCCCCCGTTTGTAAATAAACCCCATGGTTGTTGTTCCTGTAGCCTGAGGTCCCTTGCAATTGTGTGCGCTGGTGAGAACCCATAGACAGTGACCTATATCGGGCACTGTCCTCTGATAGGCTATAGCCCCTGCTGCTATAGCTCTTGATTCTGGTTTGTGGCCTTTTGGCCTTTAGGGGCTTTTTGGGCTCTCTGGCCTCGGACCGTCCTCTGCTCTCTGTCTCAGTCGGAGCCTCCCTTGCCCCCTGTTTCAGGTATAGCAAGAATCCACACACACATCCTGTTTATGGCCTGTGTTGTCTGAGCTCATTTTCCAGCCCAGGGACACGTGCAGAGGAGTGCGGGGAGCCAGTGCTAGCTGCAGACCAGCCTCAGCACAGTGGGGCAAGCCTGAGGCCAGGTGTCCAGGAGCGCGAGAAGGCATGCCGGGGCTGAACATCACAATCTCCTGGCCCCAGTGCAGGCTGTTTGCTACTGATGTTCTTTGTTCAATGCACTATAAAAAAGCAGCTGGAAATGACATGTGAAGGCAGTTTCTTCAGGGTGTTAACCCCATCTTCCAGAATGCCGGCTGTCTGATTAAAGTGCACTTTAAAGATTCAATTCCTGTCTCTACTTTATTGGCATTCAGTGGTGACAGGTGGCCCGAACTCTGGTCTTCTAGTTACGCTTTTTCCCAGTCCTCATTAGCTTCACACTGCTAAAATTCCTAGTCACCTTCCGGCTTCCCCACCACACCTCTGGTATACCCCAGCTCCTCCCTCCTTTATGGTAGTGCAGGGAACTCACAATGTTAGAACTCCTGCCAGTTCCTCAGCCATAACCCAGTCATGGGTTTTAATGCAGTCTACTTTTCTACCCTGGAATCAGAGGAAACAGATTTTAATAAACACAAAAATGTCTGCCTAGTTAGATACCATTATGGTTCAAACATCCCCATGGGGATCTATATCTCCACAGATCAAAAACAGAACAAAAGTACAAAACAAGACATGGGAATTAAAACCACTAACTGCTGTTCTGCAGGAATGCAAGCGAAAGGGGAGCAAAATGCTTCAGTTCCTAATGGGTAAATCAGACTAAAAATGCATCATTTAAATTAAGGGGTTAGGGACGGGCTTGCTTCTTAATTCACAATGGAGCTCTGTGGTTCAAGAAAAAGTAGATTAAAAAATGCTGCCTAGTGGAACTGTGTATAAAATACTTTATATCTGGGAGGTAGACGGACTCAGGCACAGTCTCTTAATCTGAAACCGAAGCAAGCCTTTACCTATAATTTTGATTTCACTAATATAAGCAAAAGGCAGAAGTGACACACTTAGATGTTGTAATGAAAGAGGATGGACAACTGCAAATGCTTTACACAGGGAAGGGTCAACCTAGCAAGACCGATAGGGGTAAGCGTCACACAAAGATTACCCTGAGCCTACAAAGCGAAGTGTTCTCAAGGAATATAACACTGAACAAACAACAACTACAAAACAGCTTCCAAAATTAACAATCAAAAAGTAAAACAATCAATCAAAATAGCTACCACCTAAGGTCACTGCAGAAGCCCGAGTTTGCTCTCTGGCCAGGGAGCTGACCCAAATGGTGCAGCAGACCTCTCCTGTCTCACCCGCTGCTCCCCACAGCAGTGTACTTCAGTTGATCTGCTGGTTCTGATCTCCATTCTGTCTCTGGTGAATCTTCTCACCACCCACACCTCTGGCCTATACCCCAGCTCTTGTATGCATAAATAAACAAATCTTTCTTTAAAAAAAAGCCAGTCAGTGAGGTGTCTCTGAGGAGACTAATAATAATGTCTTAAGTGTCTCAATATTACACTTCTCATTATTGTTGCTGAGCTTCCCATATTCTGGGCTGCATCTCCACTGTGTCACTTAGAATGCTCCTCTGTCCTCTGTATTTTCTCTGTGTTACAAGGACTTACATAGATTCTGGTTAGGATCTTTTGGGTAAGATTATTGTTTAGGTAGTTGGAAAACTTCCACTGAGAAGCATATCTTTTTTTTTTTTTTAATGCTATTAGCCATTGCTGCTGAATGCCTAGGAACATCATTCATTTGTAGTTTCATATTGTGATTTTCTGTTATTCCTTCTTCATTTGTTAGCTAGGTTACTTCCATAGAAAGAAACTTATTCTTGCTAAATATTTGGTGACACAGATATAGTTTCTAGAGCAAAAAAAAAGTCTGATTCTTTCTCTTTACTGACCATTTTTTAAATTGGTGCATTAGTTCCCTAGAAGCTTTGAAAAATATCAGTATGTTACTGTTTTGGTATTATCATGGACTGATGGGTTGAGACATATTCTATGAGTTTACATCTATTTTAACTATCATCCTTTCTGATTCTTCAATTTGCCCCCTTTTGCCCAATAATATCTCCTGAGTGCTTCTGACACAATCTCAATCTTTTTATTTTCTTTTGAAATAGATTTCTTACCAATTTGATCACAAAATGTCCTCAGTTCATCTTGTACATTTCCAGTGCCAGACCTGGAATGAGTCATTTCTTCAAGGTGTCCTTAGGTTTTTGGATTTTTTTTTTTAATTTAGCAGACATAATCTGAATATGATATTTTTGAGTTTAATATAGATAAAATATACAGAGACTTCAATTACCTAATTTTATATGACAAAAGAGAGTAACAATTACTTTGAAGTAGGGCAACTTGCTCTCTGAATCTCTCAGTTTTCTCATCTGTAAAATACAGACTATACTAATCCTTAGTCATAGGTTTGTGGTGGAGTTTAAACAAGCTGACACATACAAAGACTCCAGAATAATGCCTGTGGAAGTGAATGCCTAATAAATGTTAATTATGACTTAACACCTAACACTTCTTTTATATTCAGATTTCAAAATATGGTGACTTAATTTAAGACTACAAATTATACTTTGACGATTTGCAGCTCCCCTTGATTATCTGTCTTGACCTCAATTTGATTATTTATCTGAACCCCAAATTTCCCTGACCTGATTTGAGCATTCACACTCTCAAACAGCAGGGTTCAATTAAGGAAGCCAGGAGGAAGAGCAATCCAGTTATTTTTTGCTTCTTGGAAGGCCATCTGCTACCATGACCCATTTCACAACATGTAAATTCATCAGCTGAGTGCAATTTCCCTTCATTCAGTGGCCCAGTCAATATAATTATGTTGCTAATTTTGAATTCCAAATGGTCATCTCAGGTTAAAGAATGTCCATTCATCAGTCAAGATTTCACAATTAATTGAGAAAACAGAGGGTTCACATGCCAGGATTTAGACAGAGATGTAGGAAATGGCTTATTTTCTATCACCCCCTAGGTCCCTGGCACACAACAAACAGAGATACTTCCAGATTTTTCCCTCTGGTTTACCCCCCCCATGCCCAGTGGAAAGAGGAACTTAATGTTGCAGTGAATGGGTGAGGTAATTTATCTTCATAAACCTGGTCCATTGAAGACTGGAACCATCTCTTTAAGGAGAAGGAATTGGTTAATCTTTGTACAAATTCCATGTAAAAACAAAAATAAATAAATAAAACTCATGTAGATCCCACAGTAAAAAAATAAAGTATTTTGTGACAACTATTTTCAAAACGTTTTGATTCCCCAACACCCCCAAAATATCAGTGTGTTATTGGATTGGATAATGTGCCCAAAATTGCTTTACAACTTATTAAGAAATTTCTTGAAATTGACATAAGGTGATAAAGTATTTCATCAATACAAAATTTCCTAAACTTGATACTTGCTTTGGTCTTAGAAAATACACACTGAAAGCACAAAAGAACATGTGTGTGTGAGTGTATGTGTGTGTGTATGTGTAGAGCAAAAGAGAGTACATATACCAGCTCTCAAATGCTGAAAATAGGCAAAAACTGGTGATTTTTGTGTAAAGAATATGTGGAATTTTTATGTCATTTTTCCCTACCCCTCCACCATCATCCCTTGTGTCACTGTCCCTCTCATTCTTAATCTCAGAACCCTTAGGAGTTTGATGATGTCCAGTAGTTTTTGAAAGTGTTTTAGGTTGTCAAATTATCTGCTAGTTATATGAATGTTCAACATTTATTTTATCTTATATGTTTCTTGAAAGCCTTCTTTAAGCTTAAATTTATTTTAACATAAGAGTACTTAATTAAAAATTAATTTTAAAATTAATTAACAAAATTAATTAAAAGCTACTTAAGAGTCTTTTTTTTAAAAAAAAAAGATTTATTTATTTATGCATACAAGAACTGGAGCAGAATAAGTAGATTGACCAAAACACACTGCCGAGGGGGAGCAGCAGGCGAGGCAGGAGAGGTCTGCTGTGCCATGTGGGTCCCCTCCCTGGCCGGGAATTGAACTCATGCTCCTGCAGTGGCTACTAATGCTTCATAGTGCTGAGACTTAACCCCTTGCGCCACCAGGGAGGTCCCTACTTAGCAGTCTTGATCTCTGTTTACCTGGAGATCTCTCTCCTTTTTCTTTAACACCTTACTCCTCGTAGCTGTGGTTGCATAGACATCTGCTTTGCATAATAAAACAAAACAAAAAAATCTGAACATACCCCTTTGGTCCAAAATTTTCTCATTGTAATGCCACCTCTACCTGCTCAGCCTTTGAACTAGCAGATCACCTGCAACATCTCCCCCTTTTCCCTAACACAGTCAGTCTGCCACTGGGTCTTGCAGAGTCTACTTTCCCAAAACTTTCAACATCTCCCTTTGTCCTCATCACCAGGGTCAACCTCTAATCCTGACTGATTCTGCTTCATTTCATCTCTAACTCATCCTCCACATCTTTATTCTGAAAGACAAATGTGATGACACCAATTCTCTGGATCCTTCTATTGCAGAATAACATCCATTACTATCCAAGCCTCTTCTGGATGCTTCCCTTTCTCTAACTGATACTGCAGAAAGCACTTTCCTTTGCTATTAGTATTTTTGCCCCTGTGGTTTCCTAGGTAGCTGATGTACTCATGTGAACTCAGTTTCTCTGACTCCTCCAGGCAAAGCTGGTTTTGTCCTTTTTCTCCAACTTAGGAAGTAACATGCAAGAGGACATTTCATTTTGGATGTATGTTGCTACGGCTCTCTCTCAGAAGCCTGAGTTCCTTGCAGGGAGTAACACAGTTTATCTGTCATTTCATCGTCACAGTGACTAGTAGATTTTGACAAGCCCTCAATACACAATGAATGAATAAGAAAATAAGATCTAAATTTGACCTAGATGAAATGAAAAAAAAATTTCAAGATAATTGTGATTTATTTGTCTGATATACTTGAAGTCAGAATCAAGTATACTGCTAGTATAGGGCCTCCTTGGTGGTGCAAGGGGTTAAGCACAACACTATGAAGCATCCATAGCTACTGAAGCACGAGTTTGATCCTTGGCCAAGGAGGGGACCCACATGACACAGCAGACCTCTCCTGTCTCACCCGCTGCTCCCCTCAGCAGTGTGTTTCTGTAGATCTGCCTGTTCTGCTCCCCGGTCTGTCTCACTCCCCGCACCTCTGGCCTATACCCCAGTTCTTGTATGCATAAATAAATAATTTTTTTTTTTAAAAAAGACTGCTAGTATAGGCACACTTATTTACCACTGAGCCAATTTCCACATTAGGTATAAGATATAAAAGTCCTCAGAAGGAAAATTCTACTGAAACATCCTGCCAGTGAGAGAATTTCTCTAGAGGTTCTTGGTGAAAATGAAGTTCAGGATGAGGAAGTTACCTGCAGCCAACAACCAGACTCAGGTGAGTTGAGCCCTTTGGGAATTCAGGTTTATGAAGAGGCCTCACGGAAGTTGGGAAGTTGGTGTAGGTCCTGATTTCCACTTCAGAGAGTACAAATATGTGCTCCTCCCAAGCTGAATATCAGTGGAACAAAGTTCCTAATCTTCTGGGCCTCCGTTTCCTCACTGTAAATTAACTATAACAATTCCTCTCTGGATTGCTCATGGCTTAGTTGCAGAGGGTAAAAATAAAAGCTAACTAATGTATATAGGAAGAAATAGTTAGTGGTTTTCAGATTGATTCCTAGTAGCTACACCTCAAAACCAAGTCAAGCGCATTCCTGAGTCTTCAAGAAAAAGAAAACCTGGACTCCATCATCCTCACCATCCTGGATCCCTTAGGAAGGCAGCCAGACATGGCAGCCGTAACTCACACTACGGTGAGGACATTGTGTTGTAATTTACACCAGGATAATAACGCTCCTTGTCTGTCTTATAATGCCAGGGCTGTGAGTGGACGCAGGGGACTTGGCCCATGATGCCGGTGAGGAAAACATGCCTCTGAGATCCTATTGCCAGTGGAAACAGCTGGCGCACAGCTACCTCATTTCTACTTCCAAATCTCATCTGACTTGGAAGACCAAAATCCTGGACAGAACCCAGACACAAGGCAGTCTGGGAAATGTAGTTTTGCTCTTTCCAGCTCTAAAGCAGAGGAAAGCACCCCAGAAGAAGGCTGGGATATAAATGTTGAGTACCAATATGAGTAATGTCTGCCTTTTAGAACCGGAGGATTACATGAGATAATGTCTATCAAGTACATAGCACTGCGTCTAGCACATGGTAATTCTCAATCTGTGGTATGAATGTTGATTTCACAGAACTTGGATCTCATGTTACAAAGCTCTCCTGCTGCAGGTTCCACCACAGTGGACTTTCGTGACTCTGGGATACAACAGTGGCTTCTCAATGGAAGGGCAAAAGGACCTTTTCAAAAGGACAGTGGCATTTGCAGAGGGCTAGCGAATACAAGGTGGTTCCTGAAGTCACATTCCTCATCTCACCTATGCCTCAGAAAAGGTCATGTTATAGAATTTTACTTGGAAGTTAAATAATGGACTCAAGGTCCCACGGCTGGGAAGAGGCTGCAAGTGCATATAGACCCGGATTTGCAGATAGCAATTCCCACGTGCTTCTCATTACGTCAGAGACAAGCATGCGCACTCTTAAGAGGACTGGCTGGAGCAGATGGCAGGCGCGGTACTGATCTGTTGGATGTAGGCAATGGCTGGTACTTTTTCATGAGCATTTGGGTTGTTGAAAGAAAGGTAAGTCAAAGGCTTACACCTGTGCTTGGCTCATGTCAGTGCTTGAGTTGGTTTTGTGAAAAGTTTAAACATGGTGCTATTATTGGCAGGTTTTGTGCCTTTAGGGACCATTCAATTCTGCAGAATTTTGGTTAGTGGCTCAACACTGGTTTAAAAAAGAGAGAGAAAGAAAAGAAAAATTCTCTCTGTGGCTTTCTATTGAAATGATTGGAATTCCTAGCTGCTAGAAAACATGGTGATTCTCAGTGAATCACTTCGCTTTTCTTACTTCTGTTCCTTTGTAAATAGGAAGAGTAATCCTATACTACTGTACAGTTGTTATGAGGATTATTTAACATATGCAACGTACTTTCTGTTCTTGCTTTGATGACTATTTGCTTTACTAGAATTGGATAACAAATATGATTGTATTGCTTTTCCTTTCCTTGTTCAGTAACATCTCATGAAAATCATTAAAAATCACTTGGCATAGTAGCAATTCAGTCGTTTTAGGGGATGCATAACACCTACAGTGGAGACTTACAATAATTTATCTGCCCTCATCCTACTGATCAGCATTTGTTCTCCTTACCATTTGTCTCTAATAAGGAGGTATTTAAAATCTTATGCATGTGACTGGGAGAAGCAACAATTCGGTGCACAATTGAAGGTGCACAACTCAATGAGTTTTTAAAAGCTATCATATCTACATAATAGGCACCCAGGTCAAGAAACATTTCCAGCTCCTCAGAAGCGTGTGTTATACTTCCTTCTGGTCATTGACAGCTGTCCTCCAGATTTCTCTGAATTTTGCCTATTTTTAACTGTATATATATATATGGAATTGTGCATTTGTATTCTGTAGCGTCTGGCTTCTTTGGTGGGCTTCATCCATATTGATGTTTCGAGTTATAATGTGTTCATTCTTATTCCTGTAAGTATACCATTGAATGAATATGACAATTAATTTGTCCTTCCTACTCTTCATGAATGTTTGGGTAACTTCCAGTTTGGGGTTTATATGAATGATGCTACAGTCAACATTCTTCTACATTTCTTCTGATGCACGTAGTACTCATTTTCACTGGCATTTACCGAGGATGGTGTTGCTACATTATGAGTTATGTATTTGTTTAGATTCAAAAGACACTGGCAAAAAAGATTTTCAAGGTGGTGGTGCCAATTTATGCTTTTAACAGCAGTGTGTGATAGTTTCAATCTTGCCAAAACTTGACAAATTTTTTTTTGTATCTAAATTTTTTATTTTAATGGAATAGATTTTCACAAATGGGATTATAGAGTCAAAGTGTCTTATGTATTTTTAATGGTAACACTTGTGACTGAGTTGTAGTCCAATAAAGACCGTATAGCCACACATTTTCATATATAATTTCAGTGATTTAAAGAAAGCTTTTCTTCCTACATTTCTATCAGCAATAAATACTGTTGCTCTTATTTCTTTGCCATTCTCATGGATATACAGTATTACATTGTTATTTTAATATGCACTTTAAAATAGCATTTTAAATTACTATTGATTTTTATGTTTGCTATATAATTTTTATATTTCTTGACCAATGGATCTGGTCTTTTTTGATAGAGGGAGTTTATTTGTGACTGATAAGAAAGGATGAAAGAAATGACTTTAACCCTGAGATGAAAAAGCCTAAAGGAAACTGTATTAGCACTCTTTCAAAATTTTAAGGCTTATGATCTAAGGGATTCCGTGTATTTGAAAGCAGAGCTGGGCCATTGAACTAAAGTTTTAAGTTAAATTAAGGAACCAACATTGTCACCCAAATTAAAAAAGAAACAGGGCTTCCCTAGTGGTGCAAGGGGTTGAGCCCCGCACTGTGGAACTTCCTCAGCCATCGCAGTGCCAGTTCGATTCCCGGTCAGGGAGGAGACCCACATGGTGCAGCAGACCTCCCCTGCCTCACCCGCTGCTCCCCTCGGCAGTGTGTTTTGGTCAGTCTGCCTGTTCTGTTCCCCATTCTGTCTCGTGGATCCTCTCATCCTGAGCCTCTGGCTGTACCCCAGCTCTTGTGTACATAAAGAAATAAAATCTTAAAAAAAAAAGAAAAAGAAACAAAGACGCCTTCTCTGAGCTTCTTGTCGGCTTCTGTAGTAATGATGCTGTTTAACACAAAATCTAGCAAGAGGTAAAAAGGACTGTAAACAACCCTATTCAGGTCTTTTGTTTCACAACTTCCTCCCTCTGGTTCTTAACCCTAAGAGTCTAACCTCAAATTCTTCCTTTCTCTAAGAGCTCAACTATGTTTATTGCTAAATCATGACCACCATTTAATAGCCCTGGGCTTATTATTCACTTTGTGAATGACCAACACCAGGTTCCTTTATTTGAGGCTCATTAAGGCTCATTTTATTGGTGTCCTGGGATAAGACAAGTCATCTTAGATTTTTTGTCTATGGAGCTTAACAAGGAGAGTGGCTCACAACACCCCCTAAGTCACCCTCTGAAGGCTTATAATATTGACTGGCTTCTACGAAATAAAATCTCCTATTCATTCATACATTCCTTCATTCACTCATCAAATATTTACTGGAAATATTTATTGGGTTTGAAAATTCTTAGTTTATACAGCAGACAGTACGTTAACTGTAGTTCAGTTTTGAGAGCGTGTCAACATGATTACCATACCCTAAGACAGAGTATTCTAGAATTTTGGGGCTGAACTTTGTCTCTGTCCTCAAGATGGCAGATAGTCTAAGTTTATTAGTGCCTGACACACAAATAGCTGAGACACATAGAAACTGACATTACTCGCACCAAGCAAACGGGAAAGCATTTTGTCGTAACTGCTGCAGACACTCTGCTGGAGGAAACCAGCAGAGCTTCAAAGCAGGTCCCCCATCCGGTCTTTCTGTTTGCCATCTGCACCAAATGAGCAGTTGTTCCTTTGGGCTTTTTAATGATGCCAGGACTCAGTAAATGTTGCCAAAGGCCCCAAATCAAGCTGACGGGTTGAGGCCAGGGGTAACTCATTCCTCTGCAGGGAGATGTAATATCATACTTTGTACTTCTGGCCAAAGTACCCCAGCTTCTGACCCCAGACCTCCGAGCTCCAGTGACCTCTCCCTGGAAAACTTGAAGTTGGGCCCTACTGCCTTGTTTGTTTCCTTTCGAGTTTATATTCTGAACTGAGTAGTGAAATCTGCTCAAAGTCCATACTTCTGGAGCACAAGCTTTTGTTTTGTGAACTCAGACGGTCTGTGTTCCTTGAAATGATTCCACCAGAAAACAAAATGAACATACTACTTTGCAATGCAGTCTTTGTTTTCAGAAGCTTCATTATTTAAGCATTTTCCCCAAGATCAATTTGATATATGCCTTTTTAAGAAATCCTTTGGTTGCCCAGAATCAGAAACCTCAGTAAATAAAATTGGAAACATTTCAAGTTGTTAATTATTGGGTGTAATTTCTCATTGGTTCAATATGGTTCCCTCTCTATTGCTGTGATGAGGTTGGCCTACTGTTCTTATTTGGCAAGTTAAGACTCTCTGTTCTGTGACCTCCCACATACTTTGCTCATCCCTCTTGCACTTTTTTTAAAGATTTATTTATGCATACAAGGACTGGGGTACAGGCCAGAGGTGCGGGGGTCAGAGGATTCACCAGAGACAGAGTGGAGAGCAGAATAGGCAGATCATTTGAAACACACTGCTCAGGGGAGCAGCGGGCACCACGGAGAGGTCTGCTGTGCCAATGTGGGTCACCCCTCCCACCAGACGGCAGACGAGGGATCGAACTCGTGCTGCAGTGGCTGCGGTTTGCTTCGTAGTGCGTTGATTAATCCACTGCACCACCAAGGAGACCCCCTCTTGCACTCTTAAGCATCTTTTCTGAAAGACATTTATTTGGCTATTAACTTCAATATGTGTCAGTAATAAATGAATCAGCCAAGATCCTAAGCAGTTCAATTCATTTCAGGTCAATTCAATTGTAATATTTATAAAGCAGTAAAAGAAAGGGAATCTGAACAGAGTGACCAGATTTTTCTTTGACTGTATCCAAGTCAGGGCCTGCTGGGAAGGTTCTGCTGGTGGAGTAGATTTAGGTCACTATTATGGGCCCAACACATGACATTTGTGCTACAGGAAAGATAGGACAGCATTCAAGCTGAGAATGCTCAACTCTAAATCACGGACTTGAGGGGGCCTCCCTGGTGGTGCAAGGAATTAATCACAGCACTATGAAGCATCTGCAGCCACTGCAACATGAGTTCGATCCCCTGCCATGGAGCGGACCCACATGCACAGCAGACCTCTCCTATCTGGCCCGCTGCTCCCCTCAGCAGTGTATTTCAGTCCATCTGCCTGTCCTGCTCCCCACTTAGTTGAATCCTCTCACCCCGCCATACTTCAGGCCTGTCCCCCAGTTCCTGTAGGCATAAATAAATAAATCTTTAAAATAAATAAATAAATAAATCAAGGACTTGTTCACTCATCTTTTTTTAAACTAAAAGAACTTATAACCCTTCGTGCTTTCTGTTGTGGGAACTGAAAGGAAGAAAGGATGATGTTGGGCCTCCCTGGTGGCGCAGTGGGTTAAGCAACGCCCTATGAAGCAAACCGAAGCCACTGCACATGGCACAGCAGACCTCTCCTGCCTCGTCTGCTGCTCCCCTCAGCAGTGTGTTTTGCTAGATCTGCCTGTTCTGCTCCCCACTTTGTCTCTGGCGGATCCTCTCACTGCCCATACCTCTGTCCTGTACCCCAGCTCTTGTATGCATAAATAAATAAATCTTAACAAAAAAAACATAAAAAAAAAGAAAGGCTGATGTTTTAGAAAGTTAATACAGTTAAATACTGAACATGGAAAAACGGTTAGAGGTGTCAGTGTTTTCGGTGACACAGGAATGTGTGGACATAGGGACAGTGTCTCCAGGAACAGCCCCCAGCCCCTGGCCCAGGGACATGACCATTACTCTTAGCTCAAGAACAGGCCCTCTCATTAATGTGAAGTTAGCATAGACCCAAACTAGCATAATTAAAATTCCATGGGGAAACTAGGCCTCATTAACAAATAGCCACAGGAGGGGGCAAGGCTGGGAGAGAGCTGAGCTGAGTGGTGATTTTAATAGGCTACAAGTCAGGGGACACTAACCCCAGTCAAAGGATTCTCTGGGTCTCCCATAACAATGCATGTCTTTGTGCTGCCTACGTAAACAGCATTTTTGGCTGCATATTTTAAAGTGGTGTTTGGGGACTATTGCAATATAAAGTACTATAAGAACATAAAATGGAAAAAAAATTCTTCAGAGCTAGCTATTCCACAGAACCATGAGACGATACTTTATATTGGGCTTAACAGTCCCAACAAGTGGTCCTAATTAGTTGTAATTATCCTGTCCACCAATCACCATCCTTCTTTCATTTGCAGGGAAACCATTCAGACTTCCTTAGATGAGAGCAACCAGAGTTGCCCATGGAAAGTATTAGTACACTTTAGAAACAGGAGCCAAAAACAACAGACCATGGGTTTGAGGCATCTCATTCAAATAAATTGAAATGAGAAGGACAAGGAAAATGTTACTTTCATGTATAAAGTCCAAGATTCTTTAAGGAGTTTTAATTTCTAATTCTTCCTACCCTCAAGTGTACCAGGGAAAAAATTCAATATTCTCAGGTATTTTTTAAAACATTTATTTATTTATGCATACAAGAGCTAGAGTACAGGCCAGAGATGTGGGGAGGGAGAAGATTCACCAGAGACAGAGCGGGGAGCAGAACAGATGGATCTACTGAAATACACTGCTGAGGGGAGTAGCGGATGAGGCAGGAAAGGTCTGCTGCACCATGTGGGTCCCCTCCCTGGCCTGGGATCGAACTCCCACTGCTGTGCTATAGATGCTTCACAGCGTGGTTCTCAACTGCTTCACCACCAGAGAGGCCCGTAGTTTCAGGCATTTTTGTTTGAAACCACTTTGCTAGATCTAAGTCTCTGTAGGTTTTAGCCCAAGGGGCTCCACTTTTGTAGTGTAATTTGAATATATCCCGAGTGTAGTTTTTCCAACGAAAAACATAGTCTGGATTGCCCTTTAAGGATGGAAGAGATAATTTTCGTATTGATAATTTTAGTATAGATAATTTTGAATTGACACCAGAGCTGCAAATTCTTTTTCCTTAGCAGTTACAAGTTCAGACAACCTATTGTTGGCCCAACTCATTTTTTTTTCCCCAAGAGCTATCTACCTATGCATATAAGAGTTGAGGCACAGGTCAGAGGCGTGGGGGGTTGGGGGGTATGAGTGGTGAGAGGACCCACCAGAGACAGAGTGGGAAACAGAACAGGCAGATGGACTGAAATACACTGCCTGCAGGCGAAGCAGGAAAGGTCCACAGTGCCATGTGGGTACCCCATTCCCGGGCCGGGAATCGAACCCGGGCTGCAGTGGAGGCAAAAGTCCCACAGTGTGGTGCCCAACCCTTTGCACCACAGGGAGGCCCCCAACTCATCACTTTGGAGGGGTCTGTCTGGGCTCATCAGTGGTGAGGAACCTGAGAATCTTTGAGAATCCATAGCACCAGGCTTTCATTAATTATCCTGTTCTAGACCTTGAACCACCAAGTATAACTGAAGAGACTCATCTTCATATGATACCAACTCAGTCAATGGAATCTAGTCCATTTGAGATTCAGCTAACATTCTGACATCTATGTGACATTGTCTCCCTCCCATTATCCTGGATATTCTGGAAAGAGAGTTTGTCACAAATATAACATGTCTAGATCTCTCCTTTTGCATTTTCCTTGTCCTTCTCATTTCAATTTATTTGAATGAGATGCCTCAAACCCATGGTCTGTTGTTTTTGGCTCCTGTTTCTAAAGTGTACTAATACTTTCCATGGGCAACTCTGGTTGCTCTCATCTAAGGAAGTCTGAATGGTTTCCCTGCAAATGAAAGAAGGATGTTGAGCTCCCATCTGAGTACCCTGAGCCCCAAGGCAGTTAATTGCTAGCAGAGCCTCTCAGTGAACTGTGTGGTTCACTCATATTTCAAAGCAATGCATTGGGTGGAAAGCAAATTTCTAGAGTGGAGAGATGAAATGCTCTGAGATCCCCGGAGCCAACTCTGCCTTTGGTATCACTATAAAAGAAGATCTCTCTTCTAACCCTAACCACAGAAGACCATTTGATGCCCCACCGCGCTCTCAGATTGAAAGGCAGTCAAGCCTGACCTGAGTGCATTTTTTCCAGTTGAAGGCAATGAAAGCCATCTGCAGGCAGATTGTTGCAAATCATCCCATTGGGAAGAAAACTGGTTCTTGAGGTCTACTTTAGGGAATTTAGTGCAATAGTCTCAAATCCCATGGGAAATCTCGCAGTCACTCATTGTGCCACACACAACACATGAAAGCTCTAAGGCAGTCTGTGTGTCTTCCTCTTCCTCATGCTCTCAGTAGCCCTGGGGCATTAGCAACACCCAACTCTGTTTACAATACATTGTTCTGGCAAGTGGCTGGACTCCTGGGTGGCCATGGAATAGTTTGCTCCTCTGATGGGGGTTTATTTTATTTTACCTTAAAATAAAACCACAGAAATATCAGTCTGTTTGATACCAATAACTACTTAACTTTGAAAAATATAAAAGCTCTATATTTAAACACTCTCATTCTCCCCACTTCCCACCCCCTGACATTTTATGGTTTTGATGTCACTGTTTCAGTAACACATTATTGTAGTTATTGCGACTTTTAACGCTTTTGACTTTGAACAACCATACTGAAGTTGTAAATGATTTACCTACTGGCACTACATCCTTCTATATAGTCCATTATTTATTAACCTTTACCAGTAAGTTTTATACTTTCATGTTTTTGTTACTATTCAATGCCTTGTTTCAGTTTGAAGAACTTCTTCTAACATTTTCTGTAAGACTAGTCTATTTGTAATGAACTTTTTGAGTTTTTGCTTGTCTAGAAAATGACCTCTCCTTTAATTCTGAAGGACAGCTTTTTCTGAATATTCTTGCTTGGCACCACTTCCCCATCCCGCTCCTCAGCACTTTAACTGACTCATGCTGGTAAGGTGTCTTGGTGTAGGTCTCTTAGGATTCATCTTATTTGGAACATTATCATCTTTCTGGATCTGGATGCCTATTCCCCGCCCCCCCACCCCAGATTAAGGAAGTCTTCAGTTATAATCTTTTTGAATATGCTTTTTTCCCCTTTCTCTCTCCTCTATCAGGGACTCTATTAGTTCATATATTGTTTTGTTTGATAGTGTCTCTTAAATTTTCTTCACTGGTTTTTATTGTTTATTCTTTTTCTTCCTTTGATTGGATGAATTCTGCTGCCCTGTTTTCAAGTTCTTTGATACTTTCTTATATTTCCTCTAGTCTGTTACTGATACCCTCTGTTGGATTTTTCATTTAAGTTAATGTATTCTTCAGCTCTGTGATTTCTGTCTGGCAATTTTTAATACTTGCTATCTCTTTGTTAAAATTCTTACTTTGTTCATGCATTGTTGTCCTGAGCTTGGTGATCATCTTAATAACAGTTGTTTTGAACTCTATCAGATAAAGTACTTATCTCTGTTTCATAAAGTTCTCTTTCAAGAATTTTATTCAATTTTGAGGAACATATTTCTTTGTTTCTTCTTTTTCTTAATTTTCTGTGTTGATCTCTGTGTCTGAAATAAACAGCCACCTCTCACAGTCTTGAAAGAGATGAGCTTTGTCAAACAATTTAGTTCAACCTCTTGGTTGTTTCTCAAATCTTAGTGATTGTTCAAGTTGCTTTCTCTGCTTTTGGTGCTTTCTAATAGTTGAGGGTATGCTATGACCTGTCAGAGTCCCAAAAGGGAGGACCACAGTCATCATTTAGATGTAGGTTGATTGGAGCCCAGAACCTCAGACAGTAGAACCTGACTTGGTCCGGGTATAGAGTTGATGGGGTAGGAACATGATTCTACATCTATTAAAAATTGATGATTTAGTTGTTGTCTTGTGAGTACAAATTCTGTGGTCTTTAAGAACTTGGCAATTTGAGGACCTATCCCATGAGCAGCATTAACAAAACTGGGGCACATGACATTATAAAATCTCCTTCTACAGAGAATGTAAATATTTGAGGAGGGCTTGGGGAAGAAAGCTGTGGATGTGCCTGCAGGCATCTCTGGTCTCTGGGGAGGATTATGATGGACTTTAATTAACTATGGATTGTTGAGATTCCCTATAGAACAGGTAACAGTGTACTCCATTGCCCACAGGTCCTAAAACTTAATGCAAAAAGAGTCAATTCCAGAACCTCCACCAGAAGATCTGTTTGTTTGTTGGTAGGAGCTTCATATTAATTGACTCAGAGCTAGCCTTTGCCAGTGTTTCACAGAGAAAACATTGACCCAAACCCAGAGTGAACCTATGGTAGTTTCAAGGTCACAAGTAACCTTAGCTAAGACTTATAGTTAAGTGGTTTCATAATGGACTGAAACCCTTACTGAGAGACAGAGTCTGAATTATACTGTTAATTTAACATACAGAAGAAAAGAGATCCTTTAAAATTCTTTTTTTCCCCTTTTCTTTCTCTCAGTAACATAGATAGGAGGTTTTTAATCTGATTCCTAAACATCAAAAGAAAATTATTCTTTTTTCCCCAAAAGAATAAAATCATGGGAGACATTAACATTGATTCTTCTGATTCACTTCTGATTGTACCTAAATATGTCAAGAATGGGCAGGAGTCTAAGTTTTAAAATATAAAGAATGGGGCAACAGGATTCTGTCACCATAAAACATAGGATTGCAATGTATTCATTTCTGTTTGCTTATTCTCCATCCAGGAAACAAGATGATGAGATTATCGGCTCCCTCTCTGGAACAGGTTATTGAACTTGCATCTGTCAAATGTAGTTGCTGATAGAAGAAGTAGCAGTTTTCATTCAAGTCAGGAATATTCTTGGAACAACCTCTGTTTCATCTGTCTTTTCCCTTGACCTACTTTATGTTTGTGAGGTTGGAACTATTTCTTTTCTGAGTGTCATTTCTGTCTTCCAGGGATCTAAAATTATGTCAGTTCAGGATAGTAAGGGGAAAACCATAACACGACTGAGAAATTTGTCACTATAATATTTTTCCTTGTTTTTGCAGTTCAGTTCAATGACCTGTAGGTGGTATGAAGGTTCCAACCAGTTTTTATAATTCTAATGAACAGCTAGAGCTCTGATTGCTTTATAGGGTCTTAAAGAGTTAATTGACAGTTTCAGACCTTTGACTATCTCCTTGTGGTTTCAGTAACACTTTTTTTTTCTTATTTTCTGTAGACAGTGTATCGTATGTGTCAAGAAGCTCTGACAATCAAATACAAGATTGAAAAGAAAGCTTAGAAAATGCTCAGGGGCTTCATGGTGGACTAGGGGTTAAGTCTCAGCACTGTCACCCCTAAGGTCTGAGTTCAATCCCCAGCCAGGGAGGGGACCCACATGGCACAGCAGACTTCTGTCTCCCCCACTGCTCCCTTCAACAGTGTATTTCAGTCTATCTGACTGTTCTGCTCCCCACTTTGTCAGTGAATCCTCTCACACCTTGCACCTCTGACCTACACCCCAGTTTTTGTGTATATAAATAAGTAAATAAAATCTTTTTTAAAAATGCTTATTTTAGTTTTTACCTCATGTGAAGCTTTAGAGTAACACATTTTAAATACAATTCAACCACAATTGGTTCATCTTCATACTGAACAAAATAATTCTGTGTTTTAAATGTAAAGATATTTGCTCACAAATCCCTTTAATGAGGCATAAGTTTCATAAGTAAAGGAAACAAGTATGTAGGTTAGATTTCTTTCATTTTTTAAAATTTCAGAGAGAAAAAACCTGTTTAGGAAGCCTCTCTTGGGCTCAAAAAAATGTCTTGCAAAAAAGCAGGTGACAAAAATAGTTCACAAACATGTGTGTCCCAATTTGTTCTTAAACTTCAATTAGGGAAAGAAGTAGGTATAATAAACTTTGTCTTTTTGTTGGTAAGCCTGACCCAAGACACTAATTCCCAGATATGAGCCCTAGAAACATTATGAATATCTACAGATTATTTTTCATATTCATTTCTTACTTTGGTGCTGTGAGTAGCCAGACGTGAATAGCATTTCTCAATGAGTTTTAATCTGACTTCTAGGGAAGTCCTGGTTCAAGGCTTTTAATAAAGATTACAGTACACCTGAGAATTAGGATGTAGAATACCCTATAGGACTAACCAAACTTCACAAACTATTACTTGTTAACTTAGGACAACACAACACTGTGTTCATTTCAGCCAACCTTATTCTAAAAACGAACAGCTGAAAACAAATGTATGTTTGGCAATAACAATTGCCATGAATGGAATGGCCAAGTTGAATAAGTCACTCCACAGGTATCTGTTGAGCACCTAGTAGGTATAAGGCACTCTGCTGGGATTTACTAGCCAGCTGTTGTTTTCTACTTATACATAGAACAACTCTCCCAACTTTTCTATTTTGTATCTAATAAACTTCTGCATTCATCATTTTAGTTCTCTAACATCTATAACATTTGTACATCTACTACAAAAATATTTGATATGGAGGGAAGTTAATACTTTATCCCTCTTAATAGAAACCTATTAAATATAGTTTACTCCAAAAGTACTGTCACCTCCTTAATATTGATGTAAGCTGTAATTAATGTAAGATGCCATTTACGGATATGTCATATTAACATATATCATAAATGTATAATATAATTATATAATCTCAGTATGTTAATATATGATGCACTAGAGATGTCATTATATTAATTAAAAATGTCACTTACATTAATAGAAGAAGACATTTTCTTTCCCATTTAGCCTTTAATCCTGAATCTCTTGTGGGTTCTGCTTATTGTCATGCACTTATGTGTGTTACTCTGTGTGTTTGCTACTCTCAAGAACTGCCTTGTCCCTTTCTAGCTCTGTGTCCTTGAAGGGGAGGCTCTTAGAACCTCTGACCATGAAATTATGGTCACACTCATCTGATGAGCTGCACTGTAAGTTTTGAAGGAGGACAGGGAAGATTTGGGGAGGGCCTCCCTGGTGGCGCAGTGGGTTGAGTGCTGCACTGCGAAGCTTCCCCAGCACAGCAGTGCAAGTTTTATCCCTGGCCAGGGAGGGGACCCACATGACTCAGCAGACCTCTCCTGCCCCATTCTACTGCTCCCCTCAGCAGTGGATTTCAGTAGATCCACCTGTTCTGCTCCCCACTCTGTCTCGGGTAAATCCTCTCACCTCCCATGACTCTGGCCCATACCCCAGCTCTAGTTGGCATATATAAATAAATCTTTAAAAAAAAAGATTTGGAGAAACTGACCTTTACTGAATGTCTGTGGACCATGTCTCATGTGCTGTTCATTTGTTTCACAGCAAAGCAGAGTGTTACAATGAAAAGAGCTAGGATTTTGGAACTGGCTCACTAGACATGAACTTCTGGTTGAGCTACCTACTCTTTATTAACCATGGGCAAGTTACTTATGGACATGAGATTGCTCAGAAAAATGGGACTCTTCCAATAATCCAGTTTCATACTGTCGTATGAAGAATCATGTGTTTAGGGGCCTCTCTGGTGGTACAGGGGTTAAAGTGCTTTCAAGCTATCACCAGTCACTGCAACATAAGTTCAATCCCCAGTCAGGGAGCTGACCCACATGGCACAGCAGACCTCTCCTGTCTCACTTGCTGCTCCCCTCAGCAATGTATCTCAGTCCATCCACCTGTTCTGCTCCCCACTCTATCTCTGGTCAATCCTCTCACCCCCCTGCACTTCTGGCCAACACCCCAATTCTTGTATGCATACATAAATAAAAATAAATCTTTATAATGTATTCAGGAGGCACTCAGTTTTATTATATCCTATTTCTGATAAATAAAAGTGGAAAATATAGGCTCAACATGTATGTTTTTTTTTAAAGATTTGTTTATTTATGCATACAAGCATGGGGGTACAGGCCAGAGGTATGGAGTGGGGTGAGAGAATCCACCAGACAGAGTGGGGAACAGCACAGGCAGATCAACCGAAATACACTGCTGAGGGGAGCAGCGGGCGAGACAGGAGAGGTCTGCTGCACCATGTGGGTCACCTCCCCAGCTGGGGGCATGGATCGAACTTGTGCTACAGTGGCTTCGGTTTGCTTCATAGTGCGTTGCTTAACCCACTGCGCCACCAGGGAGGGCCCTATATGTATGTTTTATAAAACCAACCCATAGTTCTAGTAAGACCACAGCAACTAAACAGTATATTTCAACTAGATTTCAATGTATTTCTACTTTCATGGAAGTAAATTTAGGTTAATTCTGTTCTCCTGTAGTTGTCTGAGGAGTGCAACTTTACAAATCCTCAGGATGGAACGGCTCATTCTCAAAGATGTTTGGCTGAGTCCTTTGGAAGAAATAACTCACTTTCCCCAATTCAACCTGTAAGATTTCAATGTTGTCATTTGTTATATAAACTCCATTTGCCTCAGAAAACTAGTTGAAAGCTTTTAAAATACCAGTCTTAAATTGTTTTGAAACGGCAATAATATATCTACCAAAGTATTTCTTTTTTCTCTCTTGTTCAGGTGTTGTTTTGGAGGTCTCCAAACAAGGTAGATGCGAGATATGAAATCAAAACGAACTTGAGGAAAATTTTTCTGCTACCCCAGAGGACATGTTCCTTTGGGTCTCACCATCTGTTGTTCTCTCTGCTTTTAGATGTTCTAGTCTCTTCTTTTCAACCCCTCACCCCCACCAATTTCAATCCCTTCTAGTTATTCCCTATTTTAAAAATCCTTATAATCCTCAGGGAATGTCTATCATTTAGTATTGTCTGCCCAGACTTTTTCCCTAACAAATCCTATTTCATTTGGGTCAGGGAAGGTAGGGGATAGATAGAAGGGGTTTAGGTAGAGCCTGCGGAGACATTTTAGGATCAACATTGTTTGTGTTAGATTCTGCAAAGTAATCTAAAGGGATGCATGTAGCAATGCACTAAATACTTTCACTTTTCCCCCCTTGTGACTGGATTGATAGCAAGCTGGGATGCAGTGGAATGAGTAAAAATAGGCTATTTTTAAAAACCAAATGTTGTCATGAAGAAGAGTGGACTTAGTATAGACAAGTGCTGATTACTTAAAACTCAAGGTCTGGGTGTTTATTGCTAACACTCTGGAGAAGAGCGGGACAGTTGCATGTTCTGGAATGTACTGCTCTTCCTCAACCCCTCAAACACATTAGGAACCGACCTGCTGGCCTGGCGGATGTGTGGGATAAAAGGGAGACACCCTCCAGCACCAGAAGCAGTCACTTCTTCAAAAGCAGAAAATGTCCAATCCAATATATTTTCCTTATATTCCAGCTGCAATCTTTGTTTCACCCCTCCTTGTTAGAGAAGGCAGAAAGGGTTAGTAATGGAGGAAAATGTTAAATGATATCAAGAGGGTATAGACAGCAAAATCTTGGCAGAATCCCACTTTGTACAGTCTGTGGAGAAAATGAGAGAGAAAGGCAGAGTGGGGGATGGGAGTGGGGGCTGGGGGTGGAGGGAAGAGAAAGGAGTCTAGTGTGGTGGTAAATGAGGGAAACGGAACTTTATAAATTAAAGTAACTAAAGAAACCTATCATAACCTGTTTTTGATCCAGATTAGAACAAAATAGAAAAATAAATGAGTAAATAGTGCAAAGAAAAAGATTTATGATCTAACGAGCCTGAGCTCCTTATTAATAAGGAATTATTGTCGATGTTTTAGAAACCATAACATGGTAATTATGTTTTTTAAGAGTCCTCATTTTTTGGAGATGTTTATTTTGGGATGAGATTATGTAAAGTCTTAAATTTGCTTCAGAATAATAGGACCGGGGTGCTTCAGGGGGTGGTTAAAAGTCCAATGATATTGGCTTTGAGGGGGTAGTTTGAAGTTGGGGACTCATGCTACTATTCTCTCTACTTTTGTATACATTTGAAGCATTACATAATAAAATGTTGAAGAGAAAAAAATTGTTAGATCTTGCTGTGTTTTTTGAAACCAGAGTCATCTCTCTAAATGCCCATTAGCATTGGGTTAGTATCTCCAAAAGACTTAAAGAACAGTCATCTTTTTAACATAATTTTTGGCCTATTCAAACCAGCTCACTGTCTTGCACTGGAATCAAACCACATCTGGTCCTTTTTTTATCCAATACATAGACAATACAGTAGGGGGCCTCCCTGGTGGCGTAGTGGGTTAAGCAACACACTATGAAGCAAACCGCAGCCACTGCAGCACGAGTTCGATTCCTGCTGCTGGCCAGAGAGGAGACCCACATGGCGCAGCAGACCTCTCCTGCCTCGCCCGCTGCTCCCCTCAGCAGTGTACTTCAGTAGATCTGCCTCTTCTGCTCCCCGCTCTGTCTGTGGTGAATCCTCTCACCCCCCGCCCGACACCTCTAGCCTGTACCCCAGTGCTTGTATGCATAAATGAATAAATAAATCTTTAAAAAAAATACAGTAGGAGGAAACAGTATGAAATTTGAACGCAAATGAAGCCTTGATAAGGACAAGAAGGTTCTAGAGCCCATCTTAAGATACTCAGTGAGCTGAAATGCACCATCAGCACAGTACTGTCCCAGGCCTCGACCATCCTTTCGATGCAGCTGTTGTTTAGAACATCTAGGTCCTGGTGGCTTTTCTATCTTTCCACTTGTGAACATCGGTATGTCACAAAACTCAGACTACTTTTGCTTTCTATTTGAAATAAGTCTTTAGCAATGGATTCTATTACAATGTTTCTGAACATGCATTTTTAAGTGATTTTTCCAGAATAAACAAAAATGCCCTTCTTGTCTTGAAAACACATCTGCAGAACTGGGCCTCGTCTTTCTATGTAGATATCATGATGGGACCTCCCTGACGGTCTAGGTGTTAAGTCCCAACACTATCACCGCTATAGCCTGAGTTCGATCCCCGGCTAGGGAGGGGACCCACATGGCGCAGCAGACCTCTCCTGTTTCCCCGCTGCTCCCCTCAGCAGTGTGTTTCAGTCCATCTGCCTGTTCTGCTTCCCACTCTGTCTCTGGTGAATCCTCTCACCCCCGCATACCTCTGGCCTGCACCCTAGCTCTTCTATGAAAAAAAAAAAAAAAATTGAAAAGGAAGACATTGTGAAGAATATCCACTTACATCTTCACTTATATCTTCTAGACTGCTTATGCCAGAACAAGGAGGCCTTATCTCTACGTTGGGCAAACAGAAAAATAAAGCAAGGAAAGCTGACAAAGCCACTAATACTAAGGTATTCTAGGACATACCTGCTGGGAGACACAGATCTGGGACCAGAAGACAAGCAAAAAACAGGGTCCAATGATAAGCGGGATCCCCAAGGAGTATGCCACAGCTCAGAACTCCCACTGACCTCCAGCGGCTGCCTCCCCCAGACTCACAGCCTGGGGAGTAGCCGAACAGCCTCACGAACACCTCATGGTGGTATCTCTATGTTAATGTGCACATTTGACCCAAAGAAAGAAAGTTGGAGAGACAAAAATAGCAATGGAAGACAGAGGGTGGTTGGCCAGCTAATGCTTGTGAAGGGAAGGAAGTGCAGACACTACTGCTCATGCAGGGTAGTCCCTCTGGTGACTGCTTCTGAACTTTTCCCCCCCTAGATCACTTCCCCATTTTACCTCACCTGTCATTTATCATCACCAAAATAAACCTAAATATCTTCTAAATGAAAAGCAAACTCTCCCTTGAGTTTTCACTAGCAGGTGGCTTGAAGAAACTGATAGGGAATTCAAGAATATAATTCCATATTCCGAACTCCCATTTTGTTGAGATAATTGACATAGATCACTAAATTCTTTTTGAGTGTACAACGGTGATTTGATATCTGTATATATTGTGAAATAATCACAATTTACTGAATGTTAACATCCATCACTTCACAATACAATAACATTTTTTTCTTGTAATGAAAATTTTTAAGTTTTATTCATAGAACTTTCAACTCTACAAACTTTCAACACTACAAACTATAGTGACCATGCTACATATTATGTTTCCAAAACTTACTTATAACTAGAAAACTATGTTGACTACCTTCACCCATTTCTTCTACTGTCCATCCCCTGCTTCTGGCAACCACTTATTTTTTGTGTTCCTCTGAGTTTTTATTTATTTACTTATTTTTTTTTTGAGATACCAAAACGAGTGCTGCAATGCAGTATTGTCTTTTTTCTGTATGGCTTACCTCATTTAGCATAGTGTCTTGAAGGTCCATCCATATTGTCACAAATGGCAGGAAATGAAAGATTTCCTTCTTTCTCATAGCTGAATAATATTCCATTGTGTATGTGAAGATACAAAAAGTATAGATATATGCCACATCATCTTTATCCACTCACCTGGAGTAGGTTATTTCCATAGCTTGACTATTATGAATAATGCTACAACGAGCATGAAATGGGTATATCTTTTTGAGTAGCAAGTGAAAAGATTTACTTGTATTATATCTTAAGCTGCTTTACCTTTTTAAACGTACACTTTAAAATTGGGCCTCCCTGGTGGCACAAGAGGTTAAGTTTCAGCACTCTGAAGCAGCCATTGTAGCACAAGTTCGATCCCCGGCCAGGGACGGGACCCACATGGCGCAGCAGACCTCTCCTGTCTCGCCCGCTGCTCCCCTCAACAATGTATTTCAGTCGATCTGCCTGTTCTGCTCCCCACTCTGTCTCTGGTGAATCCTCTCACACCTCTGACCTGTACTGCAGTTCTTATAAACAAACACACAAACAAATAAATAAATAAATCTTTTTTTAAAAGTACACTTTAAAATTTAAGAATCGTCTTAGGTTTTTAGAAAAAGTGTGCATACAGAGAATCTCTATATGTGCCATACCAGTTTCCTGTAGTATTAACATCTTACGGTTGTATGGTTCATACATCACAATTAGTGAGTCTTTCTTCTTGTTATTATTAACTAAGGCCCACAATTTTTTTATAGTTTCTCAGTTTTACCCAATGTCCTTTTCTATTCAAGTTACCCATCTAGAGTGACACATGAAATTGATTTTTCCTTTGTCCTTGGGAACCTCTTGGTTGTGAATATCTCTGACTTTCCATGTTTGATGTCCTTGAAAGTTTAAAAAAAGACCTGGTCAGGAATTTCTGTGTCCCTCAATTAGGCTTCAACTGATGATTTACTCATGATTAGACTGGAGTTACGGATTTTTAGGAGGCTCCTTAGCTTTTTCATCTTAACTTCTGAACACCAGATTGCTGTTTTTTCAAAGCCAAATGGTTTTAAGCAGCAAGAAATTAACTCTGGGCACGTGCTGGTCCCCTGCCCTGCACATTTATTATTATTTTCCTCCAGGCACCTTTTGCTGCTTATTGTGACAAAGAATAAAGACATTTTTAGAAACCGGGAATGTTTGGCAAAAGCTGATTACAGATAAGGTGCACATGGAGCTGGCTTCTAATTATAATTGCTAGACACTGAGAGTTTAAAAATTAAGTAGTAATAATGGGTTATTTTACTCACAAACATTAATGGTAAATAAACGCTCTTTTCCTGTCAAGTAAAAGATCTACATTTTTTCCCTAGAAATAATTTTTCCCTTTTACATTTTAATTGCTACAGGAATCAGGTTGATCTTTAATATTGTTTTCTGGTAAGGTTTCATACCCACCAGTAGGACAGAGACTTGGAAAGTACAATCAGTTACATAAAGAAAAAACCCTCCTGATTAATATCAGTAATGAATAACATTGCAAAGACTCAAATAAAACATTAAAACACATTATACAACATAACATTATACAACAAAAACAACATTATACAACAAACACATTATACAACAAAAACAACATATCACAAACAAACAAGTGGGATTTCTTCTAAGAAAGCAAGGGTCATTCATTATTTTTTTAAAAGATTTATTTATGCATACAAGCACTGGGGTACAGGCCAGAGGTGCACGGGGTGAGAGAATCCACCAGACAAAGTGGGGAGCAGGACAGGCAGACTGACCGAAACACACTGCTGAGGGAAGCAGTGGGCGAGGCAGGAGAGTTCTGCTGCGCTATGTGGGTCCCCTCCCTGGCCAGCCGCAGGGATCGAACTCATGCTGCAGTGGCTGCGGTATGCTTCATAGTGTGTTGCTTAACCCACTGCTCCACCAGGGAGGACCCAAGGGTCATTCATTATTATATGACTCAATGATATGGTCTTTCATATTAAGAAAGCCAAAGACAAAGTTCATATAATCACCTCAAAGAAAGTAGATAAGGCATTTGAAAATGTTAAATTTAATTTGTTAAAAGCAGTCCATAAAATATAAATTAATGACTATTTCCCTATATGACCTTAAATGTGGATGTATATGCACACTTTGGATCAAAGACAACATTTTAATTATTGTCTTACCACTAGAAATTTTCCAATAAACTGAAGATAATCATTATATTTACTGCTATCTAACATTGGTTTGGAGGTACCAACAACACAATTGGACAAGTGATTAAAAGGATACAAACTTAAGAGGCAAAACTCTCTACAGACAACAAGATTTTACTTATATGTAAATCCAAGGGATCCATGAAAATCTACTCTAAGCAATAACTAATTGATAGGGTTTCAGGTTTCGAATTTAATATATAGTAGCCAATAACCTTTCATATACTAAGACAGAAGATAAAAGTGAACGGGAGGCTGTTTCTGATAGCAAAAACAAAAATTGAAAACAACCTAGGCATGGAATTTAACATTCAAAATTTATTTGAAGTCAAATGTAAAACACCAGTGAAGATATAAAAAAAGACCTACAAATGTCCCTAGTTTTTTATTCTTGATTGCTGAATAGTATTCCATTGTGTATATGTACCACATCTTCTTGATCCAGTCCTCTACTTTTGGGCATTTGGGCTGTTTCCAGGTCTTAGCAATTACAAATAGTGCTGCAATAAACATGGGGGTACAGGTGCTCTTTTGGGTCAGTGTTTTTGTGTCCTTTGGGTAGATTCCTAAGAGTGGGATTGCTGAATCATATGGTAGTCCCATCTCCAGTAGGCCGAGGAACCTCCATACAGTCTTCCATAGTGGTTGGATTAATTTGCATTCCCACCAGCAGTGTAGTAAGGTTCCTTTTTCTCCACAACCTCGCCAGCATTTATTGTTGTTGGTTTTTTTGATGTGTGCCATTCTTACTGGTGTAAGGTGGTACCTCATTGTGGTTTTAATTTGCAGAAACATGGATGGAACTAGAAGGAATCATACTCAGTGAAACAAGTCAGAAGGCAAAAGAAAAATATTGGATGACCTCACTTTTAGGAGGAATGTGAAAAAAAAAAAAAAAACAACAATCAAAACAAAAATTAAAAAGGAAGAAAACAAAACAAACAACAACAACAACAACAAAAAACAACAAGAGAAAACTAAAGGAAATGGGCAATCATAACCAAAAACAACCAGACAATCAAATAAAAACTCAACAAGATCAAAAGGTTAAAGATAAACCCAAGAGACCATGGGGGTGGGTGGAGGGAGGGGAGGGCAAAGACAGTGATGAGATGTAAAGAGCACAAGGGACTGAGGTGATGATGCACGGGTGAAATGGTGGTGGGAACCCACTGGGGAATACAAACGATGTCAAATACAATTAAATATAATAATAATAATAAAAAAGACCTAAAAATGGAAAGGCATACCATGTTCATGGGTGAGAAGTCTCAATGTCATAAATGTGGCAGTTCTCCCTTAAGTTTAGAAGTTTAATGTGAAGTTCCAATAAAGTTAATGTCAGGGCTTTTTTTATAATCTTATAAAAAAGAATAATCAGGAGATCCCAGAAAAGCAGAGGAGGGAAAGGAAAGAGCCCTACTAGAAGTAATGTAGTATGAAGCCTCAATAATGAAAAGGGTGGTGTTCTGCATGAATGAGCTGACAAACCAATGGAAGAGGACAGAAAACACTGAAATAGATGTAGGACAATGTGAAGGTGACATCGCATATCAGAGAGAGAAACTTGGATTTTTATTAGTGGTGCTGGGATAATTGAATGAGCATATAAAAATGTTATGTTTACTTGACACTGTATATATTCCAAGTGAAGCAAAAATCTAAATCTGAAAAATGAAACTGCACAGGTACTAAAATGAAATAACTTTGAATACCTTTATAATGTGGAAGTTGGAAAACTTTTGTTATGATTCAGAATCCAGAGCAATTAAAAAGTCTTTATTACCAAAAAATAAAAACGTGCATAGTAAAAACACACCTTTGGTAAAGCAAAATGGAAAATGACCACCTGGAAAATACCAGCAACTTCTTTAAAAAAAAAAAAGATTTATTTATGCATACAAGAGCTGGGGTACAGGCCAGACGTGCTGGGGGTGAGAGGATTCCCCAGACACAGAGCAGGGAGCAGAACAGGCAGGTTGACTGAAATGCACTGCTGAGGGGAGAAGCTGGCGAGACAGGAAAGGTCTGCTGTGCCATGTGGGTCACCTCCCTGGCCAAGGCTTGAACTCATCTGCAGTGGCTGCGGATGCTTCATAGTGCTGTGACTTAAAACCTTGCACCACCAGGAAAGCCCAACTTCTGTCACAGACCATTGTCAATAACCTTCAGCCAAAGAGCACTATAGCAAACAAGTTAAGGTTAATGTGGCTCCCCGCAAAGGAGCCAGCACCCAATAGGGCACCAAAGAGGGATTCAGAGGGTGTGGAAAAAGACTTATTCTAGGAGTTTGGCTTTGGTTTCAGCTCTGGAGAGGGCTCCAGTAAGTGGAACTTTGCTCGGGATTGGCTATTCTAAGGGACAAAGAAACAAATCTATCATTGACTAGCTTACCTATTCTTCAGGAAAAATGAATCAAGGCTCTTGCTATCATTGGTAGAGAAGCAACTGTCACTCATATTAGGATAGCAGGGTGTGGTTTAGTAGAATAGTAGTATTTATGTGGCTTGCACAGTTACCTTGTTTTTGTCTGTGGCTAGGCAATATTTGCAAATGGTCTTTTGTTCTGTTTTGCTTGCTTGTTTCACTTCATCATAGCTGGAGAGTGGCCTTGTCTGGTGGCAGTAGTCTGTTTATTTTCAATAGGACATCACTGATGTCCAGCCACAAGTCACAGACAACTCTGGGTAGCACTGAGACCCAGTGGTAGCAAGCCACTTCTCAAATGTTGGGGTGCTTCTTTTTCCCTTGCAACTAATACTGCTGATATATCTAGTTCAGAGAGGCTAGACTAAAACCCTAGACACCTGTGCTGTTGAACACAGTTGTCATCCACATGTGGATGACAAATTATGGGGCCTCTCGGTGGTGCAATTGGGTTAAGCACAGCACTATGAAGCAAACTGCTGCTACAGCAGCATGAGTTTGATCCCTATTGCTAACCAGGGAGGTGACCCATATGGTGCAGCAGACCTTTCCTGCCTGCTCCCCTCAGCTGTGTGTTTCGGTCGATCGGCCTGTTCTGTTCCCCACTCTGTCTCTGGCGAATCATCTCACAACCCCCACCCCTCGCCCTGCACCTCTGGCCTGCACCCCAGTTCTTGTATGCATAAATAAATCTTTTTTTAAAAAACAAATTAAATGAAAACTTCAGTTCCTCAATCGCACTAGCCACATTTCATATATTCAACATCCCATGAGACTAGGGTTTACTATATTAGGCTAATCCAGGATAGGCCATTTTTATCATTGTAATGACACTGAACGGTTCTGCTATAGACAAAGCTACCAGAGAACTAATTCACTGAAAAGCAAGCAAAAGTGGCTTTTAACTCCCCAGGCTCACTCCAAGGAGAAACACACTTCAAAATTTCCCTGGGATCCATTTTTCACAAAGAGGTTAAGTGAAGTTATTCAAGTTAGATATTGAGTGGTAAAACTTGGAGAAATATATTGGTAAAATGACATACTGATCACACTGGGGGAAACCCTCACATTTTTGGTAGGGATGTGAAATGGCATACACAGCTCATAGAGAGTGGAATTTGACAAGATCCAGCAAAATGACATGTACTTTTATTCTTTGATCCTGAAACTTTATAGGATCTCACCAAAGATTCTTGGGAAAACATTAAAAAAAATATGTACATGACTTGTTAATACTGGACTCCTTACAGAAACTAAAGCCTGGAAATAAACCCCGTGTTGGCGACTTGGAAACTGAATAGAGTAAGCTATAAGCGGAGGATGGAGGACTACAGGGCTGTCAAAGGTACTGAGGAATAGCTCTCCTTGCCAATAAGAGTGGTGTATTTTTAGGTGGAGAAACAAAGTTAGAGAAAAATATGTAGGTATGATACTGTGTAGCTAAGAAATGAGAGACACAGACACACCCACAGACACACCCACATCTATTTTGCTTGTATTTATAAACAAACAAGCAATGTAAGGCTAAACATTTTTAAATGGCACATTTATTAGGGAAAGGTGGAAAAAATAGAAGACAGATTTCTCTGAGTAAACGTATCTTGTTTTCTTGACTTCAGAACCAAATATAAAATAAATCAAAACAGTTTAAATTCAAAATAACCCTAAGAATTAAAAATCAAAAGAAAATCTATGGACCTGAATGTGTATCCAGATGGTGGCAAAATACAGTGAAAATCATTCCTAGTGATTTTGCATACAAAAGTTTGACAATATATCCCTAATGAATATGCTATAACAAAAATAAATAAAGTCTTCTGTAACACCCACACTCAGAATCTTAAATTGTTTTCCGTAATCATTTTGTTGGGGATAGTGTTGGTATTATTCTGAATCTATTGTTTGTGTATTGTGGCACAAAGCAAATGAATGACTTTATTATCTATAATTTCTGTGATTCCTGCTGTTTTGACATCAAAGATTCCCCACGTGGGAAAAAGGTCAGATGAAGCTCAAAAAGGTTAAGCCAGAATCTAATACTGGGAGTAGGAGCATAAATTCATGATACATTTCATGTTAGTATAAGTGTGTATGTGCTAAGTTTGTTTACCAAGATAGAAGCAATGAATATCCTTGGCTCCCAGATTAAAGTTTCTAACAGTATTTCACATTTAAAATGCCCTTTAGAATTCTCCTACACTGCTGGTGGGAATGTAAATTGGTCCAACCTCTATGGAAAGCTGTATGGAGGTTCCTCAGTCTACTAAAAATGGAGCTAACATATAACCCAGCAGCCCTACTCCTAGGGAATTACCCAAAGGATGTGAAAAAAATAATTCAAAAGGGGCCTCCCTGGTGGCGCAGTGGGTTAAGCAACACACTATGAAGCAAACAGCAGCCACTGCAGCACGAGTTCGATCCCTGCTGCCGGCCAGGGTGGGGA
>JAGFMF010011860.1:2705867-2768690 GCA_019455555.1 Galemys pyrenaicus
TCCCCGCTCTCTGTGGTGAATCCTCTCACCCCCCCCACACACACCTCTGGCCTGTACCCCAGTGCTTGTATGCATAAATAAATAAATCTTTAAAAAAAATAATTCAAAAGAATACATGCACCCTTATGTTTATTGCAGCACTATTTATAATAGGTAAGACTTGGAATCAACCCAAATGCCCCAAAATAGATGACTGGATCAAAAAGATGTGGTATATATACACAATGGAATACTACTCAGCAATCAAAAAAGATGCACTGATGCCATTTCAGAAACATGGGTGGAGCTTGAAGGGATTATGCTCAGTGAAATAAGTCAGAAGGAAAAAGAAAAATTCCAGATGCTTTCACTTATATGAAGAATACAGGTCATCAAAGGAGAAAAATAAGAACAACAACAAAACAAAAATAAACAGACAACTATAAATCAGAGACATTCCACAAGGGAGAGGGAAAGATTAGGATCAAGGCAGGGATGGGAAGAGCATAAGGGACTATGGTGATGGTGCACGGGTACATTGGTGGTGGAAATTCTATGGGGACTACCCCAAGAAAAGCAAGCAACCATTGTAAGAAAACAAACAAACAAACAAATAAATAAATAAATAGAATAATTTTAAAAAATAAAGTGCTCCTTTGAGAAAGTGACTGATTTTTGGTCTAGGACAGGAAAATGTGTGAGAGGAGCTAGAAACAAGAGAGAAAGGAATAGTATCGTATGATTCAGGGGCCAGTTAAGGGAGGAGCCCATAAGTTGAAGACAGGACAACTGAACCATGAATGGGTTGGAACACATTCAATAAGTTAAAACCATAGAAAAACTCTATTATAATAACTAACAATCAAACGAAAAAGAACATACTTAATCACCACTGGAAGGTATTAGGAAACATTTTGTAAGCTGACTAAGCACTCCTAAGTAATTGTATATCAGAACGCTGAACAGTAGGTGTGGGAAATTTTCTCTTCATGGAAATTTCCAGCTATAAATGTGAAGGAACTGTAACAGGGTGTTCCCCAGGGAATGGGGAGGTTCCAGCTTACCTGCCCCACCCTAAAGAAGAGTGCAGCTAAGCAGGGAGAAACTAGAGAGGGCAGGAAAGGAGAACAAGAAGAGACTTGGAGGAGGCATGGAGCAGAGACATGTGAAGAAGCTGCACCTGCTTCTTGGCCTTGGACTTGTACCAGGGACTTGGGGGGGGGACATGGAAGGAGACACTTAGAACAGATATTGAGGGCCTCCCTGGTGGCGCAGAGAGTTGAGCACCACACTGTGAAGCATTCACAGCACAGCTGCGTGAGTTTGATCCCTGGTCAGGGAGGGGACCCACATGGTGCAGCAGACCTCTCCTGCCTCACCCGTTGCTCCCCTCAGCAGTGTGTTTCAGTCCATCTGCCTGTTCTGTTCCCCACTCTGTCTCTTGTGAGTCCTCTCACCTGCCACAACTTGGCCTGTACCTGAGCTCTTGTATGCATAAATAAATAAATCTTTAAAAAAACAAAACAAAACAGATGTGGTTGAGAGACCCACGGGGAGGTTGACAATAGCAGCCTTTACCTTTTTTTGTATTTTGATTTTGCTCCTTTCTTTCCAGACTTGCCTTGCTCCTTCTACCCCTTCCTTATGGGTCCCTACAGAAGATGCCTTACACGTGTAACAAGCTTTTGGGCCTCAGCTGCCCTGCTTTGGGCCAACCCTATTTGGCTGGGCATGTACCCACGAGGGCATGGGTAACTTTGGGTGCTTGATTTGTAAACTATAGTCTTTCTCTTTCTCTTCTCGCTATTGCACACTAATTGTATCAATGTTCTTTTCTACTGAAGGTCTTATGCACTAGAGTATGTTTTGTCTTGATTTGGCAGATGGGAGAATCCATTTAGAACAGGCAGGTTTGGGGGTTTTGGGGTACCCCTCACTCTGTCCTATAATAGAATGATAGATAGCATTGCAATAAAATAATTTGCAAGCCTTAATGAATTAATGTAGGCATTGCATAGCAGGGTCTGCTAAACATCACAGAAAGAAACCACCAGACACTGTCTCTTCCTGCTGGAAAAGCACAAAGTCCCTCCCATGAAGAGTGTTTCTTGTTCCACAGAAATAATCAGAGTCCAAAACAGCCTCTGGATCCAACTGCCAATCTACAGCAAATACAAAAGGCACAAGAATATGTTAAATAGCACCACAGGGATGCGTAGAAAAATCCACATTGTGGGAAATTCGATACAAAAATGACCTCGTTTCTTAGTTGAGTAAATTATAAGGGAAGAGAGAGTAGGGGAGACAATAGAGAAAGAGGACATACTTAAATATTAAAGGGTATTATCCAATCAGTAGCCAAGTGAAGACCTTATCTGAATCCTGTTTAAACACAAAACAATTATTTCGTAATATGATTTTTAGAAATTTGAGCACTGGATATGAGCTAATATTAGTAAATTAACACTCTATTTAAATATGATATGGTTTTGCAGTTACTCTTTTTAACAGTTCTTGTCTTTAAGAGCTACATACTGAAACATTTAGAGATAACTAATATGATGGGGGGAATTGAGGGTATAATATTTATATTACATGTAACAACTTTGTAAATGAAAATCAAGACTGGTCTGAGCTGATACTGGTTGAAGGGGTACATGGAACACATTACATGCTCTGCCTTCTTTTGTCTAAGTCTGAAATCTACAATACTACAGTAAGTTAGAAGATTCAAAACCAATATGGCAAAATAAACTCGTTGATGGGTATAGAGACATTCATTATATTACTTTCTATTCTTTTTTGTATTTTTGAATTGCTCGTAATTAACATCAAAGTAATTTGGGGAAAAAAAAACATAATGAGAACAACTGCAGGAAGAGGGATTGAAGCTCTAAAAAAAATCTTAGTTCTTAAAGAAAAATAAAAGACCTAAAGGGAATAAACAAAATGTTCCAATCTGTTTACTCCAAGTACTCCTGGTATAAGTACCCACTTATTATTTTCTGTGCCTTTTGTCTGTTGAAATTTTCCATAATTTAAATAGTCATTTCATTGTAAAAAATTGCATGTGCAATCCTAATGTCGTGTTACCTTCTCGAGAAACTGCTTGAGGCTGGTCACCAATAGATTCACCTGGAGATGTTGTATCAGTGAGAAGTGGGCAGAAAGGAACAGTGTTGCTGGGAAGGGAGTCACCCCCATGCTACTGCATGCTCTCCCACACATTGCTGGTTCTCTTGGGTACTCAGAGGCCCCTCTCCCACCCAGGTACCTGAGGGCCTCACTATTTATTCTACTCCTAGAGTGGGGCCTGCGGGGCTCCTTCCCCACAGGCTGCCCCAGCTGGTCAGCATACAGGGCCTTCACCTAGAAACTGTCCCCTGAGAATTCCCTCTCCCCTGAGTCAGGAAGTGCTAGCATTGGTTCATTCAACTCTTCATTGGCTGAAGTCCTCAAATCATTTGCTTGAATTTTCTCATTTATTGAGCTAACTCCAGAGAGCACCTCAGAGTTACCCCTGATAAACTGGCAGAAGAATGTATTTTGGAGGAAATGTAAATAATATAATGCATAAGTTTTTCTTCCAGTGATAAGACGGAGTGCACAATCTGTTACAGGGCAGGGTGAGGGGCCCCCTGGAGCCCCCAAATCTGTCTGCACTATGTGGATTGTGCATATGCCATAGCAAGACAGAAGATACTCTAGTGCATAAGAAAAGAAAAGAACTTTAGTACAACTAGTGTGCAATAGAGGGAAAGAAAGAGAAGGACTTTTTCCTGGGAACAGGATGGTTCCCAGGAAAAGGGAAGTTCCAAGATCCCTGCCCCACCCGAAGTAGGGTGGAGCTGAGCAGGGGTAAGAAGAAGTGAGACAGGAAGGGAAAAGAGATGGAAGCAGAATGGAGAGAGAGGAGACCTGGAGGAGGTATGTGGAACAGAAAAATACATGTGAAGAAGCTGCACTTGCTTCTTGGTCCTGACTGGTTGGAAAAGATGTGGGTGAGAGACCCATGGGGAAGTGAACAAGGGCAGCTTTTATCTTGATGTTGATTTTGCTCTTTTCCTCCCAGATTTGTCTGACCCTTTCTGACCCTTTTCTATGGGTCTCTACTGAAAGGTCCTTTAGACTTGTGGCAGGCTTTTGGGCCTTGCTTTGGGTCGATCCTTTTTGTCTGGGCTTTTGCCCACGAGGGAATGGGTAACTTTGGAAGCCTGATTTAGTAACTATACTCTTTGTCTTTTCTGTATTGTTTATTAATTGCATTAAAGTTCCTTTCCATTGAAGGTCTTATATTCTTTGTCTTAATGCGGCAGATGGCAGAACCCATTCAGAGAGGGCAGGTTTGGGGGTTCTGAGATGCCCCTCTCTGCCCTGTAACAAGACTACAGTTTCCAAATCATGCTCCCATAGTTACCCATCCTGTTGTGGGTAAATGTCCAGCCAAACAGGGTTGGCCCAAAGCAGGGCCGCTGAGGCCCAATAGCTTGCTACAAGTTTAGGTCACCTTTTGGTGGGGACCCATAAAAATGGGGCAGAAAGAGACCTACAATTATGGAAGGAAAAGAACAAAATAAAAACCAAGTCAAGATAAAAGCTGTCATTGTTAGCTTCCCCACGGGTCTCTCACCACATCTTTCAAGCATCTCCTTCCATGGCCCCCAAACCCCTGGTACAAGTCCAAGGCCAAGAAGAAAATGCAGCTTCTTTACATGTGTCTCTGCTCCATGTGCCTCCTCTAGGTCCTCTTCTTGATCTTCCTCTCCCTTTCTTCTCCTGCATCTGTTCCATGCAGTCCAGGACCAAGAAGCAAGTGCAGCTTCTTCACATGTCTTTCTGTTCCACGTGCCTCCTTCGGGTCTCCATGCTGCTCTCCATCCTGCTTCCTTCTCTTTTCCCTTCCTGTCTCACTTCTTCCTGGCCCTGTCTCCTCCCTGCTCAGATCCACCCTCCCGTGGGTGAGGCAGGGAGCCTGAAACTTCTCCTTTCTCTGGTGATCACGAGGTTTTAATTCCATTTTAACAAGCAAAATTTGAAATAAATGTTTGTGATTGTACAAGGGTGGGTGATGTCATTATTGGTGTCAGTGGTCTTTTGAGAGCGAGGTTCTTGGGTTCACTCTGGGAAAGGTTTCACTGGAGCTCCCAGCTCAGCAGTACCAGCAAGTTTCTCCACGAGGCAGAGACATTAGTTATTTCAAAGAGCAGGTTTATTAGGAGAATGGACAGAAGAGTAAAGGACACTTGTGTAGACATACGCTGGCAAAAAGAGCTGCCCCAAGAATACATGGGGATTACAATTGATGTCAAATATGTGTAAATTTTTTAAAATTATATTAAAACAAAAACAAAAATGAAAAAAAAAAAAAAAAAAAGAGCTGCCCCAAGAAGGACAGGTTTGCTGAGAGAGGCCTGCATGGTTGTAGNAAAATAATATTAAAACAAAAACAAAAATGAAAAAAAAAAAAAAAAAAAGAGCTGCCCCAAGAAGGACAGGTTTGCTGAGAGAGGCCTGCATGGTTGTAGGCGGGTGGCCTTAAGAGAGCTGCCTTCACTGAGGTAGGTCAGTGAAGAGAAGCCCCAGCATGGTGCAGGTCATGGCCAGCCAGGAGGCTGTTGCCCTGCAGAGGAGAGTTAGGAAGGAGAAGCACCTGCATAGTCACAAGTGGGCAGAAGTTGGCTGCCCCGAGCCAGTGCAGAGACTGCGCTGATACAGTCTTCTTTCGGTAGGGAGGGGCTTGAGAAGATTCTACAAGCACGTGCCTCTGGAGATTATTACAATGGATTCCAGAGCTAAAGCTCCTTCTTCTATCTTTTCTTTTGGTCTAGCATTTACAAAGGATTCCAGAGATATTTGCTTGGGTCTTATGCTGTATGATCCAGGCGTTGGTACCTAAGAATCTTTGTCTGTACCAGTTGAGTTAATGGTTGTTAATCCCTTCTGCCCCACCTCCTTGTGACAGCCAGGTCTCTGGTCTTAAGGCACCTCCTTCCCAGTTTTTTTCTAACCTTTTGTCCTCCGTTGGTGGGGGCAAGGGAAATTTACCCTAAGGACAGGCAGGCCAGCTGTGGGTGGGTTGTGCCTTCAGGCTTTGTTTGCCGGAGAAGTCAAGTCTGTAAGGACAGATGCTGCTTCGAGGATGCACTGACACTGAGGCATGAAAAGCTGGTGGCTTTTGCTCTGAATCCAAGGCAGTTTAGGGGGACTAAATCTATCAGTTACTTTCATATCAGCTAACTTTGTTCCATTCATCTCTGGAGAGCCATTTCCCATAAATATATTTGGAGGGGTGGTGCTAAAGAAACTATTGTTGACTACGTTTTGTCGTTAATTGCTCTTCAACATTAAGATACTTTGGGATAAATACTTCAAAAAGTGAAGACTATGAGAGACCGGATTCCTAAAAGGGATAAAAGTTGTTTTAGCATCAGACCACGTACATTTATTAAAAATTCATTCAGTCAGTATTTTTATATATTTATTTAATTTATTTATGCTTATTTATGCATCAAGAACTTGGGTATAGGCCAGAGGTGCAAGGGCAGGTGGTGAGAGGAGGTACCAGAGACAGAGTGGGGAACAGAACAGGCAGATGGACTGAAACACACTGCTGAGGGGAGCAGCGGGCTAGGCAGGAGAGGTCTGCTGCCCCATGTGATTCTCCTCCTTGGCCAGAGGCAGGGATCAAACTCATGCTGCAGTGGCTGTGTTTTGCTTCACGGTGCATTGCTTAACCCACTGCACCACCAGGGAGGCCCCACATTCAGTGTTTTTAAAACACTTGCTATGTTCCTGATAGTGTTACCAGATGCTAAGGTTACCCAGAGGTCACCCAGTGGCCACTCACACAGCATTGAGTAAGGATGTGGTAAGTTTGACTTTTAGTTAAATTAACTACAAAACCAGTTGTTATTCATACATTTATATCATTTCAGAAAGTCACTATCCGGTTGTTTTGCAAAGACCAGATTTGACTCAGTGCACCTTTGATGAGCAGACAAAGCAGCAGTGCCATGAAACATCCCTTCAGAACAAAGCACACCAAAGAGATGATTACACAGGAGGCTTAGCTCAGGAAAAAGGAACTGAGAAATAGCTCGTGTGCAAAACTCTTTATCTTGGTTTCCAAAGTGCAGCAGTTTAGCATTTAAAAGGCTACTTCAGGGAACATTTTCCCCTGAAAGTTTCTTTTATATATTTACAGTCAGGAAGTACAATGGGGCCAGGAACATCTTCTGCTCCAGGAGGGTTTTCCAGCTTCTGCTTCTGTATTAGTTAACAATAGCACTTTACTTCTATTCAAGCCTGAAGACAGGACTACATCTGAGTCCGTGTTCTTCCATTTGAAACCGTGAATTGTTAACCAGAACATGAAGTGTGACTCTGAACCATGCAGACTGACACTTTCAGGGTTGACTTCATAACGTCCACCTGGTGCCCCCAGGGAGAATGATTCAGAGATCTGAAAACATTAAAAAACAGTCGCTGTCTTGTTATACTAACAAATATTTCAGTCGATGTCTCTCCTGGTCAGATTCAGCTGCTTCGATATTTATTTCTTTACTTATTTCTCTCTTGAATTTCCTTAAATTTTTTCCTCCTTAATAGAAAAGGAGAAACAGACAAGATCAGAATGCCTCTAGATGCCTCTCTGACTTAATTAGTTGGCACCTGCTACTGTTATAGGAAAGGGAGAGGAGCACCCCAGAACCCCCAAACTTGCCCTCTCTAAATGGGTTTTGCTATTTGCTGCATTAAGATAAACATAAGACTTTTAATGGAAAGGAACTTTAATGCAATTAGGTACAATACAGAAAGGACAAAGAACATAGTAAGTCAAGCATCCAAAGTTACCCATCTCCTTGAGGGTAAAAGTCCAGCCCAAAGCAAGGTCCTAAAGCCTGCCACAGGTCTAAAGGACCTTTCAGTGGAGACCCATAGAAAAGGGTCAGAAAGAGTCAGACAAATCTGGGAGGAAAAGAAGAAAATCAAAACCAAGATAAAAGCTGCCCTTGTTCACTTCCCCATGGGTCTCTCACCCACATCTGTTCCAACCAGTCCAAGACTAAAAAGTAAGCGCAGTTTCTTCACATGTCCCTCTGCTCCATGTGCCTCCTCCAGGTCTCCTTGCTGCTTCCTTCTTCCTCCCTTCCTTCTGTTCTCCCTTCCTTCTGTTCTCCTCTCTCAGAATCTTCTTTCCCTGCTCAGCTCCATCCACTTAGGGCGGAATCAGGATTCTGGAACTTCTCCCTTTCCTGGGGACCACCTTGTTACACTACCAGGTAGGTCCCCAGTTTTTTGGGACCTTATCAGCATGTCTGAATCATCCTCCTGATTCATGGAAATGCTAGGATTACCCAGCTTCTCTTCAAAGAATTGATAAAGCAATCTGATAGACAAACTCATTACAAAAGGTTATTAGTCACGTCAATTGTTTGATTAAAAATATAGATGTTAACTGTTGGAAACATCCAAATAATGCCAGGGGGATCTAATATTCTGTGGGATCACGAAAGGCCACTATTTCAGAGCTGCAAGGCAACCCATTGATCATCCAGTCTCCTTATTTTACTATTATGGGAAGTGATGTCATTCTGATGAGACGTTGGTGTTCACTGAGTGGGGTCCTTGGGTTACCTCTGGGAAAACCTTCAGCAGAGTTTCCCTGTCAGTGACACATAATCAGTTTACCACAGAGAGGAAGGTGTAAGAGGCAGGCAAGGGTTACATTTTAGAAGGACAGGTTTATTAGGAGAAAGAGAGAGGGAAAAAGAGGCGCCTGCTTAGACATGTTACAGGATAGGGTGAGGGGCATCCCAGAACCCCCAAACCTGCCTATTCCAAACAGGTTCTGCCATCCACCACATGAAAACAAAACGTATTCTAGCGTACAAGACCTTCAGTGAAAAGAAACTTTAATACAGTTAGCGTCCAACAAAGAAAAGGGGAAGAATACAGTGTGTGAGCGAGGCTGTAGTGCGGACAGCGGTGGCTTCTGCTACTGCTTCTCTCTTTATTTACACAGTCTAGTCATGCTTCCTGCCGTGCAGTCCTCTGGGTGTTGACAAATATATGAAGTTGTACGACCACTATCACTACAAGCAAGATACAGAAAAGTGTAGCTTGATAGTGGGGGGACAGGTTTATGATCAGCCAGTGTGGATTTACAACTGTGCTGTAAACAGGAGAGGGAACGGCCACTTTTTGTGAACACACTTCCTGGGAGGAGGAACAGCTCTGGAACAGTCTTTATGGTATAAGGAGCTGCAAACTGCACGTATGGGGGCTTGGAGAAGAGAGACTCATTCTGCAGCGATGGCCCCCTTTGTCCTCATGACTAAATAATTGTCACAAACTTCCCATGATGCCTTGCTCAGGTAGCCATGCAAAGGCCATCTCTGGTGGTGCACTGGGTTTGACCGCATGGTTTTTTGCTCTCGAGCGCTCACAACCTTTGCTTTATTTTGCCCATCCTTCTTGTTGCCCCTCAGCTAGGGGGAGTTCGGATCCCTTGTTCAGATTCAGGACCTGAGAGAGGAGGGCTGTGTGTGCCGAGAGCCTTAACGCCAGGGAGCGCTGCTGGCTCGGGATGGGCCGGCGTTAACATGGGTGGGTTGCCTTTCCATCTTGATTATAGCGGCCAGGTGATGCTGACACCGTTTCAGGAGACAGGCCTGGCCTGTGTGATGAGCTTGAACACACAAAACATAGCATAAGCTAACATGAAGGCATGACAGGGATAGCAAGCACACTGGCTAACATTTACAGTGTCCGCGAGAACGGCTTTTCAGAGCGCTCAACAATACTCGCAGTGTTCATAGCCCCATGAAAGAGCTCAACTGTGGCTGAAACCACAGCCATCTAACCGGGTTGCTTTCTTCCAGGGAGCTGGCGCCAGGGCTTGTCTCCACTGCCCAGGGCCGCCACTTGTCCCTTTAGTGCCTTTGTGTCAGCGAGAGAGTCTCCCCTTGCTGCTACTTTATTTCCGTCTATTGGAAAATTGTCTTAGTGTGCCATAAAATGGAATCGTCCATGTGCAAAGCTCGGGGGCATGAAGGGAGGGGCCCCTGAAAGTGTCACTAGCACAGTGGTAGACGTAGCCCAGGGACCAGTTGTTTGAAGGATAAGAAGAAATCTCCTTGTCTTAGAAATGGAGCAAGTCGGCAGCAGTGGGGTGCAGAATGCCTGGTGCCTTAGGATCTTATGCGTTTGGTATTTAAGGGGTGGTTAAGATATTCTAGGTGGGGGCTTCCCTGGTGGTGCAAGGGGTTAAGCACCACACCATAAAGCATCCGCATCTGCAGCCACAACAGCACAAGTTCAATCACCAGCCAGAGCGGTGACCCACATGGAGCAGCAGACCTCTCCCATCTTGCCTGCTGCTCCCCCCAGAAGTGTACTTCAGTGGATCTGCCTGTTCTGTTCCCCACTCTGTCACACTGCCCCCCCCACACACACCTCTGGCCTGTTGGTCCCCCAGTTCTTGTATGCATAAAAAAATCTTTAAAAAACCCGCAAGTGCTCTACAAGCAGTATCTCATTTAATCATGACAAAGTAACTGTGAACCTTTATGATTTTTATAACTGTTTTACAGATGAGTAAATGAAAGTTTGGAGACCTCAAATGCTTCTCCAGTTAACATGGTTAGTCAGTGACAGAGTTTACCTAAGATCTTAAATGAGCTGATACAAAGTTACTGCTCTGGTTCTGAATATAATCTGATAAATACATAGAGAGAAATGGATTCACATGCAACAATTCTGTTGAAATTTATGTTGGCATTTCTTTTGTATATTCCTATTCCTACTATTGACCCTCTTTATTTTATGGGGTTTCTCAGAAAGAAAAGAGGGGGTCTATGCTGCATATGGTGCTGCAGAAGAAGATAATGTGAACACATTCAAACTGCAAATATTCAGGTAAAGATTGATCTTTTCAGATTGAACTGCTGGAGACAATACTCTACTGCCTCAGCAGTAGAGGTGAATGACATGTTCCATGGGAACTGGTATATTTTTGTTCAATTAGGAGGATTAGTCTCCAAATGGGAAGCACGTTGGCACAGAACCAAGCCTGAGAGCTTGAACTTTCACAGCAATAATCCTTCCACTCTTAGGAGAGGCGTTAGGGCAGCTCGCTCCCCAAACACACGCCAGACAGGAGACTTAGCAACCAAAGACCATTTACTTTTTTTTTTTTTTTTTAGTTTCTGTGGTCACGAGAGAAGAGCTTCTGGCCCAATCAAACCCTCTTGCTGAAGTCCTGGTACCTTGCATGCTCTGCAGAAGCTGGTTGAAATGAATGAGGAATCAAAGATTCTGCCCAACAGCCTTTCATTGGGTTCACTTACATGAAGGAGTCTTCATTTAACCGATTTCCTCTTCTTACTTAGATTAGCAATTAGGGTTGCGATTAACCTAGGATTTTCCTGTAGGAGTCTCACCGTCCGTCATCATATCTGCCTACCTTGAACACCACAACTGTCCAGTTGCAGTTAAATCCGTGTTTCCTCTGCAAAGCGAGGACACAAGTGATCAGATCCAGGAGACTGAGTTTTCAACCAGGTCAGATTCAGGAGGTATGTACAAAGCACTTTGCCAGCTGCTCTGGGTGATGGGGTGAGCCGAACAGCCCGGCATGTCTAGATACCCATGAATCATTCATTCATTTAACAAATATTTATTGAGTACCTGCATTCCCTAGGTGGCATTCTAAGAACTGGGGCTACAGTATTAAACAGTAGAGAAAATCCCTATACTTTCTTCTGGGGCTAGACAATGACTAAGTAAATAAGTTAATGTATAGTTTGTCAGATGGGGATAAATTGGATGAGGACTACTATAATCTAGGAATAGCGATTAAAAAACAAACAAACAAACCACCCTGATACTATGGACTGGCACAAAGAGATTTGGGAGGAAATCATTTTGGGAGAGGAGAGGAAATTTGTGGGAGATTTCATGTAAGCGGTAAAACTTAAGCTGGAATCTGGACAGTTAAACCTGGTGGACCACAGCTGCAGTGCAAGGAGACAAGTAGAATATACTCTCTAGATTTTATGAAACATTTTAGCAAAGGTCCAGAAGAAAGAGGGGGTGAAGAGCACATGGAGAAGAACTGAAAGTTCCAGCAAACAGATCCACAGCTTCCTTGTATAGCTATGTTGGAGCAAGTTGGTCACCGAAAAGCTTGAGATCTATCAATAATGCTTAATGATTTCTTGTGCCAAGCCTTGTATTTAAGACTGGTATTAAGAGTGTGGCTTGTGGCATCTTCTGACAAATTATGTAGACATGATCAGAGATATTTTAGAAAGGAAGGCATAAATTCCACCTTCACTCTTGTAACAATCTCATGCTCTCATGTTTCATAAGATGAACACAAGCTCTTAAAGAGAAGGAGCAAATACCTTGACTTCCCAAGTTAATTGCACGTTATCCCTAGTTAACTATTTAGCTGACTTAGCAAAGATACTTGTTTCATTCAGGTTGAAAGCAAAATATTTTTCCATTCATTTTGCTCTTCTTCCACATTTCCCTCCTTGTGTTGCCTACCCCCTCTCTTAGTTGATGTTTATGATGCCTGAAAAGAACAGAGACACTGATGTGAAGGTGTTTAAGCATTTCTACCATACTGTGCAAATAAACCAAATCTTTCCCGATCTTTCCTCAGAGTACTGAATAACGTATCCACTTCTTAGGAATGCTTTATGCAGCTGGCTCTAGAATTTTGGCTTCTTTCCCAGGGGGTGTGAGCCTGGGGCAGTCTGCCCAGGGGGTCCGCCATGCGGTTACGGAAGGAAGATGCTTTGTGCACACATTCTCTGTCTCCAACCTGAATACCAAGCCAGCCCTGGCCTTCGTTCTGGCCCCAGGGATTAGCGGTGGAAATTTGAAGCCAGCAGAGGAGGGCTGGCCACGAAACAGGTATTAGCGTTGATACTTTGAAAGTGCAAAAGCTTGCCAAGACTTAAGTCCTTCAGTTGTTTTCTATGATCCTGTCAGCTGGTCAAGGATGTGGCACTGGGAAACCCAGGATCCTAATCCCACTGTTGTTTCCTTGTGTTTTTTTTTTTTCCATTTTAAAAAACACATGGAAATTTTAAAAATGATTGTAAAATTGCTTTCTGAGATGGAATTGGATTGTGTCAAAAGGGAAGTATAAGAAGCATAGAGTGAGGATTCCTGCTTTCAGAGTGCACCCTCAGCCTAAAGGCACTTAGAGGGAATGTGGGCTTGTGAGTCATTTTCCTTTATTTATTAATTTCTTTTTATTGATGTATACCCACAAGAACAGGTGTAAGGGCTAAGAGGATTCACCAGAGGCAGAGTGGGGAGCAGAACAGGCAGACTGACTGAAACACACTGCTGAGGGGAGCAGTGGGCGAGGCAGGAGAGGTCTGCTGTGCCATGTGGGTCACCTCCCTGGCTGGGCATTGAACTCAGGCCACACTGGCTGGTGATAACTTTTTAGTGCTGATATTTAACCCCTTGTGCTACCAGGGAGGCCCAAGTCATATTAAAAAAAAAAAAAAAGGAACAGAGACAAATAAAACACTTGATTTGCTGCTATGCCCTTCAGCTGTTCTTTGTGAAAATGTTTGCGGCCTTATGTCTCTTCAAAGCAGTTTTGGGTGGGGCTTAAGAGTGCTGGTGAGAAACTACCACCGGACTAGCTAGTGCTTACATCTACTATATGACCTAGCAAAACCACTCCCAGGTGTCTGTGCAAAAAATACAAAAACACTAATTAGAAGGGATTTATGTACATTAATGGTCAATGCAACACTATTTACAATAGCTAAATTAGGGAAGAAACCTAAGTGCCCAAGGATGGAAGAGTGGATTAGAAATATGGTGTGTACATGTATATACACAAACACACACACATACACAAAATGGAATACTACTAAGCTATAAAAAGGATGATCTCCTGTCATTTACAGCAATATAAATGAAACTTGGGAAGATAATAAGTAAGTTAAGTCAAAAGGAGAAAGACAAATACTGATGGTCTCACCTATATATAAAAGACAGAGGAACATAACAAAAGGTGTGTCAAAACCAAGCCCATAAATTCTTACCATCTGAATGCAGATGGTAACCGGAGTGGGAGGGTGGTGAAGTGGGACTAGGGGAAAGAAGGGGAACTCATCTGAAAATGGTGGAGCATTATTGGGGCACTGGTGGACAGGATGTGGAAGTATATGTTTATAGGGGTTTCAACCTCTACAAGGCAGATACAAAGATGTCAGCCTAATGTACTTCGCTAAACATTTTTAGGGGGGTTTGGGGGAAAGTTTGCATTGAAATACTGGTTCTCCCTCTTCCTAGCTCTGTGGCTTCAGGTCAACACCTGTAAGTGAGATCAATAGCACCCCTACGTCATAGGCCTGCTGTGAGGATGAAATAAGCCAGTTCCCAGAATTGACTCATCAGGATGACCTCACATCCTAAGTGACTCTACCAAGGCATCTTTCATACTGGTGTGAAGTCAGGTGAAACCAGAGGAAGGAGGGGAAGTCAGCTTCTTGTCAACAAAAGGAAAAAGAACTTCCACACACAGAGGTGAGGTAGCGAGGGAAACACTTTCTGAAATCAGTTATGAAGTGGGGGTGGGGCTCCTGGCTCCCACTGACAAGAGTGTTGGGGTACATACCGTATATAGCCTTCCTCCCATAAAGGGAAGGGGGAAACAGGAGGCTCAGAGAAAGAATTATAAAGCTGCTTTAAGTTTCTTTTTCAGTATAATGGTTCATTTGTGTAAGTTACACTTGCTTTTAGGGGAGTTTATGTGATAACTAGAAATCAGGAGCACCATGACTGTGCATTTGTAGGGACCTGGGTGGAGCAGGTGACCTGGTGCCATGTCAGAAGGGGGTGCAAGACTCCAGGGGAGTCAATGTACTTGCCTCCACCCTTGAGGGTCAGATGCATGTGTAGGGGTAGCCTGTGGAGAAGCTAAGACATGGTAGCACTCCCCCTGACCCCTGACCTCTGACCCCAGCTCCCTGCCCCAAGCCCCTCACACATACACTCTGCTGGCCCAAGGGCAGCAGTAGCCCCCAGTTTCAAATGCAAAAGACATTATTACACCAATCATTTCATAAAGCTGGTCTATTTCCATTATAAACAGTCATGAAATCGGGGGTGAAGGAGTAAAGTAACTTTACTTTTGAAGCCACAAAAGGGCCATGATTCATTTCTGGTCTCTTTATTAAGAAGCCTAATCTCAGTCAGTTAGATAATTTGCAGCAAAGTTTTACCCTGGAGCAAGTTTCCTCAGTCATCTTAAATTCATGGGGAAATCCTCCTAGGACTTTGAACTGAAAAATAGACAGCTTTAATAGCAGAATCGCTGGTGAAAAGAGTAGGAAAATCGGTATTTTCTAACCATTTAAGGAAAAAAATGGATAAGATGTTACTAACAAGATCTGCTATATTTTTATCTCCCCATTTTTTCATCTGAAGGAATATTGAGATGAGCTTTTAAATTCCAAATGATTATTTGACAGCTTCCATCTCTAGGGCAAATCATCAGCGTTTTCTTTGGCTACTAAAAACTCAGAGCATATTTGCTAACCAGAACCCAGATGTGGAAGTAGAATTTACAGCCAAGAATGCTGGCACTAGAATTGAGAAGTCTGTTCCAGCTACTTTTTGATTCTTTTCCATGACTTTCTATGAAGTGGCAGGAGGCAGAGATCAGCCAGGCCCATGGCATCTACCTAAATGTGGTCCTAACTAGACTGTGCCATCTCTTATCATTGCCTATCCCCGCCCATCCAACCACATGCCCTGTATTCTGGTTTTGCCAGTCTCAAACATGGTCCTTCCACCCACTTTCTTATTGAGAAAGCTCGAACATATCTTTTAAGACTAATCTCCAGTGTGACTTTCTTCCAGAAATCTTTCCAACTCTATGCCAAGTAATGACATCTTTTTTTTTTCTCTTCCATAGTACCCAATACCTGCTTTGATTATGGAGCTTAGTAGACTTTTCTTTTTTAAGGATTTATTTAAATCTGTACGGAACTGGGATAGAGGTCAGAGGTGTGCATTGGGTGGGGTAGAAAACCTGGGGTGTAGACCATACATCGGAGGGTGAGAGGATACACCTGAGACAGAGTGGGGAGCAGAACAGGTGGATCTACTGAAATACACTGCTGAGGGGAGCAGTGGGTAAGACAGGAGAAGTCTGCTGAGTCATGTGGGTCCCCTCCCTGACCGGGGATCGAACTCATGCTGCAGTGGCTGTGGATGCTTCATAGTGCTGCGATTTAACCCCTTGTGCCACCAGGGAGGACCCTTAGTAGACTAGTTTTAATTTACAGCATCAGCTCCTGGTAATCCAGAGAAGGCAAGGAATTTATCTTAGGTATCTATATCCCCTCTGTAGTGGCAGGAAGGCGTACGGAACAAGTTCGGGATGGTTCTTAGCAGACGGGGGTTGGGGGGGGTAAAGGAAGGCGTCTTGGAGCCCTCAGTGGCTTTTATACTTTCTATTGTCAGAGGTGGCCAGGTACATGGCAGGCAGGGGTGCCGGGGGGCCAGGAGGCTGGCAGGCCTCCCAGCCCCTGGCGCATCTCACCCTCTTGGCTGCATTGCTGCTCTTCTGTCCTCCTGCTGCTCTCACTGCTGCTCGTTGGTTCTGCTGCTGCTGGTTGGTATTGTTGGTCGGTCATACTGGCGTCCTCATGACGCCGCCCATATAAGCCTGTGTCCAAACTCAGGTGCTCCCACTTGTGCATGCCCTCCTAGGCATGTGTGCGGCACCGCAGGTGTCCATCGTTATACCAGTGGTGGGAGGGTGGAAAGACCTGATAGTTCTCTGACCCTACACCCTCTAACACACGGTTTCCAAAAAGCAGAAATAGTGACTTTTGAGACAGAAAATGTCTCTGTTGTGGGCCTGTCTTGTACATTGTAAAAATGTTTGGTATCTACCCACTCAAGGGTAGTAGTACCTCAACACCAACATGATGATTAAAATTCCTCCGCAGACATTGCTGACCACCTCTTGGGGGAGAAAATTATCCTTGGTTGAGAACCTGAAAGGTTAATGTAAGTTACACTTTCTCTTAGAGGACTGAAGGGTCAGAGAAAAATGATCAGGCTTTTCCGCCCTCCCGCCATTGGTGTGATGATGGACACCTGCAGTCCTGCACGCGTGCCTAAGTGGGCATGCGCAGGTGGGTGCGCCTGGGTTTAGACACGGGCATAGAAGGGTGGTGTCTCGAGGATGCCAGCAAAGCAAGAAAACAAGAGAAGCGGCAGAAGAGAAGAAGCAGAGACGAGAGACTAGAGAGCCCAGAGAGTGAGATGTGCTGGGGGCCAGGAGACCGGCCAGCCTCCTGGCCCCCCGGCCCCCCTGCCTGCCATGTACCTGGTCACCTCTGGCAATAAAAGTATAAAAAGCCACTGAGGGCTCCAGGACTCCTCCTTTACCTTCTGCTCAGAATCATCGAGAACTTGCTCTGTGCTCCTTGCTGCCACCACAGGGAGTTTGTGATAACTAGAAATCAGGACCACCATGGCTGTGCATTTCAGGGACTTGGGCTGGAACAGGTGACCTGGTGCCATGTCAGAAGGGGGTGCAATTAGAGAGGTGCTTAATACCTAGTTGTTGAGTTACTCAGTGACCCACTGAATGATTAAAAAGTTGAGTGACGAAGAAAGACCTTGCTGTAGTTTACACACTCACCCACTCAAATCTTCCTTTCTTTACCCTAGTAGTCAGGTCTCTGAATTGGCTCCATTCTTGTCCTTTCTCTTGTCTCTCTCACTCCCTTTGTTCCCCGCCAACGGGCACTTCGACTTTCTCATGTTTTGCTTTCCTTCCTACCCATCCAAATTCTGTACTTACCACAAGATAAAGAACAAGTTCTTCCCCAATTCACCCATTCCATAGCGATCTGAGGTCACATTCTCTAGATAATTATGAAATGGATCTACAATAGAAAATTCTGGCGCAGTGGGTTAAGCAATGCACTATGAAGCAGACCGCAGCCACTGCAGCACGAGTTCAATCCCTGCTGCTGGCCAGCGGGGGACCGACCTGGTGAGGCAGACCTCTCCTGCTGTGCCCGCTGCTCCCCTCAGCAATGTACTTCCGTTGCTCTGCCTGTTCTACTCCCTGCTCTCTGTGGTGAATCCTCTCACCCCACCCCCACACCTCTGGCCTGTACCCCAGTGCTTGTATGCATAAATAGATAAAATATTAAAAAAAATAATCAAAAAAGAGAGAAAATTACATGTATTTGTAGGGTAAAGGTTGATCAGGTATTTCCACCCTCCCACCACTGATGATGGACACCTGCGGTGCTGCGAGCATTCCAGGGTGGGCATGCGCAAGTGGGCGCACCTGTGTTGGACTCGGGCATAAATGGGCGGCGTCATGAGGACGCCAGAACTGTGAGAACCGACAGCAGCACCAGCGAGCAGCAGCAGAGAGAGAAGCAGCCAAGAGGGTGAGATGCGCTGGGGGCTGGGAGGCCTGCCAGCTCCCCCAGCACCCCTGCCTGCTATGTACCTGGCCACCTCTACTAAATAAAGTATGAAAAGCCACCAAGGGCTCCAAGACTCTCCTTCCCTGACCCGTCTGCTCAGAACCATCCGGAACCTTGCTCCAGTGCTCCCATCCTGCCACTACATATTATTGTACATATACAGATGTGCATAAATGCATGTATACATACATACCTGAAAATGCATTTTTAGCCTTAAAACTATTACCACCTGTTTTTTCCCCACAAATGTGTATAGGAATTTTCTTCTCAGCCAGAAAATTGCTCCTAGATAGGGGGTTTACCCATGCTGTTGAGTTTTTTTCTCCCCCTTTAGCTTTAACACAAGCTTTATGAACAACAGATGTTTAGGTTTCGCTTGAAGTGAATATTTTTCTTCAAGCACTGGCAGGTGTGCTAAATCTGTAATTTGTGTGGTCCTGACATCGTTTTGTTTTTCAGAGGTGTAGGGCCAACTCTTTTTTAACAGACTGATTTCAAGATCTGAAAATAGAAAGAAAAAGTCATTTGAAATGTTTAAGGGGGTTGTGAGAAAGCATGAATTATAAGTGATGAAGAAGACAAAAATGGCTGCCTTTTGTCTTAAATTTTCATTTGGCTCAAACTTTATCAAGGCTTCTTTTCTCACTGGTTGGTGAAACTATATTAAAAACTTTGGCCTTCTTGGTTTTTCTGAGCTCTTAACCCCCCAGCGCCCTCTTTGGGCAAACTTGTTGTGACCTTTACATTTCCTTCCCCCCTTGCTTGTGTTTGGAATTTTATCCAAATCCGCAGTACGGGACATTTCTTTATCACAGGGCAAAATTTTCTTGGAAGAGTTCATACTTTACCCAGAGCAGGCCCCTGGGTGGCCTCTGATCCTCAGGGTTCTATGGCAGGCTCAGGGGGCAACCCCCAGAATTTAGCAGCATTGCACTTGAACTCCACATCTGTGACAGGATAAATACAGAAGATGCATTGGAATGGGGTGGGGGAGAAATAGCTACTACAAGTGTTGGCGAGGATGAGGTAAAAAAGGAGCTCTCTTACACTGCTGGTGGGAATGCAAACTGGTCTAGCCTCTATGGAAAGCTGTATGTTTCTCAGTCTGTTAAAAATGGAGCTACCATATGACCCAGCAATCCTACTTCTAGGAATTACCCAAAGGACACAAAAACATCAATTCAAAAGAATACATGCACCCCCATATTTATTGCAGCATTATTAAAATAGAAGACATGGAATCAACCCAAATGCCCCAAAATAGACGACTAGATCAAGAAAATGTGGTATATATACACATGGAATATTATTCAGCAATCAAAAAAGAAACTAGAGTCATTTGCAGAAACATGGATGGAGCTTGAAGGGATTATGCTCAGTGAAATAAAAGGAAAAATTAAAATACCGGGTGGTCTCACTTATAGGAGGATTATAGGGGATCAAAGGAAAAAAATAATAAAACCACAACAAAACAACACACACAAAAAAAAAAAAACACACAAATCAGAGTCATCTGCAGGGAAGAGGGAGGGATTGGGATCAAGGAAGTTACAGGAAGAGCACCAGGGACTATGGTGATGGTGCACGGGTGAGTTGGTGGTGGAAATTCTACGGGAACTACACCTAGAAAACAAACATTGTAAAAATAATAAATTTAAAAATAAAGTTGAAAGAATGTTCTTGTTCCAGTCTTGTCAAGTGTATCTTTGGCAGAACAGTTTTGAGGTTTCGGTTTCTCCAGAGTTCCAGCTTGAGACTCCCATTTATTCCTCTCCTCTATACCTTGACTCACTCTCTCCAGGGTGCTCTCCTCCCACTGAAAATATGAAACCAAAATGCTTCTCTTTGCCCCTGCTTCCTCCCATGGTGCCATCTTGCCTTATTCCAGCTCACCACCCTGTCACCCCCACTTATCAGGCCCACATTCTTGTCTAAACTCATGCTCAGCTGCCACAGTCCAGCACCATCACAGCATCCCTTTTCAAAATGAACATTCTACTTGGAACCCTGAACCTCCTAACTCTCCCTTTCTCTATACTCAACCCTTGACTCTATTGCAGGTTGTGAAGTAACTGACCTGCCCATTGGAAATTGTCTCTTGGATTATCTTTCAGTCTCTTTTTTCTTACTCCTTTGTCTTCTCCTTTGCCTTTTTCATAATCTCACTGTCTATGTGAGGTGTAAGCCAGTTCAAGATTCCATCTTCATTTTTATTCTTTCTCCCATCATATTCTCTGTACAGATCATGTCTTGTTAAGTCTCAAATATCTATTAAATGTAATGACTACCAAATGTTTCTCTCTACCTTTATCACTCTCCAAGTTCCAAGTTTTAAATCAACTCTGGGTTCGCTGGTTACTGAACATTTCAAATGAATCATTTTCAAAAGCAAATTCAATTCCCTCCCAACTCCACTTCACCAAGGGCAGGGGCAGGTCCAGCTTTACCAAACTGCTTTCTAGTTCTGAACATGCCATGCACTTTCCTTCTTCACCTGGAAAAATCCAACTGGAATGTGAAGGTTCAACTTACAGTTCCTTTGGGAAGCATCCTTCCCTTTAGCACGTAAACGGAATTAACCACTATCTTCCATGCCACCAAAGGATTTTCCTTGCAGTTTTACTACACCACCTTGCAATACAGTGACTTGCCTGTTAGTCATGGAGCTTGAGGCTAGCGAGTTGAACAACGTTATCCTATTCATTTGTTGACCTGACATCCTGACATCCATCAACCCACTCCCCATCTTGCTTCCATCCACCCACTCACCCACCCACCCATCCACCCACCCACCTGTCCATCCATTCGTCCACCCATCCGTCCATCCATTCATCCGTCCGTCCGTCCGTCCATCCGTCCATCCATCCATCCATCCGTCCGTCCGTCCATCCATCCACCCACGCACCCACCTACCCTTTCATCCATTCATCCATCCTTCTGGCTAGTATTTTGAGGCTAGCACTGCAACATCCCCGCCAGTGCTTAATACTGTATGATTCTGAATTTTATTTAATTTCTTTATAAACTGGCTATCACATGCTCAGTAAATGATTCGTGCATCCTGTATCATTCATGTCTCGATCACTGTTAAATTTCCAGCACCCAGTAACTTAGCAGGTGCTCAAAATTAGTTGAATGAGCAGATGAGCTAATTTCCAGAAATTGATGGATGATTACTTTAGGTAAAGGAATGGTAGAACACCGATCCCAGTCTCTCAATTTTAAAAAATTATTTACTTGAAGTAATTGTATTTGTACTGAACTTTTGTAGCAGCAGCAATTACTTCCTTCGGCTGCTATAGATAATTACCACTTGCATGTAGTGTTTGTTCTCTACTCTGCAAAGCATTTCTTGAGCAACACAGCTAGCAGACACCGCCATGCTTATGTCCTAGCAGTAGAAAGTGAGCTGGCCTGAAGGAGTCTAGTTCTAGAGACTGAGACTGTGGACTCCTGGGTCCTAAGCAGGTGGTCCCTGTCCCCATGGGAACACACCAGCAGCATCTGGGCTTAAATTAACTTTTAAAGCAGCCATTAGTATTATTATTCCCTTCCTTCTTCAATACCCTTCAGTCTTTTTCCCAACTTTAACTTTTCACCTCAAGTATATTGCACCATTTTCGCCTACACTCCCCAACCCTAGAGTCAGAACACAGGTGTTGGGATGGGTGGCTGCTCTCCTTGACAAGAGCCAACACCCTAACATTTTCAAACTGTCCACACAGCATCAGTTAGATACCGACTATGACTTCAGTGCCCTTTTCAAGGAAGGAAACTGCCACAGACACTTGTGTTTGCTTTTAAAGTCTTTATTGTCCTGAATATAAAAGACAGAAGTCCTCTAGGATATAACAGAGTTCTTTATGTGGAAACATTATTTTTTTACAAGTGAAAAAATAAATACCTCTTGGAATAAAGGCTTATATGCTAATATGTGCCATAAAAAAGTAGAGTTTTAATATTTGACAAAATGTCTGTGCAAAGAAACAAATGCATAAACACATTACTGCTACATTAAGGCAATATGAAAAGTATACTCAGAAATTTCAGTAAAGTGACAGTGTAGGTTCCTAGCTTTTACTGAGCTAGTATTGCACCCAATAAGGTCATCTATGTCTCCCGACAGTCTAGAAAACCCACAAGCTGACCAGCGTCCAAAATGCCCAAGTGGGAGTGGAAAACATGATTAAGAATATAGAACCAAAAAACCTGAACCCCCCGAAAGTGTATGAAGGGGACAACCAAAAGTTAATATTTCAGCACTTGCGAAAAACAAAGTGTACATCATCTATTACCCCGATGGTAAGGCTGCAGCAGGCTCGAGCAAAGGAACCCTGCTGGGTGGAGCTAAAGCAGAAGGCTTGGAGAACTGAAGACCCCCGAGTTTGGAAGCTCTGTCTCAGCCAGAGGGGCTCTCCTTTCCCCAGGAACATGCGCTCCCTTTTCAAAATCTGAAAACAAAACGTTCCACCAGCTCAGGAGGTCCAAATAGTGCCTGAATACTGCGCAGAAACCTTATAACCAAACTGGTAGCAAGTTTGTAATCGAAAGGCTTCAGGTAAGGAGAGGGGGATGAATGAAAAAGGAACTGGAAGCCACCCACACTGCCTTCCACTAGCCAGACTGGCTTAAATCTGACCACCTGGTTGTCGACGTTGTAAAAGCACAGACTCGACTGCTACGTCTGTCTGCCTTCCCATCATTCTTCAGCAAGTTATAAAAACAGAAATGACATTAACATGACTATTTCTTTAAGAAAGATTTTCCTATTCAAAATGTTCAGAGTTCCATGACCATACAAAAAGAACCAAGTAAATTCCTAAAGTTAATTCTTACAAACTTTGCTGCAGGTAGGAAACTTACCTTGGGATACAGTAAGGAGACTGACACCATCATGTCCTACAAGGTATCCACTTTTTGGCTAGGTTGCCACTTAACTGACATCAACGATTTGACTTACTCCTTTACTTACTCATACAAAGAATTAAGGTCCAAGGAATTATTTCCGTGTCCCAGAACTCTTCCTGGTCCCCTCCCGAGGACCCGCGGGTTCTAAGCATGGTATGTTCTGGGGGGGTGAGGTGTAGCTGTCTTCTTTTTCTTCTTTTTTTAAATGTCGCATGGCAGATGGGAGTGGGAGTGTTTCTTTGTCCACAACCTATTATTTTTGCAGTTCGTCATAGTGCAGTTCCTGGGGAAGGTCAGATCACAGTCAGGTTGAGAAGACTGGTGTGGGTCGGCAGGTAAACATGCTGGACGTGCTCCACCCGCGACCTGCAGACCGGACACGACTGGAAGAGAGAAGCCAACAGCATCTGTTAGGGCACCTTCCAGAAGCCAACAGCATCTTCCGTGTTCACCTGTGGCACCTGTTCCTTTCCATTTTCTAAACAAGTGAGAACACAATTACTTGGGCTCCTAGGCACATGCATCAGAGGATGACAAATCACAGCTGAAAAATATATATAAGCTGAAGGAACGAATCAGGCTTTAGTCGAACTCTTAAATGAGACGCGGTGAGAAAAGCGATTATTCAAGATTTCTTGCTGTGGAGGAAAACTGGTCCCCACATGGAAAGATTTGTAAGTTCGGGCAGTGATTGCTGGAGGAGGACCTTCTGGACACGGTGACCTTGGCCAGGCTGGTGGACTCAGGCCAGCGTCACAGGCCAGCGAGTGCAGTGCTGCTCCTGGCCGTGGTGCCATAATCTTGGCTGGCCTCTCAGCAAGCCCAGGCCCGTCCCCAGCCACAAGGGGAGTCTCGGAATATGTGGGTGGAAAGAGGCAAATCCATTAGTGCTCCTGGGGAATGAAGCCATCATAGAGCACAGTCCACTCTTAAGAGGAACACAGCACCCTGCTGGCTCATTAGGTGGTCATAAAGATAGTTCTGAAATTAGCAGCTTCAGGAGGACTAGACGGTATTTAGGGCTAGTTCTACATAAAACCACAGTGACAGTTCTAAGAAATGAAAAAGACTCAAAAAAAAATATTTTAAGAGGAAACAAGAATCCAAGAAAGAAAAACATGCTATATTTGAGTTGCTCATATTTTTTTATATCAATATTATAATTAGTTCAATTTGCTAATAGCTAAGCAAGGGGCCCCTAGAGGCAGTGATAAAACAAAGTTGATCACAAATAATCGGAGTTAAAAAAAAATCAACCGATGATCCAATCAATGAATAATTGAGTTAACTATAACCCAAAACTCCAGTATCTGTTTCCAAATACTTTAGGTAAACAATAAACAACATTCTCCTAAGTGTCAGAAAGCGAGAGACAACGTGAAATGAAGAGGAAGTCCGGAGTCAGCATTTTGGTCCTTGATTCAGCCACTTGATTCTCAGTCTAGTTTCTAGTACTTGAAGCCTATGAATCAGAGTATTTACACTGTTGGAAAGAATATGCTAATTAAAGAATTAAAACAGAGGTCTCCAAGACTGGGTGCCTCCTTGATGGTACAAGGGGTTAAGTCTCAGCACTACGAAGCTATCAGCAGCCACTGCAGCACGAGTTCGATGCACGGCCAGGGAGGGGACCCCACATGGTGCAGCAGACCTCTCGTGCCTCGCCTGCTGCTCCCCTCAGCAGTGTGTTTCAGTAGATCTGCCTGTTCTGCTCCCTGCTGTCTGCTGTGAATCCTCTCATCCCCTACACCTCAGGCCTGCACCCTATGTCTTATATGCACAAATAAATAAATCTTTAAAAAAAATTAAAAAAAAAAAAAGGTCTCCAAGATTCCCCTTGTAACTTCAAGGGGAAACCATTCTGTTGATGGCAAGCTCAGTGAGAACAGTTAGAAGTTAATAAAATAATAATTTTTTCTCATGAATGTTCTATGTTAAAATTTTCTATGTTAAATCTACTTTTCGTTTTTTTGTATTACTGTGATATAAATAGCTGCAGATTTACTGTCCAGCATTAGAATGGCTTTGAATTAAAATGGGAAAGATAAATCCTCTCAACAGATAAAAATTCAAGAAATATAATCAATCTTATGACATATCTTTAAGGAAAGACAGCAGCTGAGAAGTACTCCAATTTTGTGCAGTGATTCGTGGGAGGGCAGAATGAACAGAGAAATGGACAGGAAGAGATGGAGAACTTCTCTTAGTACGGTTGGAGACGCTGTGTGTGGTTACACATCTCAGAATAACCTCGAGTGAGAGAGGACTTGTATTCTTGCACATTCACATTCTGAGTTTCTACTGTGTAGGAAGCTCTAAATAACCAGACGGAGGATCCATCAAGGATGCCACGCCTCCCTTTCTTCTGTGATCGTAATCAAACTGGCTACGGTAACAGGAACGGAGATCACACATGAGCTTTTCCACACAGATTTGGCATCACTTCCACTGATAGCCAAAGACTTGAGTTGTGACTAAAGAAAGTGGTTCACCTAACACTGGCGGACTAGTCAGCTACATACTGCAAAGTGATTACATTTATATTCTGTATATTATGGTCATGAAATGATTTGTACTCACTGAAGCAGAAACAGAGAGTGGCTAATAGTCATCTCTACAATGTACACAGTATAGAATATTATGAACAAAATTCATGAAAGGTGTCACATGCAAGACGATAATTAATAAAACATTAAGAGTGAAAACTTTTGGACCATGGAGACCAATATTCTTAACTGTATCAGAAAAGAAAGAAAACACGGGCCTCCCTGGTGACGCAGTGGGTTAAGCAACACACTATGAAGCAAACCGCAGTCACTGCAGCACGAGTTCGATCCCTGCTGCCGGCCAGGGAGGGGACCCACATGGCGCAGCAGACTTCTCCTGCTGTGCCCGCTGCTCCCCTCAGCAGTGTACTTCTGTTGATCTGCCTGTTCTGCTCCCCGCTCTGTGGTGAATCCTCTCACCCCACCCCCCCACACCTCTGGCCTGTACCCCAGTGCTCATATGCATAAATAAATAAATCTTTAAAAAAAAAAAAAGAAAGCAGTATGCTATTGCCCAAACAGATTCGACAACACCCCTGAAGACCCTTCCAGTTGGAGATGGTCTTTCTTTGGTTGTGTGTTAAGGGGCCAGCTCCTTAGGTCTCACGACTGGAAACGAGAGGAACAGCAGGCCAGCAGAGCCCTACCTGGAGCTGGGCAGCACAGCTCTCACAGCACACAGTGTGGCCGCAGGGACAGAAAGCCGAGTTGATCTCCTCCTCGCAGCACACCATGCACAGCATGGCTTCCTTCAGCTTGCGCAGCTTCTCCTGCAGGGCTCTGGTCTGCTGGCAGCTGAGGCCCTCACAGCTGCTGCAGTTCAGCCCGTTCTCTGAGGACTTGAGGGGAGAGCTGGGGGGACTGTGGTCACTCCTTGAAACCAGGTCCACGACGCCGGCATTGTACAGAGCCCTCCTCGCATGGTCATAGACCTCCTTAGATGTTCTCTTAATATCGAAGACATACTTCTTGCCAAGGTTAATGTTCTCATTCAGAAACAGAGACGCCAGGTGGCCCTTCAAGTCTCGGCTGTACTGCATCATGACGGCGCTGGTCACGGTGTCACACCTGCGGGAGAGAGCAACACCCACCTCAGCACAGACAGGCCCAGGCCGCGCCCAGCTCAGCCCTGCAAACACTGCCGTGATTCAGATCCTCATGCCCACAGCAGTTATTGCTTGCAAGCGTGAAATGAACACGTCCAGTGACTACGATTTCACGTCTTTTAATGATTCCACCGGTTTCTCGAGTGTCTCCAAAGGCAAAGCAGCTATAACGCAGGGGACAGTGACTGCCGACCTCCAGAGATGTGAGCTACTATCCACATCTCTTTTTGAAGTCTTGGTTTTACAGTGAACTTTCTACGCATTTTTAATTCTGCTTCACAATTTGTGTGTATATTTTAACATTAAAAAAAGTTAAGGTTGGCTGCCAATTAAATTTTCTCAGCTTTAATTTTCTCATATTTGAGTCAAACCCCACCCTAAAGCACCCTCTAAAATGAGAGCATGACGCCATTAAGAACAAGTCCTAACTGCGGGTGGAGCAAGGATTCGGGGTAGGGACTTCCCCAGGGAGGAGACATGCTGGATTGCCTGCCAGGCATGGCAGGGGCTCAGCAGAACAGACTCTACCCTCGGGAGTTATTTGGGAGACGGAGGTACTGAGAGAGAGCAAGATAAGAGAAGCAGCAGGCTGTGTCTGCACAACACGTGGAGAAGCACCGTCTGTGGAAAGTCGGCCACACTCATGAGGTGCCACGGCTAAGCAGACACGGTACGTGCAAAAGCAGCCGATTTCTGAGTCACTGACACAATGATACCAGAGCTGCAGGAGCCTGCGGACGCCTGAAAACCTAGCACAGTGGACAGGCACTGAGTTAAGGGGTCCAGAGCAGTACGTGCCTGTAGAAAGCATGCGTCTCCGTGATCGCCCGATAGAGTCCGCTGGCCGCCCTGGTGCTGATCATCTTAAACAAGAGCACGATGCTGTTCCCAGACTCCTTGGTGACGGTCAAGTACACGTTCTTTCCTGACTGGGTGGCCATCTGCACCACAGGGTAAGCTATCCTGGGAGGTGGGAGGAGAGAAGTGAGCAAGCCCAGATTTGTCACCATGTGCGTCTCTGTAGCTTTCTCAGCATTCACGGCCAAGCGGTAAAATCAGGCACTCAGACTGCGGCTGACACAGAAGCGCTCTGCCCCCTAGCTATGAAGCTGGGACAGTTGTGGGTGAGTGAGGAGGGCCGTGGGAGTGAGTTCTGGGTTGTGTGCAGGTGTGCGTAGGGGCAAAGTGACATTTTTATATCAGTGAACTTAGCTGAAAAATACTAACTTTGCCACATCGGGACGCTTGAGGATTTCAAGAACTAACAATGCCGATCACGACCTGGGTAACAGTAATGAGCGGACCAAAGTAAAGCACTTTGTGCTTAAAGGATGACTGTCTAGTACATCCCTGTCCATTTTCTATTTTCACGGGCAGAGCTACAAACGTACACATGCACAGATAGTAAAAGTAAATGAGAGCTGGTTTACCTGTTAATTGGACTAAAGTCATCTTTACAAATTGAGATGCCTTCAGGTCCAACCCCAATGAGGAGCTTCTGCCCTTCGCTGTCCCTCACAGAATGCCACTCTATGCCATAGTTCTCCATTGCCGACACGATCTGCAAAACCTGGTATTCCGCCGAAGTCTGGCTGGTCCCCTCCAACTCCTTATGCTTTGCAACGATGCTGCAGGACACCAAGGGGGCAGAGAAATCAGCTTCTGCAGTGTTTAGAGGTAAAGCTGTATCATTTTCACAGGCGAACTGTACTGACACCATTTGTGAGTCACAAAAATTAAATACATTATTGATGTTTCATTTAGCGAATGCATTCTCTTTCTTTTGTTAATTGAAGTCACACTGCACTATGGCATTCTCTAAGTTTCAGGTGTGCATAACTGAAAAATCAACATGTGCGTATACTGTTTAGTTCACGTTTGCTAAAATCCTAACCTAGCCTATCTCATACCCTGTTCCCATTTTCCCCACCCCTTTTCTCTCTACCCTACTGGTAACCATGAGTTTGTTTTATTTAGTTCAACTGTTTCTTTTTTCTATATATATATATCACATGAGTGAAATCACACCGTTTGTCTATTTCTGTCTGGTTTATTTCACGAAGCATTAATTCCCTCTACATCCAACCTTATTGCAGGTATCAGGATTTCACCTTTATGTTTTAATAGCTGAAGAGTGTTCTGTTGCCTGTATATAGCATGTCATCTTTGTCCACGTGTCAGATGATGGGTTACAGTTCGTAGCTACTGAAATTATTCTACAATAAACATGGGGATTTAACTATTTCTTCAAATTGTTTCTGTATTTTTTTGGGTAAGTATCCAGAAACGAATAAATGGGTCATATAGAATTTCTATTTTTAATTTTTTGAGGAATCTCCATACTGATCTCTATTCGGCTGTACCAATTTACATTCCCACAAACAGGGTACAAGAGTTCCCTTCTTTCCTCATCCTCTCCAGCACTTGTTGTTTATTGTCTTTTGGGAAATGATCAACTTTTCAAGACCTCAACTAGTAAAATTATTTAACTATTAAATATTCAGTAGGAAAATCTTCAGAGGATGGTGGATGGGATGAATTAGGAGAATTATGGAAAATTTTCTTTATTTTTATATCTTTACATCATTGTGTAGTCCCTGTAAAATTCCTACCATCAATTCACCCCTGAACCACCACAGTCTCTGTGCTCTTCTCTCCTATGCTTTGATCCCTTTTCCTCCCTCTCTCTTGCAGAATGACTCTGATTTATGGTTGCCTGATCACTTTGGTTTTTCATTATTGCTATTTTTCCCCCTCATCTCTTGTTTGATTCCCCTATATTCCTCCTGTAAGTGAAACCATTTGATAATTTTCTTTTTCCTTCTGGCTTATTTTACTAAACATGATCCCATCTAGCTCCATCTATGTTGCTGTGACTGGCATGAGTTTATCTTTTTGATTGCTGAGTAGTATTCCACTGTGTATACATACCACATCTTCATTTTCTAAAAATAATGTAAGAAATTTATATGTAAGAGCTTCTCTTGCATTATCTGCAGTTACTTTCCAAGTTCCATTATCATACAGCTTTTCTTCTCATTGTGGTCGACTGCCTACAATATAAACTTTAAAGATCCGCACCTACCTCCTTCTGTCCATGCCCTCAAGTACTTCCTTCCTTCCTCCCCTCGAGTGTGGGCTTACTTCTAAGAGTAAGTTATAAAGACTTTGATTTCATCTTGGGTGTTCACTGTTGCTTGGACTTGGACAGTTGGCCCAGAGTGAAGCCAGGTGCCACGTTATGACACACTCCTTGGGCTTATGTGGTACGGGACAAGGCCTGCAAACAAGCCACATGTGTCAACCTGGAAGCAAATCCTCTCTCCATGGAGCCTTCAGATGAGCCCGAAGTCCTGAGCAGAGTCAGGTAAGCTCTTCAGCCAGAGGATGTAGTCAAGACAAGGCCAGATTCCTGACCCACACAATTATGAGATAATATTTGCTGTTTTAAGTCACTAAGTTTTAGGGCAATCTGATACACAGGAAGAGAGAACTAAGATGTCTGTGGCAGGTTTCCTGGTTTGATCATTACTGGTAAGATAATAACACCAGAATACTGGGTAGTTTTTTTCCTTTAGATTTGCATTCTGCAAAGGTCAGAGGGTTTTTAACATTCCTGTAATGTAGCATTTCACAGGGGCATTTATTTGTGTGGAACGTTTTGAATCTATAAGCTTTTCAAAGAAAAGGCTAAGAATCTTTTGGCAACAAGTGGTTAAACTGGCAATGGCTAGGTCTTAGGCTCGCGAATTCTCTGCATATACCGCAAATCCATTTTCCTCCTGGCAGCTCTTCTAAATGTGACAGATCTGAGTTTCAACACAAGCTTTCAGGGCAGGCTCACCTGTTCAGGGCAGCACTGGAGAGCTCCTTTGCACACAGCTCCTCGTAACTGTACTTGGCGGTGTTCTGATTGTAGTCTCCAAACTTGGTCTGAGCCAGGAGGGCGCTGAGTTCCACCGCTTGCTCTGGGGAGCATGGGAGGTGGCCTGCCAGGAGGGCTTCCTTGATGTGCAGGAAAAAGATATGTCTGCAGAGCAACGTGAGAACCAGGTTATGCTGGGACTAACGATATCAAACTCAACCTGCTGAGCGATTTCACAATCCCTTTTAGGGAAAACAGCAATTACAAAAGCCATCCTGAAAAGAGTTACTATGAAAGAAGCTTTTGTATTAGGAATATTAAGGCAAAACAAGTGAAAGGATTAACTGTCCCTGGAATTAATTAAAAAGTGTAACCCAAATGAATCTAATTAAGTGTAGTAGCATTCAAGTTACAAAATACGAACAAATTCTATATATTTCGGCATTATACTTCAAAATAATCAGAAAATCTTTATCTTGATATCTTGAGATTCTCAACCTTAATCAAGTTACCCCCCACCCCGCACCCCAATCTTTAGTCTTAATCCAAGCTTCTCTCCTAAGAACTGTATTCAAATGCCCAATCCCCCATATCATAGACTACTCCGTTTGGACATTCTACAGTATTCAATTACTGTTCATTCAAAACCAAACTCACTGTCTCCTCCCAGACCCACTATTGCTCCCAGTGGAAACTGCAGACTCACTTCTGATTCAATCCTATTGCCACCTACTTTTTGGTCTCTGAGAAATCTTTAAATCACGTTCCATTCTTCCCACTTTTTACCTCCACTGTGACAAAATCCTCCAAGGTGATCCCTCTTGTGGACACTGTGCTAATCCACCATCTAAGCACCTGCTTCTGGTATCAACCTGCCACTTCTCTGCTCAAAATTCTTTAAGGGATCCCCACTATGTGCCAAGGGACCATGTACCCTGGGTTGGGGTCGCCATTACCTGGCTCCAGCTTTCTAATCACCTTTCCATCATTCTCTCCAGCTACGATGGCTCAAGAGGACAGGTCCTCTTTTTGGAAAAGCCAAGCACACTCATGCCTCTGTCCCTCACGTACCCATCCTTTTGTCTCTATCACAGGCAAACTTCTTTCTATACTGCAGTACTGGACATATTCTAACTTCTGTTACTCAGCTGCCCATGAGCTGATTTCTTAAGTGTCTGCAACATCAGAAAACACCGTAAATGTATGCAAAAGTGCGTACTGTCTGTGATTAGTTCATATCCTACCTCAATTTCATTCTGTTTGAGCCTGTCCTAATTGTGCATAATACTATTTTTTACATTACCTGAAAGGTATGTCATACTTAGAAATCCTGGGAAACTTCAGAAGGTACTGTCTGCTAATCTGTATTATCCAAGATTCTAAACAAAGTATCCTCACTGCCAGAGACAGATTGGCCAAGTTTGTCCTTGATGACATATTGGGGCTTCTCAAACTTGCTTAGATGCCCGAATAAAAGAATGAGTTACAGAGCCTCCTCGTGGCATAGGGGTTAAGTGTCAGTGCTATCACCACTAGGGCATAAGTTCGATCCCCTGGCAGGGAGATAACCCACAAGGTGCACCAGACTTCTCCTATCTCCCACTCTGCTCCCCTTAGCAGTGGATTTCAGTAAATCCTTTTGTTTTGCTCCCCACTCTGTCTCTGGTGAATCCTCTCATCCCCCGCACCTCTGGCCTACACCCCAATTCTTCTACACAAAAAAGAGAATTAGTTAGACACTCTGAAATGCTCTGGACACTACGTATATTCAGTTCCCTGTCTGATCAAGGAGGATACCCTCATTCCAATCCTCAACGCTGCTGTCATCTGCATTCTAGTCTTGTGCCTGACAAACCAGCTAGAGGACAGCATGAGCAAAGTCAGAAAAGAAAGCAGGAGAATGTGAGGCTGGAACATTGGGAAGGGCTCTAGTAATCTCTGTGTCACCAGTTACCTTCCTTCGACTCAGAAATGTTTAAATTCAATGTTTTGTGCCTTTGACAATGACAAATATTTTAAATGATCAAGTTCTGGCAAATACTGCATTTTTTTTTCTTTATTCAAAGCCCCTATGAAGAAATCACAGTCAGAAAGCATAATAGCATGAAAGAAGATAAGTATGGTTTTTATTAGCCCAAACATCTGCTAGTCTTTAAAGTATTCTGACATACTGCTGAACTGAGAAGGGGGTCCTTACTGGGGCAAAGAAATAACCACAGACATGACTTGTTTGAAAACAGCTATCTGAAGAATGAGGTCTAGCAATCATTCTCCCAGAACCTGGCACGCCCTCCAGTCCTCCCAAGGCTTTTTAGGGGACCATCTGGTAAACTTCACCTTGGTTAACACACCTCTGTCTCTATATTCACTGGGAGTATGTTAGTATGAAATGAAAATACGAACATGTGCTTAAAGAAATTACGCACTGAAAAAATACTAAGGGTCTCACCACAAACTAAGTGTTCTCAATTTGATTTCTACTTATATAAAAGTGTCCTTTAACTTATTCCCAGAATAAGAGTTCCGTATTCCCAGAATAAGAGTTCCTTAAAGCAGAAATTAGTTCCTGCTTTATTAAAGACTAAATAGTTTACAGAAGAAGAGTTTCCAAATTCTTTTTCCAAGCTGTCTGCACCTACTTCCGGAGAGACAGCTGCTAAAATCAAAGGCAGAGAAGCAGTAACAGAACGTGAGCAGGTGGGTGGCAGCCTCTGCAGTGCTCACTATGGCCATGTGTGTCGGGATTAAAAACAAGGGAGCGGAACAATTGGTGTTTTCTACATACTTCACATTCTAGGCTAGTCTGCAATAAAAACCTGTAAGCAGAACAATCCTCCTTACTGTTTACATAAACCTACCCACAGGGCTCCTCCTGTATTTTGTCCTTTTGTGGCAATAAAGCAATCTTCTGATTACAAGTTCAAGGAATAAAGGTCATGCATTATTGCCTCCTGACCACACCCGATGCTGAGGTTAAAGGTAAGCACAGCTACTGTTTTGTGTTTAGAGGGAACTTACAGCTTTTTTTTAGCTGGAAGGCACATTTCCCATCAAAATAACTCTGGCTTTCCAGTGACAAGTCACTCTGGCTCGCCAGGACGGAGATGTGACAGCAGAGATCACCAGCTGTAAGGGAAGTAAGTCACCAGCCGACTTGAGTTCAGAGTGGTCTTTCCAGGAGGGAGGATGATGGAGCCTGGAGACACATTTCTAAGTGAAATCCAGTGATGGCTCAAAAGTTAGGGTGGCTTGGAATCACGGTTTTCTCTATTATTTTCCCTTAAAAATTTGACAGTTACAGCTGGCCTGGAATGGTCTGGCTCATGGATTAACCTCCCCAACCTCCACTGCTTCCTTTCTTGTAAAGTAGGTGAAAGGTGAGCAAAAATTTCAAAATTAGCAGGTGTGAACCACATGGGTCTACAGTGAATTGTTGTGCTTTTATTTCCCTACAGATCAGAAATAGATGGCCGGGCCTCCCTGATGGCGCAGTGGGTTAAGCAACGCACTGTGAAGCAAACCGCAGCCACTATAGCACGAGTTCGATCCCTGCTGCCGGCCACGGAGGGGACCCACATGGCACAGCAGACCTCTCCTGCTGTGCCCGCTGCTCCCCTCAGCGGTGTACTTCCGTTGATCTGCCTGTTCTGCTCCCTGCTCTGTCTGTGGTGAATCCTCTCACCTCCCCACACCTCTGGCCTGTACCCCAGTGCTTGTATGCATAAATAAATAAATCTTTAAAAAAAAAAAAAAAGAAATAGATGGCCTATCTAATTCAATGTAGGCAACATGCTAGAATTACAAACAGAAAGTCTTTGGAAAAAACTGCCCTTTTTTTTTTTTTTTTCATTTTAAGTGAATACCTGTAAACATATCCTTATAGATATAAGGTCAAACTACATTTTCTAGACAAGACTTCTAGTTACCCTTCAGAATTCATGACTCTTCATGTTTTACCCCGTTGCTAAAGCAAATGAGTATTTTCAATTTATGGATCACATTTTGTGCCCACAGGGAAACTTCTGGATAACTCATGTCTTTCCATCACTGATGCAAATGAATTCACACTGACTGTAGCATTATGGAATATTAAAAAAATCTTTTTTGGTTTGCCAATTTTTCATTTTAAAATGAGTCATATATGCTTAACATATACTTCAAAGTACTTTGGATTTCCTCTATTTTAAAAAACTAGTTCTTTTCTATAGCTTTAAGGAATGAAGTTAAATCTTTCATCTTTTAAGAAGGTGTAATCGATGAAATTTCCTCTAAACACCAGCTTGTCTATTAAAGAAATCATTTAATAATCAAAGCAGAACCTTCTGCAAACCAACGGGGAGTTGTAGTTCTGTTCATCACAGACTGTCACTCTCCATTACTGCCCTCCAGTTAACTTACCTCCTACCTTAATTTGAAGAGCTTTTCGTGACAAAAATGTACAATAACTACATTCAGACTCACTCTTTAGCTTCGAAATTAAGGAATTAACCTAAGCAGTTATTTTGAAAAATTCTCCAGTTTCAATAAATGAACATTACTTCTCCCCCCCAACCCAAACCTCACTGTCCCTGGCTGTGGTTAGAAGTCATTTGTCCCTCAGCTAGTTAAAACCCCCAGTGGGTCCCCAGATGCCTTCTAAGCCCAGCAAGTTATTTAACCACATCGGTTTATTTTAATCCAGACTCTTACTGCCAAGTTATATTTAGAAACATCAAATCAAAACAGAATTGCTCTAAGAGTTTCTTTGTTTTGTATCTTAAATTTCAGGGCAACAAAAATCAGTTCAAGATGGATCATAGGTCTAAATGCAAAAGCTAAACCACAACACTTTTAGGAGGGCACAAAGCACAGAGTATCTTCATAACTTGGGGGATAGGCAAAGACTTCTCAGCGCAGTCAGCAAAAACCATAAAAGACAAAAATGGGTAAGTTATACCTCGACAAAATTAAAAACTTTGGCTCATCAAGAAAACAGGCAAACCAGACAGAAGACTGGTACCCGGGTAACATAAACAATTTGTACAACTTAAACATAGAAGCAGCAACGCAATAAAAATGGGTAAATGACAAATAGATACCCCATAAAAGACTTATGAAAGGCCACCAAACTCATGCAAAAGATTTAACACTATTAATCGATGGAGACATGCAAATTAAAGTCACAAAACAGCCACCCAAAGGCTGGCAAGGATGTAGAGGACCTGGATCTCATGCGCCACCGGTGTGGATACACAGTGTTGCAACGGCTTTAAGAAAAGGTGTGGCAGTTACTTAGAAAACTCCTCTGTGACCCAACTATTGCATCCTTAGGTATTCACAAGAGAAATGAAAATACACTTCAACAAAAAGATGTGTATGTGCCAGAATGATCACAGCAGGTATATATATCCGTAATAGCTGGAAAACAAGTGTTTGTTTATCAGTAGGAGTATGAATAAGCAACAGTTTCACATTCATATCAGGGGATGCTATCCAGCCATAAAAAGCGCAGGCCACTGCCATATGCAATAATATGCTGGAGCTCAAAAAATGTTGATGAATAAAAAGCAGCTAAATACAAGAGCGTGTTCAAAGTCAGATTCCAGCTACATGAGACGGAAGAGGCGTAGCTAATTTATGGTAGAAAAACCATATGACCCTGGTTGTGAAGTATGTGGGTGGGGTATGGAAGGAAGGGATGGGAGAATCTTCTGGAGTAGTGGTAATTTTCTAAAGCTTGATACGGGTTTTGTTCCAACAGGCATATCCACTCGTCAATACTTATTAAATGGCATAATTAAGATGAACACATTTCATCATATTTAAATTTTGTATCAAAAGAAAAGAACAACTACAGGCAAATACTGAATTTAGTGAGCGAGCTGCATCCTGTATTTGGGGGAAGTGTTCTTACTTACATGCCACTTACTCGAACAGCATCAAAACAGGAGATGATGGATGAGTGAAGGGATCGATGTGTGGATAAATGTGATCGAGCACGGAAACTTTGTAGTATCTAGCTAGGGGAATTGGATGTTCACTGTAAAAATCTTCAACTTTTCTGTATGTTTGAAAATTTTTCTAAGAAAGATTTTCTAGTGAAAGTCCCTAAGGGTGAAGGTTTAGATTTCACATGACTAGCAACACCTAAAATGAACCATGAACTATCAGGTCGACGATACTTCAAGTAGGGCTTGCACTGAAAAAGAAACCTGTCACAACCAAATCATTACCAAGGTAGCGGTCTGTCCTGGTTGAAGGAGAGCCTCTTCTAGCTCCAAAATGCAAAATGGGAATCACTGATCAACTGGCCCTCCTCGGGCGCCAAAGCAGTTCAGGGTCATGGAGCCTGAGGAGAAGGGGAATTCCCAGCTTCAAAATTCACTACAACTCACAGGAGAAGAATACTTGAGAACAGAAAATCTGCACCTCTAACACCTGTAATTATTCACCAGTGCCTGTCCTTGGTAAACAATAATCCAGGCAATCCTGCAGTTTAAAAGTGTTAAGGACATCCTCATAATCTAGATGGGGGAGCACCAGCGGGTCTGGAGAGGTCAGGCTGCCCTGGGAAGTGGCTCAGATGATAACTGTACCTGCTGGCCTGGAGGTGTGTGCTGCTGGTCACCCGAGTCTGACCCTATGTGCCTTCTAAATACTCAGAATTCACTGAATGTAGTTCAAGATTAGAAGTTCGTCTTGGTCACTTAGAGTGACTGACAATAATACCTTAATGCTCTTTGCAGACATCATACAAATAGGTTAAGTAGTTGAAATTTAAAAAGAGACTGACAATTGATTTCCAGGTGGGAGGTCTGTGGCTAAAATAAACATATAATAGCACAAGCATCTTGTGTAATTAGCAAATAAGAAAAATGGAATATAAATTAAAATTCAAAAATATAATACTATTTTTGGAAATTGATATTTATATTTGTAGCAATCTTTATTAAACTGTCCCGGGACCTATTTTGTGTTTGGGCATGCAAAAAAGTGTCCTTCCACTCTGAGGCATGCACGGCAGATCTGAAGAACAGAAATGACATCTCTATAATAAATACTGTTGCAACAGTATTTTATTTAATTTACCCTGCCTAAACCACACAAAGGTAAATGATACTGTTTTTAAAGACTTGGAACATGATTACAGGCATTATATGATTAGGGCCAATGTGAATCAGCTCTGAGTTGGTTGAGATTATCACATTTTATCTTCCTCTAATCTGTACATGGCATTTGCTCTGTGAGTTTCAATAATGCCTCTTCTCTAGATTTTGACATGCCTAAGTAATTTTTGTTGGGAGTCAGGGAGAAGCAAGTTTAATAAGTACTTAGGCCTTACAAATTGGTTGGAATTAGATCAAGTGCTACTGTAGCTTGAGAATTATCTTAACTTTAAAAAGATCCAGGCAAACAGAAGTTCGTTTGAGATAAGAACAGCTGCAATAAACAAATGGGGTGGAGAGGCTGATGGGAAGAAAGGAAGCAAAAGAATGCCAAGTGCTGAGTAAATTCTTAACAGAGAACGATTGCTACAAAACATTTTTTAATGGCGAGATTTCTTAGATAGCCTCAAATTTTCAGTGGATAGAAGCAAACTAGAAATCATTGCCTGTAAGAAAATTTGCATTTTCAGTATCAGTTAGCTCCATTTTAATTTATTTCCGTGCTCTTAATTGTTGATTCAATACCTTCGCGCACGAGACATTTGCTTGACTCTGGGGATACCATGCTGATCAGCTCCCTGCTTAAAGGATTTTAGATTACTAGAGTGACTGACAATAAACAAATTGTCACACAAGTAGATGTAGTGCTATACGCTCATTAATGCTGTAAAGAAAAGCTACATGACATCTCGGGAGACTTCAGTCTCCCCAGCAGGCCTACAGAAAGCTTTCTCCAGGGTGGTTTAACTGGGGACCAGTCAAACTCCTCACTCCTCCCATCTCCAAAATCCTGGTGAGGTTTTAGCATTCAAGATCACAGCACTTCCTTGAATAGTAAATTCAGACTCGTGAGCCCTTCTGGGAAAGAGAATTCAGGTACTGGTGAGTCTCAATTAAGCAGGCTTATCCCAGCAAAGACTACACAGCTCTGGGAAAATGTGGCAAGATCAGGAGAAAAAGAAAGATTTGACTGGCAGTGGATTGTGTAAGTATCACCTCTGAAGATGCAGCATATAATTCTCTAATCTCTGGTTTTTGGAAATGTTTGCAAAATCTCACCTAAATTGCTGTGCATCACTGAGAGCCCCTCATCAATATTATTTCAGACTTAGTTCCAGAATACATTAGTTTCACTTTTAGTTTTCACCATAGCATGGCAAACATCTGTTGGAAGTACCTGCTGTCTCCCTCTCTAGACTCTGCCCGTCTAAACAAGACTCTCCCGTTATTGTCAAGACTTTCATTCCAGAGAAAACATAATAATCTGGGTAAAGAACCAAATCTGCAATTAGGCCTAATCAGAAACTAGATTAACTCTATCTACTAAACTAGGCAGACATCTGATATGCTTCCTGTCTTCAGAAGAATGTATTTAGGCAAATATTATGGAAAATACTATAGACGGGAAGCAAAAGCAAAGGAAAAAAGTCCATTGCTAGAAGAGAGTTTAGAGATAATTTCTTGTTTTTTAACAGTGATAAAGAGCTGGGCTTAGCCTTGGAAGTCTGTGTACACTGACAGTGGCAGGGGGGGTTGGGGGGGGTGGGTCCCTTAGATCTAGAAGGCAGGGCCTTGGCAACCCCCTCAAACTCTTCTTCCTCTCCCTGGCCTGTAACACTATTATTACAAACAGGCCTACCTTCCAGTGCCTCATTCTCACCATTCTCACATCTGAGCAAATGCAAACTAATACTCTAGCTGCTCCCATCCCAGTCAGGTCAGCTTGCTATGAGAAGGCTACTCTGATTGTCCACAGAGGACAACTTGGCCAAGACATTTCAGCATCATTTAATAAACCGTCTAGACACGCTGAGTCTACTAAATGTTCCCTCATGACTTAGAGACGGTAGAAAATAACCTCTCATAACCGACTGACAAAGCTGAGTTTCTTCACTACATAAACAGGTCTATTTCATCTTCACAGCTTTTTCTATAAATATTTTATGAAAAATAAACATTAAAGTCTATCAAGCCAGCTTCATCTCGCTAACATTAAGAAAAACAATTATTTTTGTTCTATAAGTACCACTTAAAAACAATGCTAATTGTAACTAAGCTGGACCAATTACAACTTCTGATCCTAATTAAAAGGTGCAAATGCTAATTATAAACCACTTTATCTAGCTATTAAAACAGGCTGCTGTATAAACTTTAGGTGATATTTCCTTAAATTCTGTTTTGCAGACAACCCCACAAAACAAGAAAAATTCACCAGTATTTTAAAAGCGAGTCAAAAGTTTAGCTCACATGAATTCTTCAATAAGATTTCAAAAAGGATTTAAAATCAATTACAATTACCTAGTTAACAAGGTGTGTGCATTCTTCAAGTGCTATTAAGCATGAATCTCAAGAGTCAAAGTCAACTGAGTCAATACAGTCAGAAATTTGATTCCAGGTCTAATTCATAAAATGTCTCTATTTCTTGTATGAATAAAATAGATTATAGTTATTAACTCAATTACCAGAAAGCACTGGTAAAAGACCATCTAGCAGTAAATTTTAAAAGTGCTTTACACTATTGTGGCTGCGGTCATTGTTTAAATTCTTTATTAAATCCTCTAAGCTTCCCAAGCTTAAAAATTACATTTGTATCATAACAAAGTAGGTTTGTATCCAGAGGTTGAAACGATTGCTAAATCATGATAAGACTACACAATGCAAATGCCAATATGTTGTGTTATAGTTTTCCTCTTACTCAATTTCAAGTTATCACATGAAGCACAAAGTGGAAGCTTCCACCAACCAGCTTTAAGGGGAAGAAAACAAAACCGAAACACTCCCAATCTATTCTGATTAAACAGGATGACAACAAGATGACCTAAACATTCTTTTTTTTTTTTAAACTTTGTTCCTAAACATCCTTAAATATGCAATCATTTGAATATTTTACATTTTCAGGAGCACTAAGAATTCAACATAATAATTTCCCTCAGAAGCAAAACTGGACATTTCCCTTACCCTTAAAATTCCCAAACAAGGCAGAGCAGACATTTCCAGTTCAAGTAAACAGTACTTCAAAACATGTTTCTATCAATCCTCTGGTAGACCAAAAATAGATATGTCAAAAATTCTTAAAAGATACTGCTCACTCATCATTGTGCAGTTTTCACTCACATTTTCCATATATATGGCAAATGGCCAAGCCAAAGGATTATGAAAAACATCAGAACTCAGATTTAAAGTTTGCTGTGTTTTAAAGTACTCATTTAATCTTTTCTTCTTTTTTTATATGCCACTATAAAATTTAGGTCTCTTGCAATTCAGCAATTAATATTAAATACTAGTTCCCTAGCTTGGCTCACCCTTGAGAAAAATATTAGTCCAGGGCAGCAAATATTTTCCATTTGAAAAAAGAAACCACATGCTTCAGCTGTCTACCACTGTTGGCGGTTTCTTATGTGATAAAATTCAGCAGTCTAAACTCAACAATCATATGTAACAGATCTGTGGATGGAGTCTGGTTATACTGGTCTTAAAAGCATTCTCTGGTAAGTTTTCAAGAAACTTAAAAACTTTTAAAATTCTGCCTTACCTTCCATGGAGCTTTTTGCTGCATTGTAATCTGACACTAGACTGAAGAAGTTGACCAAGTTTAAGTAACCCAAGAGGAACTGTTTCCTGCTTTCTGTTAGAACAGTCTACAATGACCTATAGTAGCATTGCTGAGACAGAGGTTACTATCGGGCATTAGATGCTGCTATCAGGAAGTCAGCTGGATTTTTCCCCCCTTTTTGTGTGTGTTGTGGTACTAATCTCAAATTTTATAAGATTTCAACCCCATTTTCTAATTGTTTATAAAGACAAGAACAACCACAAGGAGAGCTGGAAAATATACCCCATGCCAACTCTGTAGCTCCCCATTTTAACAAAAAGGTCTGTGCTATGGAAAACTAATAATGAACTAAGTCTATATCAAAACAAATTTGCCTAGAAGGTGCAATGGCCCTTTCTAAATGGACCCTAAAGTCTACTTGACACTGCTTTACTTTAGCATCACTTTACCTAGTCTGTTCCTGTAAGATGAGATGAGGCTCCACGAAGAACTTGACTCTCAGTTTTAGCCGGTAAGGGGCTAGCCCATCCATCTGCTGGGAGATCCGGTTTCTCAGATTTAGCCATAAACTTTCTCCTTTGCTACCAGTAAATTGCAGTCCAAAATAATCCACTTCTATAATTCCCAGCCGCCTGCACACCTAAAATGAAAATGAATGAAGCATGAATGAACAAATGGTCTGCACAAAGTTAACCCAGCAACTCCAAGTCTACATTCCCTGCTTACCTTTAACAAAACTCAAGGGCATTAACATTTCTGCTGTAAATTGTTAAAACAAAGTTTTCAGACTCCAGTGATACTATGACATTAGCTATAATATAGACGGTTATCCTTCCTTTAATATCTGGAATATGCCAGTTGCAGAAGAGAAGAGCCCTCAAAAGTAGCCTTCCAAAAGGACCAAGTGGGGAATCTACAGGTATTTTTTCCCTTCTTTTTCCAATCACCGGCATTCCCTCCACCCTCCAATCTGCACAGCTGACTTGGCAGCTTATTATCTGGACAATGTTAACCATCTGGATTCCAAAAAAACAAACATGCCGAGGAAACACGCCACAAGTGTCAGCTAAGCTTTACAAGGGTTTTTTCCAAACGCCTCGGATTTGGGAGGTTTGAAGGCACCGAGTCTCACTTGAGATTTAATTTGCTATCTGCCCACCCAAGAGCACTGTTGTCCACGCTTAAGGAAACACTTGCCCACAGATTAGCGGAGAGATGACCCAAACCTGCTGTCCCCTCGCGCCAGGCAAACGGGGAGATGCAGGTGAAGGGTCCATTTGAAAAGCAGCGAGACACAAGGGCTCGACGTGTCTGCCAAGCAAGCCGAGGGACTTGGAATGTTTCCAGCTACCTCATCCCGGGACGCAGGTGACGCTGCCAAGCCCCGCAGGGACCCGACAGGAGGCATCAAGCAAACACCTGCGGCAGGTGTGCTGGGCCGCTTCGTTCCGCAAAAGTGCCGCTGGGGCGCCGGGTGGCAGGCCCTCCGCGCGAGACCTCCGCGACTCCCTTTGCCCTAGCGCGCCCGGTTTGCCCGAAGGGTGCCGGGAGGGTGCCGCGCGCACTGCGCCCTGCGCCCGCGGGCAGGAGGGGGCGCGGGCTGGGCGCCCGGGGCGCGCTCCCCCGGCTGCCGCCGCAGCGTCGCTGGGCCCCTGGGTAAGCGACGCGCCCGGGTTCCCGGCGCCACCACGAGGCCCCTCAGCCTCAGGGTACCGGCCGGGGTCCCCGCCTGGCCCCTGGCCCTCACCTGGTTGAGGCAGTCCTCGCCGTTGGCTTTCGCCTCCACCTCCACCTCCATCAGCACCGCGTCCGGCCTCGTTACATAGCACAGCATGGCTGGGGCCGCCGCCGCCGCCGCCGCCACCTCTTTGGAGTGCGCGGAGCTGCCGCCTCGCCTCCGCTCAGACCCAGCCCCCGGCTCGGAGACGCCAGCCCTCTGGAGCCCGCCGCTCTGCAGACCCCAGCCGCGCGCGCTCGCCACCCCTTCACCAGCCCGCTCGCCCGCCGGAGCTCCGGTCCTCCGCGGCGGCGCGGCACTCCAGCGGCCGGACTGCCTGCGCCGCGACAGGGGCGACTTGATATAGCGGCTCCGCCCCCTTCGGCTGGGGGCCCCGCCAATCACCGCCGCCTCGCCCCTCCTCCGCCGCCCCGCCGGCCAATGGCGGCGCTCGCTCGCTCGAGGCCCCGCCTCCCGGCGCCCCCGAGCTCCCCAGACCGCCAGCGGAGGTGGCAGCTTGCGGGCTCCGGGTGCGGCGCAGAGGAGGGAGGCCCGCGAGAGCACCCGCCGCCTCTGCCCGCTGGGCGACGCTGCTCCGAGCTAGCGATCGCCCGCGGCTCCGAGGCAGAGACGCCTTTCTGTATCACTGACAAATAACCCAGGGGCTTCGTCTAGTCCGTCTATGTGAATCTTCTCCAGAGGCTTCTATTGCTTGTGCTGAATCAGAACACCTTGTAGGGCACGGATTGCCCCTTCTATCTCATGTCTTACTTCATTCACTCATGAAACATTAATTGAGCACCTGCTGTACTGCCAGTCCCTTCTGTAAGGCATCAAGATGTCAGCCCCACCTTAAGGCAAGGGACCTACCGCATAGTCAAACAGGTGGTATAACCTCAATAGTTGCTTTTAACAATGAAAACTCTGCAGCTCCTCACTCCTTCACTACTTGTTCTTCTTTGTCAATACATTACTTAGCTCACCTCTATGGTTTCTTTGTAGGAGAAGGGAGATGTGGGTTTCGGTCTTGAAACTCCCCACATCTCTCCGACAGTCGGTGTTCTCACAATAACATGGAGGCAGATATGCACTCTGCTTTCCCCATCATAAAAGCATACACAGAAGGACATCAATATGTACATATCTCCCTGTTCCTATAAGGACATCCATGGTGTCAGCTCTCACTGCTGCCAATGAGTTCTTCTGTCTCTACCACTGATCCCAAGTCCCAAGTATCTCTGTGCTAGTGGCCTTTAATTCTAAACAAGTAAAATGGTTATTAGAGCAAAAGGGTAACTATGGAGAGAACCGTAGTCAAACGCATGAGCAGCGCGGCACGTATGTGCTCCGTCTTTCTTTGTCTTAGGAATACACTTTTAATGGTGCTGCTGACATAGTCCTGTTTTGTTTCAACTGTGTTCCTTATTCCCTTAATTCCAGTTTATTGACCTGAGAACTTTATCTGTATTGGGATCATCATCTAATCTATACTTAATCATTAGGAATGTCAAAAAAAGGAAAAGATGAGGACAAGATGCGAGTCAGGTGTATGTTGGTTAATAATTTTATGAGTGTCTAAATTGGCTAAATCAAAGCCAGCTCTAACCAAAAGGTGGCTAAGTGAAGCAAAAGTGAATTTGGTGCTCACAAAATCAGTGAGGGCTAAGCATGGAAATGAACAGAAAGGAAGATATATGGTTGGTCAAGAACACACAAAGCAAAAACCAAAACCAAATATTCGTTTTTTGAAGCAAGCACTTTAAAAATAATTTTAAACCACTTTAAAAAAATTTTGGTTTTGGTGGGCTATTTCCAATTCAAACTCACACCATGCTCCTGTTAGGGATGGTTGGTGAAGATTTTCATTGTTTTTTGAAATTAAGGTCACTATGTAAGTCTGGAGAAGAGGTTCCTCAAAACATAACATAGCTAAGCTAAAAACAGGAAAAAAGCACATGGGGAGGGAGAGAAATTCTGATGACTGAGAAGAAAAGAAGAAAAAGAACATGGGAAATATGAAGTCTGTCTCTCTGTGTCTTGTCTCCTCTCTCCTCTCTCTCTCTCTCTCTCTCTCTCTCTCTCTCTCTCTCTCTCGCTCTCTCGCTCTCTCTCTCTTTCTCCTCTCTCCTCTTCTCTCTCTCTCTTTCTCTCTCTCTCGCTCTCTCTCTCGCTCTCTCTCTCTCCTCTCTCTCTCTCTCTCTCTCTCTCTCTCTCTCTCTCTCTCTCTCTCTCTCTCTCTCTCACTCTCGCTCTCTCTCTCTCTCACACACACACACACACCTAACCAGGGAGAGCCTGATTAGCTAAGGAATGAGAAGGTGGAAGTACATTCTGCTCAAAGACCCTGGTAGGGAATAGAAGGCCCACAGGAGAAGTACTTCCTAGAGCACCCACCATCTGGTAATACTACTGAATGTCTGGAGCCGGTTTCAAACCCCAGCTGGGTCTAACTCCAAAATAGGAGAATCTGAACACCCAGGCCTGGGGGTGGTAACTGCATTGAATTGAACTGTGACTGAAGCCGTTCTGAATTAGCCAGACAGAGGCTACATTCTACATTTCCTTTCTTTTGCTCTCAATTAGCTATCCCCTTTTAAAGATAGCATTCAAGTTAACCAGCAAAGTCAAAAGGCCAGCAAAGTAACAGCTGCTAGAAATGCTATAGAAAGGTAGGCACAAAAGTAGATTTTTAAAATAAAGAACAGAAAGTGGTAAAGTTGGTTAAACCACTGGAGTCCAAGCTGTTCACATCCACCCAAGCACCGTGGTTTTATTCTGTGTCATATATTAGGGGTCAGCATAGGACTCTAGATATTTGTAGCATGTGATGTGATCGATGCAAAATTTCTCTTCTCATTGAACATGAGGTCTGAGCTGGTCAAATGGATTCCTGTTCTTGGTCATTCCTGTCTCAGCTTTGCATGCATGACCATCCTGGGTTAAAAGGCAAAGAGTGGCTCTGCAAGGCCACACCTGCCACACCCTCTCTTTACCTGTCTTATTCATTCCTGGGAGCTAGAAGGATTGTGACTGCCAAAGAAACTGTCCATTTGCTTGCACACGTTATTCGAGTTAATTATTCACATAAACAATGCTTTATCGGGCACAAGTGTGTTAGAATGTGTTGGGTGAGCTGAAGTGTCTCATATGAAATACTAAACTTGTGTGAAATTCAGAGTAGTTTAATTAGGTCCTGGCCAACCATCAAAGCAGAACGTGATGTTTGCAAAACCGGCTGTTTGAAGAGTAAGAGAAGAAATGGAGAAAGAGTAGGTGATGCCCACATCACAAACTGGAATATATATATATATATGTATATATATATATATATATAAACAGTATCGTGTTAATAAGCAGGTAGTTTATTTTTTTAAAGATGTATTTATTTATACATACAAGCACTGGGGTACAGGCCAGAGTCCAGGGCGGTGAGAGGATTCACCAGAGACAGTGTGGGGAGCAGAACAGGCAGACTGACCGAAACACACTGCTGAGGGGAGCAGAGGGCGAGGCAGGAGAGGTCTACTGCGCCATGTGGGTCCTCTCCCTAGCCGGCGGCAGGGATTGAACTCGTGCAGGGATTGAACTCATGCTGCAGTGGCTGCGGTTTGTTTCATTGTGCATTGCTTAACCCACTGCGCTACCAGGGAGGCCCCATAAGCAGGTAGTTTAAAGGAGTTTCTTTTCTAGTTGTGAGTAGTCTCGTTGGGAGTAGTTATGAGTAGTCCACAGTGGACAAGTTGGAAAAGACTGAAAAGTACAAGAGGAAAAAAATGAAGTACCTGACATTTTATAGGCGTTTCCAGTTAGTATTGATGTTTTCCTTTTGTACAATGTGCCCTAAATTTTGACTGTGATATAGTCAAGTACTGTGCATGGACTGCTGAGGACAAAGTAGAGCAGGCGTTCCGAATATAATATGATATTATGAGATCAGGAATATCATAAACAGAAAGAACTGCCACCCTGAAAAAAATGTACAACTGCTACTGTCATCAGCCATCTTTTCTTTTCCAACATACTACTCTTTGCTTCGTTGGTCTTCCTTTTCATGACTCATACACCCTGAAAGCTCACATTTTGTGATATGTTGACTTTTTTGGTTCGTATCATTTAGTTGAGAGGTACTCAGAGCTGGGAAATAATTTCTAATGTGGCACATTTTATTTTTTTACTATTTTTAGAGGTTATTTATGCATATAAGAACTGGGGTACAGACCAGAGGTGTGGGGAATGAGAGGAGTTACCAGAGACAGAGTGGGGAGCAGAGCAGGTGGATCTATTGAAATACACACTGCTAAGGGGAGCAGCGGGTGAAACAGGAGAGGTCTGCTGCTCCATGTGGGTTCCCTCCCTGGCAGGGGATCAAACGCATGCTGCAGTGGCTGCAGACAGCTTCCTAGTGCTATAATTTAAACTCTTGTGCCACCAGGGAGGCCCCTGATGTGGCACATTTTAACAACAAAAACATCTTATCCAAGACTTCGATGTCTTTTACTTATGGAGCTGACCAATATCTAGGCATGTATTTTTAAATTGATACTCAAATTTGGTGATATGCAGCTACTGTTCCACCCAAATAGAGTTCACTGTCATCCTGATCGCAAAGGTTAGGTGGATGCTGGGGATATGGCTGGGGGCTGTGAAAATCAGTGCCATCGGCCCAATGCTCAAACTCAGGAAACTGTCCTCCTTAACCAGTAGGCATCCTTGCCAGCTATTCACAAGGACACCTCTCTTCCTCCCCTCCCACTGTGTCTGAGGAAGCCTTTCTATAAGGGAGCTCAAAACTTGGTGAGGGTGACCGTTCCCCAGATCAATGACACCTTAAGAAGTATCAACTTTCCTAATAGTTAGAAATGCTATAGAAATACATGAAATCCACCACATAGGTTGGAACAACCACAAGCTTTTAATAAAGGATCAAGGAAAGGAATAAGAACAACTACAATAATAATAAAGATACTACAATAATGATACAATGATACAACAATACAATACAACAACAAAAATACAACAATACAATAATAAAGATACTACAATAACAATACAAACTACAATAACAAAAAACAACTACAATAATAAAAAAGATACCACAATAACAACAAATTACAATAACAGTAAAGACACAAAAACCAAAAATTAAAAGACAAGGACAAATTGGGGACACTTGGTGGGGAGGGGGGAGTGGGGCTGAGGGCAGACGGGAGCATGGGGAACTGAGGTGATGGTGCACTGGTGATATGGCGATGGGGAATACAAGGGGATTACAGTTGATGCCAAATTTATATAAATTAAAGGGAAAAAATAGAATACAAAAAATGAAAAAAAATAAAGAAGACAGAAAAAAAGATAATGAAAAATATGAATACTTTGGAATAAAGCAACTTTTCACTAAACTTCAATTACACCATCTCTGCCTGGCTCGTTTATTGTAGCTGACATTTGCAGAATAAATCATTTGATATGCAAATCTAGTCCCCGGACAGTTATTCAATATTTTTGTCCTTGCTTATATTTCCTGAGATTGTGATTATTTGAAAATGACTTGAAAACAAGAGTCTCCTTTCTCCCTGGCAATTTCTCAATGATTATAAGTCTCCAACACTGTGCATTATCTGCTCCTCCCTCTACTCTCTCCAGGTTTAGATTTCCTAGAAGAGGTTGTACAGGAAATGATCCACATCCCAGGGTGAGGGGATACAGTCTCCTCCTTGCCTTGATGGATTTGGACCTTGGACCCCGACTCTGTTTCTCTCCGCAACACACAAGTTTCAATTATGAGAACCCAGAAACACAGCCCTGACAAGATGGGCGTGCAGGCATTTCCCAAACCGCACAAACAGGTCTTTCCTTGGGTCCAGTCTTCCAGGAAAAAAGGAGTCCAAGCACATGACCTTCAGTGGCTGGTGTGAAGCAGTTACCCTGGACACAGTTAGGATACATTGGGCCCTCTGTGAAGCCCCAAGAGCAAACCAGATCTTGAACTACCCAATCTAAATTTTGCATAGTTGCCCTTGGCTATCCCTTATCACTCACTTGTAAAAACTTCCCCAAACAGAGACTCCTGGTTGAGCACCACACTGTGGGGTTTCTGCAGCCACTGCAGCAAGAGTTTGATCCCCCCCAGGGAGGGGACAAACATGGCGCAGCAGACCTCTCCTGCATTACCCACTGCTTCCCTCAGCAGTGTGTTTCACTCCATCTCTCTGTTCTGTTCCCCACTCTGACTCTGGTGAATCCTCTCGCCGCCCCATACCTCTAGTCTGTGCCCCAGTTTTTGCATGCACAATAGAGGAAACTTTAAAAAAAAAAACAACAAAAAACTTTCAAACAGCCGAGCCCTGTCTTGGCTTTGTATGTATTCTTGTGGGAATGGTCGCTTAGGCCTGAGTTTTAAATTAAATAGAAACACCCTCCCCCTTCACCCCTTCCTCCTTCACCCTCCTCCTCCCTACACCCCCTCCCCACCTCCTGTGGGGCCAGAGTGCAGGCAGTAATAGTAATTACAGAAGAGTAATTTCTAGAGGAAGGTAACAAGTCCAGCTGCCTGCACTATAAGGAATATTTACCTCTTATTTTCCACATCAGAGGACCTGACTTTTAATTTTGTTCAGTGTCTTAGTCTGCTTAAGCTGGCAGAACAAAACACCTTACTGCTGACTTAAGTGACAGAAATATATTCTCTCCTGGCTCTGGAAACTGGCAAACCCAAGATCAAGGTGCCGTAATGGTGAGTTTCATTTTTTTTTTCTCTGATGACATATTATGTAGACGATTTTTCCTCATGTTTATTTATCATGGGTGTATCTTCCTCGGTTAGGTGTCTGTTCCCGTCTTAAAACCGTTTTTTAAAATTGTATTATTTGCTTTCTTACTATTCAGTTTTTTTAATCATCACCATCAGTCATTTTATTACATTTTCTTCATTTTTTTCCCTACCTCCATGTATTATGTCCTTTTGACCCTTTCCCCTTTTGTCCTTCTTCATCTACGATTCATTTATTAATGCTCATTAGTTTCTATAAATATTTTGCTTTGTTAAATTCATCTGCCATGTAAATGTCTGATATTTTTTCTCGTCATTCTGACTTTATTACATGTAACTCCCTCAAATTCCTTCCATTTTTGCAGTAAATGGCAACATTTGTCTTTCCTTATGGCTGAGTGTGGCTATATCACATCTTCTGGATCCAGTGCTCTGCCAATGGAACTTTGTTTGCATATCCTAGCTTTTGTAAATAAAGCTGCAATAAACATTGTAGAGCACATAATTTTTTGAGTTAATGGCTTCATGCCCTTTGGGTAGATGCCTTAGAGTGGGACTGCTGGGGACCTCTTGGTGGCCTAAAGTCTCAACTTATCATAGCTACAACCTGAGTTCGATCCCCGGCCAGGAAGCTGACATACAGGGCACAGCAGACCTCTCCTGCCTCACCCGCTGCTCCCCTCAGCCGTGTATTTCAGTCGATCTGCCTGTTCTGCTTTTCACTCTGTCTCTGGTGAATCCTCTGACCCTCTCACCTCTGTTTAACACCCTACCTAGTTCTTGTGTGCAAAAATGAATAAATAATAAAAAGAAAGAAAGAAAAAAGTTTAAAAAATAAAATGGGGGCTGCTGAATCATATGTATTTTCATTTTTAGTTTTTGAAGGTCAATACAGATTGCTTTCCAAAATGGTCACACTATTTCCAGTCCCATCAACAGGGCAATGCATTCCCACCACATCCTCTCCAGCACTCACTGCTGGAAGGTTTTTTTAAAAAATATGCTATTCTCACAGGTATGAGATGGTATCTCATCATGGTTTTGGCCTGCATCACCCTTGTTAAACCTAATGACGGACACTTTTCATATATCCATTGCTTTTCTGGATATCTGCTTCTGTGAATTGTCTGTTGTTATCTGCTGCCCGCTTATTAACTAGGTTCTTTTTTATTGGTAAATTGCATATTTTAAAAAACTATATCTTAGATATTAACCCCTACGGCAGCTATAATTTTGCAAAATGTATATCTTAGATGATAAGACTTGAAAGGTTTCAAAATGGTAAATGAACACTGGCTTCCACCTTAAGGCATCAGCCCCTAACAAGAGTCAGCCTGCCTCAGACGCTTTGAAGCCAAGCTTTGATTTCACTCTAACTCTCAAAGTCCTAGATGGCATCTTCTTCCATATAAGGCTGTTGATTTGCATTGAAAATCTGCTGTTTAATGCAGCCACCTTCAGTTTTCTTTTTTTAAAAAAGACTTTATGTGTACAAGAGCTGTGGTACAGGCCAGAGGCATGGGGTGACGAGAGGATTCACCAGAGGCAGAGTGGGGAGCAGAACAGGCAGACTGACTGAAATACACTGCTGAGGGGAGCAGCGGGAGAGGCAGGAGAGGTCTGCTGCGCCATGTGGGTCCCCTCCCTGCGGGGATCGAATTCACACTGCAGTGGCTTCGGAAGCCCCACAGTGCTGCACTCAACCCCTTGGGCCACCAGGGAGGCCCTTCTTCAGTTTTCTTAATTCCATCTCCTAGATCACTTGCTGTACCTTCTTCGCTGGCACCTGCTGCTTCACCTTGTCTTGTGATGTTTTTGGTATAAATTCACTCCTTAAACCATGTGAACCAAACTCTGCTAGATTCCAAATTTTTTTTTTGCAACTTGCTCACCTCTCTCAGCCTTCACAGAACTGAAGAGTTCTAGAGTCATGCTGTTGATTGGACTTTGACTTACAGGAATGTTGTGGCTAGTTTGATCTTCAGTCCAGATCACTAAAACTTCTCCTTATCAGCAGTGAGGTTATTTCACTTTCTTATCATTCCTGAGTTTACTGGAGTAGCACTTAATTTTCTTTTCTTTTTTTAATGCATACAAGAGCAGGGGCACAGGCCAGAGTCCTGGGAGGTGAGAGGATTCACTGGAGACAGAGTGAGGAGCAGAACAGGCAGATCGACTGAAATACACTGCTGAGGGGAGCAGTGGGCAAGGCAGGAGAGGTCTGCTGTGCCATGTGAGTCCACTCCCTGGCCAGGGATTGAACTCATGCTGCTGTGTCACGGATGCTTCACAGTGCAGCGCTCAACCCGCTGTGCCACCAAGGAGGCCCAGTACCACTTAATTTTCTTTGGAACTTTTCATTTACTTTCACAACTTGGCTATTGGTTTGGTACAAGAGGTCTCATTTTTGGCCTATCTTGGTTTTCAGCATAACCTTCCTCACGAAGCTTAATCATCTCTAACTTTTAATATAAAGTGAGAGATGTGTGGGTCCTCCCTGATGGTGTGTGGGGCTAAGTCTCAGCACTATGAAGCATCGGCAGCCACTGCAGCATGAGTTCGATCCCTGACCAGGGAACTAGCCCACAGGGCACAGCAGACCTCTCCTGTCTCCCCGCTGCTCCCCTCAGCAGTGGATTTCAGTCAATTAGTATGTTCTGCTCCCCACTCTGTCTCTGGTGACTCCTCTCACCCCCTGCACCTCTGGCCTGTACCCCAGTTCTTGTATGCATAAATAAATCTTTAAAAAAAACCAAGTGAAATATGTGTGACTCTTCCTTTTACTTGGCCACTTAGAGACTACTGTATGATTGGTTATTGATTGACCTAATTCAATTATTGTTGGGTCTCAGGGAATAGGGAGACCTAAAGAGAGGGGGAGCACTGGGGGTATACCTGGTTAGTGAAACAGGTACAACACACAAACCTTAAAATTATTACAATAGTAACTTCAAGGATTGCTGATCGCAGATTATCATAACAGACATAATAATAATGAAAAACTTCGAAATATTGCAAGAATCACCAAATGTGACACATGAACACAAAATAAGCACACATGCTGTTGGGAAAAATGGCACTGAGAGTTGCTCGAAGCAACAAACCTTCAGTTTGTAAGAGGAGGTGTCTACGAGGTGCAATAAAGTGAAGCACCATAAAGCAAGGTGTGCCTGTACTGTATGATTTTTACCCATCTTTTATTTGTCCAAACTAATACCATCATAAAAGCAAAAATAAACCAGCAAACAAAATACCTATAACTGATAACATTTGCAGTGTATAGTTCATGCATTTTCTTATTACTATTATTATAATTTATAATTACTTTTACTAATTGCTTGGAGCCTTCCTTTATTCATTTAACTTCAGCAAATGAAAGACCTGCCAGCAAGTATTAGGGACCAGCAATAGTGCAAAGAAGAAAATTTCCCTGATGAGTCTTAGATTCCAAGAAGGAAAAATTCCAAGAAGGAAGTAAATAAACTGTAAATGCTAAACAAATAAACAAATTACATAGGGAAGGTGGGCAGAAAGTTTGGGGAGGTGGTTAGAGTTTAATTTCAATTTTGGATAAATTGGAATGGTCCTTGAACGGGTCAGGAGAGAATTGCTGAAGCAACATCCAAGAAATGCAAGTAATGGACAAGATGGAATCCTGGGAATGATCTCCAGTGAAGACCTTCTGGGAAGAGGAAATTGTCAACAAAAAAAGCCTTTGAAGATTCTTTGTGGCTGCAGCAAGGGGTAGAAAAAAATGAGTTTGAAGGCAAGGAGGGATTCACAGAGGAGTGATATCAGAATCTTAATTATATTCATTGCAGAAATGACTGTTTCTTCATTTTTCTGAAGTTAAAAACCAGTAGAAAGAAAATGTAAATAATCGCTAATTGTCTGTTAGAAATTCTTCCATTTGAATGTAGCTCCCATTCAAAATACTAAATGTTAAAATGCATTGTGGCTTTTTCCCCCATCAACCTGAAAACACTCTATTTTTCATATTTTTCTCAGAATTTAACCACCAATGATAAATGCAAGGAAAACAATTTCAAGTACCAAATCTCTTTATCTAAATTAAGATGGTCTAATTTAGATAGAAAGTCATGTAATGCAAAGTTATAATTTATTTCATTGTAATAGGTTGGGGGAATACATACTCATGAAAATAAGATTTCATTTGAGTTTGATATCACTGTTCTTGTCATGAATAAAAGATATTTTGATTAATTGTAGACAGCTTGCTCAAGGCAGGTGTTAGATTTCAGGATTGTGATAGATTAAGACTAAGCAACCCTTAGATTTCTATAGGCCCTTTGAAAAGAATACAACTCTCCTTTCTAACTCTACTTTAGTTAATTAGAAGTTGTTTCTCAAACACAGTTGTTTTTAACAAACTACTATCAGCTTCAGAAATATAAATATGCATATTTTTAAAAAGTTCATGCTGTGAAAATGTTGCCTGAAAAACTGCAAGTCTAAGAGAATGTAGTAAGTCTTTGCTTTTGGAAACCTTGACTTTAAGTAAAACATAGTATAACCAAACCAGGTCCTTAAATATCATCATTTACATCAATGTCTCTGGGGTTCTTTGATTTGCACCAACATTATAAAGAAAGTGCAACGAACAAGACCTGCTGTACACGATTAATAAGCATGCTCAAATGCCAGGATAAAGAGATAAATACACAAGAATACTTTAGAAAAGAAAAAAAAAGATATCAAAATACAATATATATGCAGTATATCAGCTATAAAAAAAGATGAAATTCTCATTCACCAGAATACGGATGAAAGTAGAGGGCATTATGCTAAACAAAATTAAGCAATATGGAGAAAAATAGATTCCGTTTGTTTTCACTCATATTTAGAAAATAAAGAACAAAGCAAACAAAACAAAAAACCTACTCTTATATAGAGAGAACAGATTGGTAGTTACCAAGGGGAAGAGGTAAGAGCTGGGTGAAATAGTAAAGGGATCAATTGAATGTTATGCATGAAAAGTCTCACATACAGATGTCAAAGTATAACACTGTGCAACTGAAATCATAAAGTGTTACAAACCAATGTTATTTCAATAATATTTTAAGAAATAATGTATAGTGGTAAATGCTGTTCCTTTAAACCTCACTGATGTTATGTGTCATCATCCTTTTGATTACCTGCTCTATGAAATAGTTCTCTATACATACAATTCCTGCAGGTGCAAGACTACTGGTATTTGCTTCTCCGGGTGATACTATTATTAGATTGGTCCTTATTATTAATATAAAGTTGTGCTTTGCCTTTAGAATTATAGATTAAGCCATGAAAAGAAAAATGCAAAGTACTAGGAATTAAAACTACCCTGTTTGGGGCCTCCCTGGTGGCGCAGCAGGTTGAGCAATGCACTGTGAAGCATTTGCTGCACAGCAGCATGAGTTTGATCCCCGGTTAGTGAGGGGACCCACATGGCACAACAGACCTCTCCTGCCTTGCCCACTGCTCCCCTCAGCAGTGTATTTTAGTTGATCTTCCAGTTCTGCTCCCCACTCTGTTTCTGGTGAATCCTCTCACCCTCAACATCTCTGGCCTGTACCCCAGCTCCTGTATGCATAAATAAATCGATCTTAAAAAAAAAAAATAGTGTCACATCAACCCAAGTAACAGGGAAACTGCGCCACATAAGTGGTCCTAGCCAGTAGGATGCTTAAAACATCTCATCCCAGTCTACCTGGTAGATGTTTACCTTCAAGATGCTCTCGCCCTTTGTCTCTATATTTCAACCAACAGTAAGGTTCTCCTGCAAGTCTCTGGATTCAGCATCCCCCAAACTCAGCATAAAGACTATAAAAGAACAAATACAAAAAAAGAGTATAAAAGAACAAAAACATAATCTGCCTGAGTTTTAGATGGTGCCTGCTTCTCCTCTGACTGATTACTTTCCTGGGATTTAAGTCTTAAGAAATAGAGAGTAATATTACCAGAACAATAAATACACACCAAATATAAACATGAAAGTGACTTGAAAAGAAATACATAAAAATATTGACTGTGGTGATTTTGATTGATAGGGGTTTATAAGAAGAAATAATAATGAAAGGAACCATATAATTTTCTTCATTTTAGAACTTTTGTCTTAATGATGAGGGGCCGTTGCTTTTATTATTTAAAAAAATAATTTAAAATAGTCAAATGTTGTAGTTCCGTAGAGTCCCTTAAAATATCACTCAGATATTTTAAACTAACCAAAAAATAAATAAATAAAATTTTGATATGGGCCTCCTCTATGAATAGAATATTCAGTCTTCACTAGTTGCACTTCTAAGTATAAATATTAATGTTATTCTACCCACTCTTTTTTTTTTTCAAAAAAGATTTATTTATCCATAAAAGAAGAGCTGGAGCACAGGCTAGAGGTGGTGAGGGGATTGCATGAGAGGACTCACTAGAGACAGAGTGGGGAGCAGAACAGGCGGATCTACTGAAATACACTGCTGAGGGGAGCGGTCTGCTGCGCCATGTGGGCCAGCTCCCTGGCCGGGGATCGAACTCAATCCATGGTGGTCATAGCACTGGGACTTAACACTTTTGCCACCAAGGAGACCACTCTACCTACTCTTTTAACACAAAGTACTAATTCAATATTCAAGTTATTTTCCCAAATAATGTTTACAGCTATTTGGATAAACAGAGTACTGGAAAAGTAGTAAGGAGTTCTGGTAGTCTTTAAATTCTACTAAATCCATGCTTTTGCTTTTAAACTGTATACATTCTAACTTCCTGTTAGAATTGTTAATCACAGTAGTATTGTCTCATAGCCCCTGGCCAAATATTAAGGTAGAACCATTTCGAGGTTCTTCCTCTAACACCAACATACATAGTTTGAGATAACAGAGAAAGGAGCAAATTGAATTTGAGGGATAAGCTGTATCATGCCAGTGATTTTCATACAGAAAGATGCATCTTAAGACACATACACAAACCAAGTGTTTTTTTTTTTTAATCTGACAGTGTCTGAGATATTTCCAGAGAGGAATAAAAATGGCGATTTCTCTAAAGACTTGGGAGCTAAATTAAACAGCAGGCCATTCGTTACCAGGCTGCTATATTTCCTACTCCTCGCCTGTAAGATCATCTGTTCTCAGTTCTCCTTTAGAGAGCTTTATGCAAAATCTACTCAAGCAAAACAGAAATGTGGTCAGTCTTCAGCCTAATAAGCTAGAAAAGTACATTCATGTGCATTTTAATGCTGTCCCAGAAAGTGATATCAAAGTCACAACCTGTTTAAGGTCGTAGAGAGACAATTCCAAAGTGTGTAGAGGATTCCCATTAGATACCAGTAGCGTGTCTGAGAATTTAACTCAATTCAGTTCATTCTGACATCAGATTGGAGATGCACCAGATTCCATAGGAAAAGAGTCAGTCTCACAAGACTGCCCTCCACTTGCAATACCACTTGGGTAAGCGGAGGACAGGCTGTCACTGGTGCTTTTGATCAACTGGCTACAAATCTGAGGTTGCCTGGATAACCTCCTTTGACTTCAGGTGCCAGCTGCAGCCCAGATCATTACCTGTGCTTTTGATCAACTTGTTTACTCATTAGATCGCTCATTTATTATAAAGGATATAACTCAGGGATAGCCAGATGAAAGACCTAAGCAAGGTATGGGAAAGGGTGTGGAGCTGTGCTATGCAGGTATAGTCAATGACTGTAAAAATTATTTTTTTAATGTAGAACCTTTCAATGTATATCATGCCTGACATACAGTTTTCTAGAAAAGTAGCCATATCCCTGACTCCTGTAGTTAAGGACCTTTGTCACTGCTCTGCTATCTTCTCAGTTTTTGTGTATAAATTATTGGTCTTCCTAAGCTTTCGTTTCCTAATCTTTGAGGCGTTTGCTTGTTTGTTTGATTATAGTGGGACTAAATGAACTTATTCAAAGTCATTGATACACAAGATGTCTATCTATAATCACCATTGATTATTACCATAATGCCTTAGGCCTTAGTTGAAGGTTAAAGGAGGTCATAGGTTAAAGGGGGCCATTAGATTAGCTTATATACAAAATTATTTTCAAAACTTCTCACTGCTACCTAAGAAATAACAACCTACTTCCAATAAGCTCTTCTTTAGTATGACTAACTTGGTAAATGATTAAAATCACTTCTCGTATTTGTGCTCTTATGAAAATGGTAATTATTACTCTATTTCATCTTGAGTTGACTCTACTGGTTTCAAATATATATATTTTTTCATTTGCTGTTTTAGTCAAATATGTGAGAAAATGTTAACCCAGGCCACATTATGTTGTTGCTGTTGTTGAACTTGATTTTATTCAACTGGGTCCATCTGGCCTAAATGGCCATCTGCCTTGGGCTCTTTGAAACTAGGACTGTCGATACTGTCCACCAAGGTGACCATGCTTTATTCAGCATAGTTGCTTTTACTAATATAATGAAGTAGGTAGTTTGGGATCTGAACAGCAAAGATACTAGGTTATATAGAAAGGATATATAACTTAATGTAAGTAAATATAGATGATCAAGTGTTCTAAGTCAGGGTTATTTCTACAAGGTATTTTGTTTTATTAAATAACTACTAAAAATCACCAAACTGTTATGTAAGCAGTTTCAGTATTATTAAGTTTAGCTAAACTTTTACATTAAAAATAAACACATAAGAAAAAAGTCATCAGGCATAAACAACAGCTTTACACCAAATGATTTCTTTGAACTAGCAATACTATCTTAAAAATAAATACAGAGCTTTACAATTATATTTCTTTAAAATTATACCAGTCCTGGAATTTTCTTCTCCTATTTATCCTATTCTTAAGTAAAAAGATGTCATTCCTTTTTTCAGTCTCCACTTTCCTGATGGTGATTTAAATTGTACATTATACAGGTTTGAGCTGACATCAATCAAAAGTTATACAGATGTGAGGAAGCAAAGATTTTTTTATCCTTGGGATCTTTTTGTGCAGGTTAAAAAAAAAATCTACTTTTCCTTATCTTCATGAGAAAGGCTCCAAGAACATAACCTTTCCTTCTCAATCAGACATTATTTTTTAGGTCATCAATCCAACCTATTAATAGTTAATATTTTTCAAAGCTCAGTTTGAATAGAATCATCACTGATTGTTATTTTATGTCTACAGTTTTATTATCTGGCTCTTTCACTTTCAACCAAAGCTTTCAGCAAGTTTTTCCCCCTTTGGTCTTGAAAGTAGAAAATGGGATATCATTTGGGCTAATATGATCTGAGTTCTCATTGTTTGATAATGTCTTCAGCAGGATAAGTGAGTTCTTTTTGAAGAAAGAACTTGACAAATAGCAGAAATACATTAAATACATTGAGTTCATATTCAGCTTTCAAGCAAGTAAGATTTTAGTTGACTTAAGGATAGATTTATATTAATGGAATATTTTTAAAATTAAATTAAATAAACCTTCTATTTTAGAATAACTTAAAATGATAGCGCATCTATCTTTGTCCTTTTACCTTTCTTCCAGTTTATCCCAGTTTAACATCTTATATCACAGTGGTACACCTGTCAAAACTAAGAATCTGACATTGGCATATTACTATTTAATGAAACTATAGACATTTTTTGGATGGCACTGAAAGCATTTTATCTTTGAGGCTCCCCTGGAAAAGCTGTCATGTATACTTAGGCTTCCATGTACACCTAGTCTCTTTTGTTCTAAGACACTTTTTCAGATTCTACTCATTTTTCATCACCTTAGGAGCTTGCAGGAATATTGCTTGGGTATTTTGTAGAATTTTCCTTAATTTGAATTTGTGCGATGCTCAGAGGTGAAGTGTTATTCTCACTGGATCATATCAGGGTATACAACAACATGTCTTATTTGTTAAATTTGACTCCTGGGCTAATGTAATTAATACCAGATGAATGGCATTATTTCTAAATAATGGCAAATCTAAAAAATAAAACTATCAATGCAGCTCCTAGATATAGCAGATATTTGCAGACATGAACTTGACATATACTTAGAATTAAATTTTAATTACAGAAATTACATAAAACATTCACATATGGTTGTATATTTATTTTAGTGATTTTCCTTTTTTTCCTAAAAGTAAGTTATTTATTATATCACCTTAACATATTTGTGTAGTGGCTGCACAGAAATGTAAATTAAGACTAAGATAAAAGTATATTAAGATCGATGTTTTCTTCATCACGTTAAGGTAATAATGTCCTTAAAAAGTAAAATATTACTTTTCAAGTAACATAAAAGTAAGAAATTTTACATCATCTTTACAATAATGTTGAAGAAACATACCGAGAATTCTAAAGCTAACTGCAAGTGACATCAATTTTAAACACTGGTACATACAATTATTTTTTATTTTCCAATTATATTAAACTACTTTTAATTTTCACTCTAGCCTACTTGGTATACAATCTGAAGAGACATCTATGTGTGCAATAGAATACTGAAAATCTGGGCCAGCAGACTAATTTAATTTTCTGATTCAATTTGTTAAGATATCTCATTTTAGTGAATATACATCTTCACACTTTTAAATATTTGTCTTAAGTATTACATTTCCCCCAAAAGGCAATATCCTCCAAGTTTGTAAGCAATCAATTAGGATATCCAAAAGTTGTTTCCACAGTTTAATTTTTTTGACTTTGAAATAACTTCAGAAGTGCATAAAGTTACAAAGAACGGACAGCTCCTTATATAGGAATTGTTCTGTATGCCTTCATCTAAATCCTCCAGTTAACATTTTACTACACATGCTTTGTTATTCTGTGTGTGTGAGTGATATTTCTATACTGTTTGAAAATAGATTGCAGGCAGGATTTCCCCTCATTCCTAAATAATCAATGTATGCATACTAGGAACAGGGACATTATCTTAAATTGTCACAGTATAATTGATTAAAATCAGGAGATGAACACATATCTAATACTGACATTGTTTAAACTTAGCCAATTGTTCCAATAGTCCTTCACAGGAAAAAAATAAAATATAAGAACAAAAGACTCAGGTCAGAGTATTTTTAGTCTCCTTTACTCTGAAATAGTTGGTACCATTCTTCAATCTTTGTCTTTTATGATGGTGCTATTTTTGACAAGTACAGGCTAGTTATTTTGTCACATGTCTATCAATTGGGTGTGTCTGATATTTCTTCCTATTAGATCAAGGTTATGCATGTTAGGCAGGAATGCCATTAAATAATGTGGCATGTTATGGATCACAAGGCTAGAACAATGTCTCTACAGTCTTTATATTATCTTTGCATTTATTTAGTAAGAGGAGACAGCTTAAAAGACTTCTGGGACATCTAAAAGAGAAATAATATCCATTTTATGTGGTCCCAGAACAAGAAGAGAAAGAGAAAGGCATAGAAAATTTATTTAAAGAAAAAGTCACTGAAAACCACCTCAATGTGAGAAATGAACCAGAAGTTGTGATTCAAGGTGCCCAAAGAAGTCCAAACAAAATTATACCTGACAGATGTATACAAGCACACATTATAATAAAATTATACCAGACAGACATATATGAAGACACATTATAATAAAATTATACTAGATAGACATATACATTATAATAAAACTGTTGAGAACCAAGAATAAGGACAGCATATTTAAAATATCAAGACAATAAAGGGTAATTGGTAAGAGAGCATTAACCAGATTGTCAACAGACTTTTCAACAGAAATATCACTAGAGGTTTTGAACAGAGCAATCCTACAACTTAGAAAATAAAGGGGATCCAAATAGAAAAGAAAAAGTGAAACTATCACTATTTTCAGACAACATGGTAATAAATATAGAAGTTCTTAATGACTCCTTCAAAGTTGTAAGAAACATGAAAAGAACAGCAAAAGAGACTGGTTATAAAATCAATATTCAAAAATACATAGCTTTTTTTAACTCCATTTACAATAGTTTGAAAAAGAGTTAATTACCTGTAAGACTTAACCTAACAAAGGAGATAAAAGACCTATCCAATAAGAGCCACAAGATACTATTAAAGGATTTATAGTGACATAAGATGAAGGAATACCCCAGCTGATAAAAGGGGAGAATCAAAATAATGAAAATCTCTGCCATTCCTAAAATGAAAGCAGATTTAAAGCAATCCCTATCAAAATGCCAGCAATATTTTCAAAGAAACTGAACAAACAATATTGAAACTTATATGGCATCACAAAGGGTCTCAAATTGCAATAGCAACACTATGAAGAAAAAAAGAGAGACATGGAGATATTATATTACCTGATTTCAAACTTTACCCTAAAGCAGCAGCTGTATGTATGTATGTTTGTGTGTGTGTGTGTATATATATGTATATATATATACATATATGTATATATGAGTATGAAATCATCAACCAAAACCTTGTATGTTCCACAAACTTCACAGCGGAACAGCCAGGGTATGGAAGCTGATTCAATGTCCAGCAATGGATGACTGGTTCAAGAATTTGTTGTATATCTGCACTGTGGAATAGTATATAACCACAAGAAAGGAGGAGATGGAGACATTTACAACAAAATTGAGGGAACTGGGGAGAATTATGTGCCACAAAATAAGTCAGAACATTTAAAAGAAATACCGGACATTAACACGGATAATTCAATAATGTAAAACATTTTTAAAAACTATGCTATTCCAATAAAAATTGCAATGTCATTCTTCAAAGAAATAGAAAAAAAATTGATGAAATTCATATGGAGACACAAAAGACCTCGAATAGCCAAAG
>JAGFMF010011860.1:2769535-2805555 GCA_019455555.1 Galemys pyrenaicus
GAGGGTTGAGGGAAGATGGGAACACGAGGGACTGAGATGATGGTGCACTGGTGAGATGGTGATGGGGAATACATGGGGATTACAATTAATGGCAAGTATGTGTAAATTTTAAAATATTTTAATAAAAAAACAAAAGAAAAAAAGTAAAAAAACAAAAAACAAACAAACAAAAAAAACTAATGGACATTAATAAACATCCTGATTGCTTAGAAGTTAAGAGGGAGGGAGGTGGGAAAGGGATTACTGGACACAAGGTTCGTGGTGGGGGATAACAATAAATCTTGGGAAATCATTTAAAAAATGAGGTGTCCTCAATGCATTATAAATAGAGGCAGGATGTCAAATATTTCCATGGTGTGTGGTGTTAACATCGGTGACTTGGTTAAAGTAGTCTCTACCTGGCTTCCCTCTTTAAAGTGATTATTTTCCCCTTTTTAATCAATAAATGCCTCATGGGGAGATTTAAGATTATGTAGCTACCCTATTCCTTACCAAATACTTACCCAATAGCTTTTAGCACTCATTGATGATTCTTGTCCAAATCAATAACTACTGTGATGTTTATCAGATGGTGATTTTATAAAGATTTATTTTATTTATTTATGCATATGAGAGCTGGGGTGCAGGAGGGGGTGGGTGAGAGGATTCACCAGAGACAGAGTGGGAAGCAGAACAGGCAGATTGACTGAAACACACTGCTGAGGGGAGCAGCGGGTGAGGCAGGAGAGGTCTGCTGCACCAGGTGGGTCCCCTCCCTGGCCCTCGAACTCTTGCTGCAGTGGCTGCAGACAGCCCCATAGTGCTATGTCTTCCCCTTGTACCACCAGGGAGATCCTCGAGTGGTGATTTATCTCGTTCTATCATTTCTTCTACATTTATCTGTTGGCATTCTACAAGAGTACAGAGTTTTCCCTTTCATTCATGCACTCATCATTCGTCAATATTTAGTATAGATTCACGAATTTCTTTTATTCAGTGGGTCATAAATCATTGCCATCATTTATTTTGATGATAGAATTACACTAGAGTTGGCCAATGGGAACCCTTCAAGTTTTTCCCTCTGTCCTTTTGACAGGGTCCTAACCTTTGAACAACTGCATCCTTCTAATAAGGTAGGCGGTAATCAATCAGTTTGAGTGTGTGGGAACCTCCCCAGACCATTCATATGTTTGCAGATTCACTGTGAGGACTCATAGAAGTCAGTATATAGTTGTAGTCGAGGCTAAATTGATTATAGTGGCAGGAAACTGGCACAATAAGTGAAGGGCAAAGGCACAATGAGGTAAAATCTGGGGAAACCATGCAGGCAGCCACATTATATCTGCAGTGCTTTTTTTTTTTCTTTTAAAGTTTTATTTATTTACGCGTGTAAGAACTGGGGTACACACCAGGGGTGTGTGTGTGTTGGGGGGAGTGTTGAGAGGATTCACCAGAGACGGAGTGGGGACTAGAACAGGCAAATAGACTGACACACACTGCTGAGGGGAGCAGCAGTCGAGGCAGGAGAGGTCTGCTGCGCCATGCCGGTCTCTTCCCTGGCCAGGGATTGAACTTGTGCTGCAGTGACTCCGACACTTCATAGTGCGGTGCTTAACCCCTTGCGCCACCAGGGAGGTCCTAAGTGCAGTATCTTCCACTATGTTTCATTAGAAACTCCCTGCGCCAGGTGGTGGCACAGGCACCTATCACCTTGCGGGTGTGAACATTTCGCACCCCTAAAGGGAAGGAGGTGCTTAGCATAAACTGTTGTTTGCATAAACAGTTTAGGCACAGTGAGTCATTTCTAGCAGCTTTGGGAGTGGTGGAGACCCTTCGGAGTCAGAACTTCAAGAGACCAGTCAGGGCCAGCCTTTCAAGCTGGCCTTTCTAAAGATGATGTCTCTAGGAGAGCTGTTATAGTAACTCTTTTCTGCACAATGCATTAAAATAATTGTCACTTTTTAATTGGCTAAAATGAAGTACTTTAGAGCTCAAGAGCAAGACAACATCAATTGAAAAGTTTTTCTTTCTGCACATTGAAATCACACTGTATAAAATTTGACCTTATTTGCACACATAAACACAATTTGCATGTTTTAAAAGAAGTGCATGTAAAGAGGAGCTGGTTGGAATCTCACACATTGCTTGGATTCTGTATATTTTAGAATCTGTTTCAGAAAGGAATGTGAAGAAGCAAAATCTATGCGAAGCAAGCATCCATGGGAAGTTCTCTGGTGACAACTTTCCGTGTAATATCTTTTATTTACTTATTTTGGTTTTTACTTTTTGAGTATTCCATGCTTTAGCCAAGTAACTTGCATATACAAAGAGCTACATAAATGTATGTTGAATGCACAAAAGTGAATGCTGTAAATGTTAAAATGGTTCTATTTTATAGGCATGTGAGTAAAATTCAACTCCTATTAAAAATAAATGTGACTTGTGACAGAAGCTGAATACAACTTGGAGACTGGTATTATAGCTACTGTGATAAACAGGTTAAAATATTTTTATTGAATCTATTTAGGTATGGTGGGATTATAAATAAATAGTTGGCATGTACTGTTTTGTTTGCTTAAGCTAAAAAAAATGGGGAAATGTGTGCACATGCATGTACACCCCCCCCCAAAAAAAAAACCATCTGGAGTTGAGCAGGGTTGGGGGAGGAGAATCCTTATTCCTCTGAATCTGGACCTGCTTAGAGCAACCTTCCTAAATGTCAACTCTCATAATAATGTTAAGACTATGGGGACAGATCTTAGGACAAAATTTCCTATTAAGTTTAAGCCAAGTCATTTTCCAATTTCTAAGACCGGTAGAAGTAAGACTGGTTTGCTGAGATGTGAAATGAATAAGGTAGAGATTGAAAACAGAGATTTAAGAGGAGTATATAAAGTCCTGATTTGAATATGCTATATTGTGGTTTTAGAACATTTGCCCACAGAAGCTTCCTATAAACGTCATGCCTGGCAGCTATTTCTAGAGTATTATTTATGGTGTATAGTAATTTGCTTTAAGCTTTCATGAAAATCAGCACAACTTTTGTATGTACATGTAGACATATGTATATGTGCATCCTCTATACATATAAGCATGTGCATGTATTTGTGTATTTTAGCCTTCCATGACTGGCTGAAAATGTTTACTTAGCTACTACCTTTTAAAATCCATAATTGGGGGCCTCCCTAGTGGCATAGGGGTTTAAGTCTCAGCACTATGAAGCTGTTATTATCCATCCACAGCCACTGCAGTAAAAGTTCAATCCTTGGCCAGGGAGCTGACCCACATGGGGCAGCAGACCTCTCCTTCCTCACCCACTGCTCCCCTCAGAAGTGTGTTTCAGTCAATCTGCCTGTTCTGTTCCCCACTCTGTCTCTCTGGTTCATCCTCTCACACCTCTGGCCTGTACCCTAGTTCTTGCATGCATAAATAAATAAATCTTAAAAAAATAAAATCCGTAATTGATGATAGATGAGCATACAACAGTCCAGTGGGGTGTAAATCACTCTCATGCAGGCAAACTCAGCTTTGACTCACCATGTGACCTCGGGGCAGACATGATTCTTAAAACGTACTTTAATGATCAAGAATAAATGGAAAAACAAACACCCTGTGAAAATGCCAATAATATGATAAAGCACTTACGGGATCTGCATTTCTGTATGGAGAGACTAGCCCTCTAAAATATTACCGTGTAAGTTCTAGGCAAATAGTGACCCAATAAGTGAAAAAACAAACAAACAAAAACTAGTAAACTCTACTTCTAGATAAAAGATTTGCAAACAAAATGCCAAACCCTTTTTTCAGGTTTGAATTTTAGTGCTGAGTCAGATTTTATGAGACCCACCTAGACACAATTTTTCATTGTGCAGCCTGGGAAACCAGGCCTGGAACTTTCAAGGTACCTAATATCACAGACAGTTATGAACAATGGAAGAATCCATGACTCACACTGCTAGAATTCACTCCAGGATATCCTACTATTTCCCTTCGTTTCCAGGAGAAGGGATTCAGGACATTAATTAGCCACTCTGTATTCAAGAGCATAGGAGGTTCTGAATTAATACTTTAATCAGAAGGTGATTTTATGCCTTGTCAGCTGAAGTTTCAGGCTTCGTATAGGATGCTATTTTTAAACTGTACTTGAGAGTAGAGAGCTGGGGAACGGATACCCTCATTGTATTCCCCATGGGACCAAGTAAATGTCCGCTGAAGTTCTGAAAACTTCAATGCTAACACTGTTTTAGCAGAAACCTGGACTTTTGGGGGCTTTTTCTTCAAACAAATGTCAGTGTGTAACAGACTTCCTTTGGACAGGAGAATACCCTGAAGCTGATGAGCTTAACAGAGTTGCTCTAGGTAGCTGAATTTAAAACAGCAGTTTAAATGAAAACCTGAAGAGTTCTTCTGAATGTAGTCTTTTGTTAAAAAATAAAAAACAAAAACAACCCAATGTGGTGGGTTGTTTGTGTCTGGAAACTCTCAGTGAAAGATGACGCCATAAATAGAAATATTGGATAAAGAAAATGTGGTTAATATACACAGTGGAATATTACTTAGCTATAAAAAAGACAAAACCTTACTATTTGCGACAACATGGCCAGACCTAGAGGGTATCATGTTTAGTGAAATAAAACACTGAAGAGAAAGATAAATATTGTATGACTTCACATAAGATGAAGAACCAAAACAAAGGAATGGACAAACAAAACAAACTCCTAAGCTACAAGAACAAAATAGTGGTTACTGGAAGGGGAGAGGGTAAACAAATCAGATAAAAAAGCTCCACAGTATGGTGACAGATGGAATCTGTACCTTTAGTGCTGAACATAATGTGATATTTACAGATGTTGCTTTTTAATGCTGTGACCTGAAACCAATACAATCATAAATCCATGTCACTTCATTAAAAAAATTTTAAAAACAGGGCCTCCCTGGTGGTGCAGTGGGTTAAGCAACACACTATGAAGCAAACCACAGCCACTGAAGCATGAGTTCGATCCCTGCTGCCGGTCAGGGAGGGGACCCACATGGTGCGGCAGACCTCTCCTGCTGTGCCCGCTGCTCCCCTCAGCAGTGTGCTTCCATTGATCTGCCTGTTCTGCTCCCCGCTCTGTCTGTGGTGAATCCTCTCACCGTCCCCCACACACCTCTGGCCTGTACCCCAGTGCTTGTATGTGTAAATAAATAAAATCTTTAAAAAAATTTTTTTAAATGCTAAGAGTATTTGTTGTGTAGTAATGTATTTTAAAAATCACAGTAGATTGCACATGCCTGGGAGTTTCATAAATAGAGCTTGGGGATTCTCTCTAGGGCAGAGATGATAGAGTAGATACCCAATCATAGCCACCGGGGGCTCAAGCCTGCCAGGAATACCACCCCCACACAAACACGCACATGCTCAGTGCCCTGTATGCAATGGTGAGAAACAGAATCTCTGCCCAACTCCCCCCTGGCAACCTAAAGGGAAGTAGCTTTCTAGTTTGCTTGTGTTTCCCAATACCTGGGGAGGACAAGCCCACTCTCTTAGCACAACCGTAGCAACTTAGCAGAAGGTAAACTACTCTTGGTTCTACCTCCAAAATGAGAAAAATAATTTGTAATTATTCAGGCACAGTCTGAGTGGTTCATCAATAAACCTCTGATTTCATATCAGCATCATTCACACCCTTCCCCAACCCCTGTCAAATCAGGCTAACACCTTTCCAACAAACAATTACCATAATACAATAGTCCATTTACCTGATGTTTATCTAGAGGCAACTAGCATGACAAGTTTTGCTTTCTTAGGTAGAGTGAGATCTAAACATCGAGTGTGCTTTTAATTGGATCTCCTTATTAGGATTCAAAGGATTCAAGGAACCGCTTTCTGTCATTGTTGCTGTTATTCATAATCAATCATTCCTCATTTACTTAAGGAAATTGACCTTTACAGATGCTGGAATAAATAGAGAAAGATAAAACTTCTTCAGCCAATACTGTGTCAGTCAGTGTTTTCCATTTGCCAGCAATAAAAGTTTCTTTATTGGACAAGACTGTGACAGGACTATCTGGTATGACAATTGACAAAATGTCTGGCTGGGACACTCCAGCATCTGCTGATTGAAATAGGGTCATGATGTGGTGAGAGCCTTGGGCTCACATGCTTCAGAGACCCATGGCAAAGAGTGGAGGTCAGAAAGATACCTCACCTTGGGCAACAGATTCACCATGTGCTTCCTCAGATGCCTGGCGAAGGACCAATGGGGCTGGAGGCTGGAAAGATGACTACTTAGTCTGTTCTTTTCCATTTACAATACACAAAATAAAAATAGAAATGACCACACGGTATGTTTCCATGGGCGGGACACTTGCACACTTGTTTTGACTGAAGGTATTACATGGCGTTTATGTCTGCTATTCTTCATGCCGCTAACCAGTGAGGCCTCAATAAAAAGAAAGCAAAAATATAAATTTTTGATATTAATTATTTTATCGATGTAATGGTTTACAACACTCTATATGCTTCAGAGTACATGTTCACATCTTTTCAGATGGGTGTTACCACACCACACCCACCACCAAAGCATCCATTCTAGTCCACCACAGTCCATTGGACCTCTGTCTCCCTATGCCTCATTATCTCCGCCTGCTCATTCTGATAACCTTTATTCTACAGTCCTACTTCCAGTGTTAATTTTAGTATACCTTGGTCTGTTCCTTTGATTTATTCCTTTGGATTGCATACATACGTGAAATCATCCAGAAATTTGTCTTTTTCCATCTGACCAATTTCATTTAGAATAATCCCCTCCAGTTCCATCCATATTGTTGCAAATGAATTCATCATTTTTAATAGTTGACTAGTATTCCTTTGTGTATCTCTACCACGTATTCATAATCCACTCATCTGTCTTTGGGAATTTGGGTTGTTATATAGTTTGGCTATTGCAAATGGGACTGCAGTTAACATAGGAGTGCATATATACCTTTGAATTACTATTTTTGCATTTTCTAGATAGATGCCTAAGAGTGGGATTACTGGATCATATGTTAGTAGAACACTTTTTTTTTTTAAAAGGAGATATGTTCTGTGCTTTTATATTTTTAGTTGTTCTAATAAAAATGATACTTGTATTTTTTAGGTTAAGTTTTATCATACAAAACAACAGTAACAATAACCCAGCTTCTCATATAATTAAACTAACATAAATTTGATATTCTCCCTTTGGATATTTCATTTTGGCTCAAAATGAGATATATCACATTGCAATATATCTAATGATATTAGGAAAACTAAAATGTTATGTTTTCAATTGACATAAAAATTTCTTCATTTGTTGTAACCCACATCACTATCTACTTTTCTGTGCCATCCAAATTGATATTATCTTAGAGGTCTCTGAACACTAGATAAAACTAAGTTAAGAAATTTCTTGGAATATGCTTGAGGCATGTTTAGACTGAATGTTTATGTCCCTGAAAATTTGTGCTTTGAAATATTAAGCTCAAATAGGATGATATTAGGAGGTGAGATCTTTTGAAGGTGTTTAGCCCGTGAATTCTCATAAATGGAATTAATACCCTGTAGTGTGAGTTTGATTCCCGGCCAAGGAGGTGGCCCACATGGTGCAGAAGACCTCTCCTTCAAAAAAAAAAAAGACCTCTCCTTCCTTTTTTGCTGCTCCCTCAAGCAGTGTATTTCAGTAGATCCACCTGTTCCCTACTCTGTCTCTAGTGGATCCTCTTACTCTCCATGTCTCCTTCTTGTACCCCACAAGCTCTTGTATGCATAAATAAATCAAATCTTTTTTTAAAAGTTGAAAAAAATAGCCTAGTGTATATTCCTTTGTCCCTTCCACCATATTAGGATGCAATAAAAAGACATCTTTGAGCCAGGACGTGGTGTGAATCCTCCTTACCAGACACAGAATTTGTTAGCTCCTTGTTCACTAACTATTCAGCCCATAACCAACAAGTCTTATCCACTCTGACCTAAAGTTAGAGTTCATTTCAGAGAATTGAGTGTATTTTAATAAAGATACCATATGATGAACCTCTTGAACATCTCCTAACCTGAATGGGGCAGAATTAGATGATAGCATATTTTATAGGAACAATTTTCTATGACCCCAGACTCCTAACCTTCAGAACAGGAGGGATTTCAATCTACTCTTATCTTCATGCTGTCAGTCAAGACAGAAGATAAAGGGAAGTAGATGTAGAGATGGCCAGTGGACAATGCTAGACCCTTCTCTTTGCAACTTATGAAGGAAAAAGAGGGAAATAAGCTCTGAACTGAGAGCTCGCCAAATGGAGTTTAGTGGATATTATTTGACCTCAGCTTTTCTATGGGAGATGCTTCCTCTTCCCCAGTAGGCTTTGGCTAAGGCAAGAGGGACTCCAGGAAAGAAAAGGAAATCAAACTCTAGAGGGTAACTATAGCTATTTCTCTGCCATCCCTTGTTATGCTTTGAATGGTGTCTCTCTAAAAGCTACATCGAAGCCTTCATCCCTGGAACTGGTGAATGTGATCTTCTTTGTATAAAAAAGGTCATTGCAGATGCAATTAGGTTGAATTCATACTGATGGGGAGGAGGGCCTCTAATCCAATCAATGATGTCCTTAAAAGAAGGGAAAATGGATACAGAGACACACCTGGGAGAGAATGCCAGGTGATGCTAGAGACAGGTTGGAGGGGTACACCTACAGATCCCAAGATTTCCAGCAACCACTGAAAGGGGAGAAACATGGAACAGATTCTCTCTCAGGGCCTCTTTTAGGAACCAACTCTACCAACCCCTTGATTGCAAACTTCTAGCTTTCAGAACGGTGAGAGAATATGTTTACTTTGTCTTAAGTCACCCAGTGTGTGGTGCTTTGTGACAGGAGCCACGGAAATAATACACCCTGCCCTGTAGCAAGGTGGTAACTTCTTTGTCTTCCACAGAACAGCAGGAAAAAGGGGAAAAGGGAGCAACAGTGTCTTTTTGTTGCTAAAATAGTGCAGAGTAAACTTTGTGTCTCCAAAGAAGACTGTGAGCTTCTTAGCAATCGTATAGGAGCAGCTGGTGGCATGTCACCTAGTGGCACAGGGAGGTGTCTTCTGAGCCTAATGGGGGTGACATTTTTCTTGTGTGTCTGCAATGTCATGTGTTGAACATTCAAAACATTGACCTTGTGTCCATGTTTTAGGGGAAATGCACAGGTAATAAAGGAAATCAGTTGTCGAGGTAGAAAAAGGGATAAAGAAGAAGCAGAGTAGTGGTGACATTTTCCATTTCTTTATTTTGGTGATACTTGAAATAATGCAACATTTGTGAAATGTAAATGATTTAGCTGTAGCATTTAAAAGGAATGAGCCAGGAGACCATCTACTCAGTCAACGTATACAGACAGGACCAATAAGTCTAAAACCACATCTAGCAGTTTGGGAGACTGTGCTTTGTTGTAGTTAATGGGTCTTGTTCCTCTCATTAAGTCCCTACCTGGTATGTCCTGGAAAAGCAATCGACTTGACCCAGGCGAAAAGGGGAGCTTTTGACTCAGGATGGCCAAGTGAAGCCAAGAACTGAAAGTCATACGTATACCTATAAAAACTATACATCGCTGGGCTTATATTAAGTACACTCAGCCCCGCACAGTAAGATCCAATGGACTTCACATCTGAGTGGGCATGCATTGTGCATGCAGCACTCCTGGCATATTAAATTAAGCACATACATGCATCTTGGGCACAGTTCCCTTATGTGTCTGAACTGCCTGTGGTCCAAGTAAAGCTGTGAGTTATGTTGAAGTTCAGAAGCCTTGAGCGCTTTGCATAGTATGTCTTTGGCCTTACCACAGTCCCAGTCTGAACACATTCTGTGGAAGGAGTAAATTAGTTAGCTGAATTTCTGGTTATTATTTTGTGTGTTTCTGTGTTGTATAGAAGAGCTGGAGTTTAAGCCAGAGGCACAGGGGATGAGAGGATTCACCAGAGATAGAGTAAGGAGAAGAACAGGTGGTTTTTACTGAAATGCACTGCTAAGGGGAGCAGCAGATGAGACAGGAAAGGACTGCTGTGCCATATGTAGGTTATCTCTATGGCAGAGATTGAACTCAGGCTGTAGCGGTGAAAGCACTGAGACTTAATCCCTAGGCCACCAGAGATTCTGACTATTATCTGAAGTAATCACATGGCAGTCTTCAGACTATTCTCCCAAATCTACTTTTTCCTCTTGCTGGGTTCTGCTGGACTATATTTATCAGCCTGCATTACAGGCTGAGTTCTAGGGCATGGGGAATGAGTGGAAGCGATACGCCTTTCCTGACCACAGTTTTTAAGCAATGGTGTTTCCCTTCTATGTTCTTTCCTTTTTGCCAAATGGAACTAGTCCAAGAAAAAGCTCTAGAGGATGATAGACCAAAATGTGGAAGAATCCTGGGTCTCTGAGTCACCAGGTGGAGGAGAGACCACCACTAAGTAGGAACATCTACCTCAGACAGTTAAGTGGACAGTGTTTAGGGAACATACTTTTATTTGTTAAACCACTGAGATTTGGAAACTATTCAAACTTAATTTTGCTCATAATCTAGCTGTTCAATCTGTAGTCCACAAAGTGGTGTTGATTTGTGAGCAATTTATTGTTAGTTAATAAGAAAAGAAGTGAAGGAATTTGAGAGTAAACATTATGAAGATTATATAACGACTCGATACTGCCATTGTATCTAAGTGTGTGATGAATGCATTCCTTATAACCAGTTTGAGTATTGACTAAATCACATGGTGAGTTGCATATGGTGCAAGCGACATATTAGCCACGTGCAGTGAGTGAGATCACACATTATTTTATCACATATTGGAAAGAAATAACTCATTCTTCATTACCACTGTGTGAGAAGCACCAGTCTAGCATACCATTATGAGTACGAGCTACCAGCTGAGACTCTGGCAGGCCACCCCAACTTTCTGCCTTACTAACTGATTTGCCATCTATTGTTAGAAGCCTGTCAGTCCTACCTCCCAAGAATTTATTGAAAATATATCCTCCACATTCACACTATTCTCCACATTCAGTTTGGTCCCAGCCTCTCATTTGTACTGTTTCTGATCGCCCCTTTGCTTCTTCCCCTAACAATCCATTCCCAGACTCAAAAAGCTGATTCCTCTGAGTGAAAATCTTACAGAAGCATGCCCACTTGAAAACCTATAGTTTCCATAATAATTTAGATTTATGATCAGGTATTAACTGAAATTTTAGCCTTATAGATCGTTCACTCCTTTGCAAACAGCTCCAGTGATAGTTGAAATTTCCTAAATGAGTGATGTTATGTCTCAGTGTATTTGAACTTTACCTAAAGTCCCATATATCCCTTTAAAACCAGAGGGGGAAAATCTTAATTAAAATCAGTGAAAGTACCCCAAAATCTCTAATTTCTCCCAAGTTGAGTTAAACACTCTTTTCTCTGTACTATTCTTATATTTTATAAAGAGTTCCATTATTTCTCTTGTCATATAATACTTATCTTAATTAATCTTATCTCATCCTACTAAGTTTTACAACTGTGATGCAGGAACTGAGGTTTGGCTCACAGACGGTAATCTGTAAAAGTCAAATAAACAAGTAATGTGTGAATAAGTGGATGAATGACATAATAATTTGACTTGCTAACTTTGCCCTTTGCCCTCACTCTTGAAATTTGAAATTTTTTTCAATCTGTCTAATATGAACTTTCTTTCAATCTGTAATGTAAATACAACAACACAGATGGAAACTGTTAACATAAGAGATGAAAAGATAATATTAGAATCAGCTCTCCAATCTACTCTTGTTCATACTTTCATGTATTGGATTTATGAAAACACTAAGTAAACTTTTAAGTTCTTTTGGAGACCTATTTTAGTAAATATACTACTGGAGAAATAAAAGTATCTGTGGTTTTTGTCTTCCTCCTAAAAACAATTAAGAAATAGAGTGAGAACCACCCAGGATTTAGGTCACCAACTAAATTATTAGCACCTAAATTTTTTAAGAGGTCAAAACTGAGTTATTTAATGATACTGAGGACCTTAACAATTCTTTAAGTGAAAAAGTCAAAAAATCTGTGAATTGATAATGAAGATGTTGGTACAATATCATATGATTGCATTCACAATTGGAAGAACAACCAGGAATAGAAAGATATAAACATTTGGGTTACCCTTATTTCTGTTGCAATTTTATTTTGTAAGTATCATCTATTCAGTGCATGGTATTGAAATATAAGATATATTCATTGAAAACCATGTACAAGTTGAGTAACATAGAGCTAAGCTAAATATTTAGCTTCTTAACACCCTGTTTTCTTATTATTTACTTTTTATTATAAAGTAAAAATACTAATGTATATTTTAGGGTGAGGTTATACATGTGAAACACTCAACATTATCCATAAAACATAGATTGAGTTAAAACAATTCTAATAGACGAATACTGGTTACACAATAAAACAGCAAAAACGGTCATTTTACCTCAAAATTTTCTACTGGCGTCTCTCCCTTCACTTTACAAGATTAAAATAGGTCCCACCTCCTCTATTTTTGTTTCAGAGACTCATCATCTCCTCAAACAGGGGCTAGCAAGGGTCCTTTCCCCTCAGATTTTCCTCATTGGAAGCTCTCCCTTCACCTCCACGTGGTGTGAAATCAGTCCCACCTACTCATGCTTTTCTCTCAGACCCCACCTATCCTCAGATATGGGCCCAGTGAGGGTCCTTTCGCCTCAGATTTTTCTCCTGGAAGCTCTCCTTTGACCTCCAATGGCATGAAATAGGTCGCACCTCTTCACATTTTTCTTTCAGAGTCCCAGCGTCTCCTCAGACATGGGTCTAGAAAAGGTCCTTTCACCTCAGATTTTCCTCGTGGGACTCTCCCTTGACTTCCATGTGGCATGACACAGGTCCCACTTCCAACGTTTTTCTCTCAAAGACCCAATGTCTGATCAGACATGGGCATAGAAAGGATACTTTCACCTCAGATTTTCCTCCTGGAGTCACTCCCTTGACTTCACATGGCATGAAATAGGTCCCACCTCCTCATGTTTTTGTCTCAGAGACCCAATGTCTCCTCAGACATGGGCCCAGAAAGGGTCCTTTTGCCTCATATTTTCCTCTGCCAAATGAAACTAATATCTTTAGGAGTTGTGTGGGAAGCAGTTCAAAATGGTGGTGTCAAAATTTCCTGGACTTACTTCTTCCCATGAACACATCAAGTCTGGAGCAGCTCTCCAGATTTGAGAATCAGCTCAACAGCTCCTTACAACAAAGGGCTAACACCAAAATAAATGATACTCTGTTTCATTTTGGAGATATTTAGGTAAAAAATGTTGAAGTAATCAAAATAACACCCCCACATCAAATCACTATATCATGGACATATTGGAATAAAGCATCTCCATTATGACTCCAAAGGCCAAAGTGACAACTGAAAAACAGGGCAATGTTGAGTGAGAAGTTTCAGCACAAATATGAGGCCACTCTCTCAAGACTGGGAAAGGTAGCTCTTTCACTTAGTAGGTGGAAACAACCACAGAGAATCAAATTAAATGAAAACGGAAGAATATGTTCCGAATGACAGAACAAGATAAAATCTTTGGAGATAAGTACTCTCCCAGGTAAGCAGTTCAAAGTAATAGTCATAAAGATGCTCACCAAACTCTGGGGGAAAATGGATGAACAAAACAAAAGCTTCAACAGTGATAGAAAACATAAAGAACTTTCAAGTGCAATTCAATAATAACCAACCTGAAAAACACAATAGAGGATTTCAACCCCAGATTGGATGAGGCAGAAGAATATAGTAGAAAGTGCAAAGAAAGAGCAATGGCTCTCACTAGACACAGCAGCAAAAAGCAAAACAATCTTAAAAGAAAAGATAATTTAAGGAATATATGGGACAACATCAAGTGGAATAACGTTCACATTACAGGGGCCCCAGAAAGAGAAGAGAGAGCAAAGGGGGAGTAGAAAAGTTATTTCAAGAAAATATTGATAGAAAACTTCCCTATGTGGTCTGGAAACAGACTTCCAGGTCTAGAAGTGCAAAGTGTTCCAAACAAAAATGAACGTAAAGGGACCCACACTAAAAGACATTGTTATTGAAATGTCAAAATTTAAAGAGGGACTCTTAAAAGCAAAGCAAGAGAAAAACAACTTGTTGTATACAAGGGAACCGCCATAACACTATCAACAGATTTTTTTTTTAATCAGAAACTTTTCTGACCAGAGAAAGTAGAATGATATATCCAAAGTGCTGAAAGGAGAAAACGTCCAACCATGAATACTCTGTCCACACAACTCCTAAAGATATTTTAAATTATATTCAGTGGAATTTGGGTTCTTTATATGACTGTATAATTTGAGGTGACAAATTATAGAATCATTCTGTTGATAATTCTTGAGTCAGAAATGCCACCTAACATAACTATTTACATTTACTACTTTCTGTTTCCTTCATGGGCACAATAAATAAATCACCAAATCCAACATAATTAAATAATAGCATTCAATATATGAGCTTGAACAATATAAACTTTTTAATGTTACAAACATTCAGATAATGACAATTTCACATAATTCAGTCTAATATATTTCTTACATAAGTAAAATATTTTGAATGGTGTAATTAAGGTCTTTTTTTCAAATTCAGAATACAGATAAGACTCTACCTTTGCATGAAATGCCACTTTCTTCAGAGTCATTCCCACCTATTTCTTTACATCTAAGGTTCAGTTGTGAAATGACAACAAAGAACTTTCTGCTGGCCAAGTTCCCCCTCAGAGAAAGAGCTCCCCACCTCAGTGCTGTTCTTAGCTGATGTTGAGTACCTCACCCCATCTGCCCTGGACACACAGACCTTTGGCTTATCTTGGTAAATGGATTGCCTCACTGGTGTTATCAGGATCTGCCAGACAGCACTGCAGGTAGTTTTCCATACATATCAGCCTATTCCCTGCATCTGTCTTGTTGAGAGACTTTGTTTTGTCTTAGTGAAATTGACTGAAACATGAATTTAGAAAATCCAAAAGAAATAACTTTGAGATTAACATATATATTATGTTATTATATATAATATATAACATATTATATATAATATATTAATATAATATATTGACATATATTATGCTATTATATATAATATATTATAACATATATATGTTAATCTCAAAGTTATATATATAAATTTGGTTATATATATATATAAAAGTATATATATAACCAAAAAAGAATAACCTGAGATTCCAGGTTTTAGTCAACCGTATAAAGTGAATAATTATAATACTAATCTGCACAGTTACTTCTTTTGCCAAAAATATCTGGTGAGAGTCTGTCTGATGCCTGGACGTTGCCTAACACTAAAATCTTCTGCTCCAACAGGCAGGTGTAGCGTCAGTGAAACAGCCACGGATGTGGCTGGATTTTCACTACATCCATGCAGGCCTCTACAGTCCAACTTCCGGGTCACTCTTCTGGTTCCACCACTGCAGCTCACACCTGGACTGTGGTCCCTCAGGAGGCTCCTGGAGGCTGCCTTGCCCAATCAGTCACGGCAGACATGCTGCCTGCTTGTGCTATTACCTCCAGGATCACAGACAATCTTGGGTCCCTGTTCCTGACCCAACAAGCCCAGAATTGGCTGCCACCAATTCCGAGTATGTCAGAACCTGATATGGTAGGAAACTGGGACACACTTGTGGCATTATTGTCACTCATATTATCTTGAGTATCGCTTTGCTTGTCATTTTTGCAAATGTAGAATAAATCCTGCTTACATAGCAATATGTGCGACAGGAATGCAATGTAGTGAATATTCCACAGCCAACCACTGCACAAACATAACGAAGCAGCAAACCCTTCCCTTCTTTGACTATATAGGGATTGACTGGTTCCTGAAATATAGTGGGCCTAGTTTGTCCCATGAGAATCACATGCACATGTGCACACACATACAGAGTTGGTTTTGTTTGCTTAGTTTGGGGTAGAATTTTAAATAAAGCAAACCTTCATTCTAACAGTGTATCCTTGCCCTTGCAACTTTCTATTTCCTATTTTAGAAAATTTGTCATTTCCAAAAATAAGTGAAAAGGAGACTGACATGAATTTCCAAATCCCTATCCATGTTTGGTCATTTCGAGCTCTTTACCAGAAACAGGTTATTATGTATAGTAAGAAGACACTGTTTATAATGTATTTGCCATCGACGAGTTTAAAGCGATTTACAGACATGATCTCATTTGGTTTTATAACAGTTTACAAGATAATACTGAATCAGACTTTATTTCTTTTTGAGATATTTAGGCAACAGATATTGAAGTAATCAAATTAACACCCCCACATCAAATCACTTTATCATGAACATATTGGAATAAAGCATCTCCATTATGACTCCAAACTTGTTAGTTTATATTGGCCAAGCAGGATTGCAAGTGAACATCAAACTATAGCAGTAGCCAATTTACAGTACAGTAATCTAGTATAAATAAAGAAGCCATGGGCAATAAGCTTTGTGAAGCAAACACACTCAATTTGAAAATATTTCTATATTACATTGTGTACAAGGATAAATAGAAAGGTAATGTTGACATTAAAAAGTAGTTCTTATCTCATAAGAGGGCTATTGGTTATAACCATGAAGGTGTTGCTCTCTATCTTTGTATTTAATAATGACCTTGGATCTTGCATGTCCTTCCTCAGCACATTACTGGCTATAGCTGTATCTCAGATGGTGCGTGAATATAGCCATGATGCTAGACATGATGGGAAAATAGAAGGAATGTGGCTTCCGTCTGGGTTTATAGATTAACTAGATCATACTCACAGATTCCTGACAGTTCAAAGGGCCCTGCTTTCATACAGGCTAAGCTACAGATGTAACTGATTCACTGTGTTCACAGAACTCTATGGTAGCTGAGTGTGGTGATTATAAGCACTGATTCTGTAGACTTCTTGGGTTCAGATTTCAGCGGCACAGCTTACCATATGTGAGGTTTTGACGAGTTACATCATCTCCATTTCTCATCCACAAAATGGGGATTATAATACCTAACTCAGAGTATGAGTGTGAGTTATTTTTTTTTAAGATTTATTTATTTATGCATACAAGAACTGGAGTACAGGCCAAAGGTGTTGGGGGGGGTGTGTGTGAAAGGATTCCCCAGAGACAGATCTGGGAACAGAACAGGCAGATTGACAGAAATATACTGCCAAGGGCAAGAGCAGGAGAGGTCTGCCATGCCAAGTGGGTTACCTCCCAAGCTGGCGGCAGGGATCGAACTCGTGCTGCAGTGGCCTCATAGTGCGTTGCCTAGTGCACTGCACCACCAGGGAGGCCCCTGAGTGTGAGTTACTAATTAAAGTATTTAGAATAATATGTAGTGCTCATGTGTTAGCCATATTATTGTTTTTGCTATTACCAATATTGCTAGTTTTCATCTGGGACAAAGGGAAATTTCCCTTTGCAAGTGGGTATCCTCTCAGAGGACCAAAATATAGTGTGGGGTAAACATGCCATTGAGAGATACAAAGCAAGATTGCAGAGATGGTGAAGATACTGAAAAACAGTGACAAAAATAATAGTGTTTTCTGAAGTCCTCAAGACGATGAAAATTAGGGATGAATTCTTCAGTACAATAAAATCTCAACTGCAGGTGATTGGGGCTTTCTCCTATTCTCTATGTAGAAGATAGGGTCTAAATAAATCTGGTGAAGAATGTACACATAGAGATAATGGCGTAGTGTTATGCAATGAAAAGATACTTTCATAGCTGATGGAATATAGAGATGGGATAAACAGAAAAACAAAATTAACATTAAAAAGTAATTTCTTATCTCATAAAAGATAGGTCTATTGGTTACAACCATGAAGATATTTTTCTCTATCTTTTTTAAATTTATTATTTTTAAAAGGTTTATTCATTTATGCATACAAGAACTGGGGTACAGGCCAGAGGTGCAGAGGGTGAGAGGATTCACCATAGACAGAGTGGGGAACACAACAGGCAGATATACTGAAATGCACTGCTGAGGGGTGCAGCAGGCAAGATAGGAGAGGTCTGCTGCGCCATGTGGGTCCCCTCCCTGGCTGGCGGCAGGGGTCGAACTCTGTGCTGCAGTGGCTGTGGTCTGCTTCACAGTGCGTTGCTCAACCCACTGCGCCACCAGGGAGGCCCCAAATACACTTTTTTAAAAGTAAAGTAGTGGACATCAGTGATAGAACCGGTAGAGTAAGAGCAAAGATGGAGGGGATCTAAATGGATAGCAGCGAGTGTTTGTTTTTAAATATAAAATAAATAAAATTGTTTTGTGGCACGCTGTGGGGGGTTGGAGAGGGCTAAAGGAAGGAAAGGGATACCGAGAAGCTCCGTTAAGTGAGCGCTGCTGTGACACTAGGTAATACTCTCATCTGACCAGGTACGCTTCAGTGACCACGGCACACAGCGACCACAGTCGCCTCTACGTAAATTCACAGCGGAAAATCAGCAGTTCCAAAAGGATACAGACCTTGGCATAGCAATGGGCAAAACCAGTTTTTGCTCATTTCTGCTCACCCCAAAGTCCTTGAGGGTCCCCAGTCACTTCCATGCAGGCATCTTCCTTCCCATCATGCCAGGGGCCCCGGACAACCTCCATGTAGAATGTTCAGCTAAATAACAAAACTTGTTATTCAGAAAAAGAAACTTTTGGGGGGGAAGGAAAGGGTTGGGAACTAAAAATCCCATCCCCCCAAACAGTAATTTGTAATCAGTGGTTTTCTTAAACACCTGAGAGCAAATAAGTAAAACCCCAACAAGCCAATGTTGATGATCTAAAAATCTTGGTAAAAAGCAGATAGGAGGTTCGAATTGTGCAAATGTGAAGGTAAAGCCTTCCTAATTTTGTCTTGATATTCAAAAATCATACTTGAGTTGAAGATGATAGTCACTTTTTTTTTTAATTAGGAAGAAATTAATGAACTACTAGGCAGTTTTGCCTGCCAAAAATACAGTGACTCTAAAGAGAAAGAGAGAATTCCTATTTTTATTTTACGGGGTCAGAAATATTCTCAAGTCTAGAATGATAAAATGTCATCCTAACCCTCCTCCTAATCTCTAGGTCAATACTTTTGAAAAGTTACATTCATTTGCTTCTTGTTTTTAGTGCATACCAAAGCAATTAAGAAAGTCAACCATCCACATACAGACTGAAATGTAAATAGTTTTAATAAAGAAAGAAGTTTATCTCCAGAATAGTAATTTGTTTATAGTAAAAAAAAATATCACAAGCACTCCAAATGAGATGATGGAGGAGGCACAGGGAAAACGAAGCATTTTCTAGGCAAAGTTAGAGTTTGTGTCTATATAGCATTAGTGGGGTGTGTGTTAAAGTGATCATTTGATAGTGGTGACTATTCACTTGATGGATGTATTATACTATTAAAGTGGATTATTTAGCTAATAAAAAATCCTTTCCATAATTAGGATATTTTTGTTTGACTCTCTTCATTGAAGACTTGGTTCGTTTACTAGAACATTATTTCACACAGGGCTGGTGAAACGTAACTTAAACCTTCCCAAGGTCTCCAATGCTATTTTATTTTTTTTATGGATCAGTTATTTAATCAGATTCTCCAAAGAAATCTACAACAGCCATTTGTGAGAGCAAACTCATAAAGGAGGCGCCCCTCAGAGCTGAGGAACTGCTTTGATTTGGGTAGAATTAGACAGCTTTCTGCTCGACCTCATGCTCATCTGTAATCTCATGTTTTTTTCTTTCTTTTTTAAAAGATTTATTCTATTTATCTATGCATAAACGAACTGGGTGTAGGCCAAAGGTGGTGGTGGGGGAGGGAGGGGGGTGAGAGGATTCACCAGAGACAGAGTAGGGAGCAGAACAGGCAGATCTGCTAAAACACACTGCTGAGGGGAGCAGTGGGGAGAAGGAGAGGTCTGCTGTACTGTGTGGGTCCCCTCCATGGTAGGGGTGGGGTTGGGGGTGGGGGTGGAATAGTGGTGGGAGGGTGACTAACTTCTGCTGCAGTAGCTGAGGATAGCTTGATAGCACTGAGATTTAACCCCTTGGGCTACTAGGGAGGCCCTTATCTCTCTATCTCTTTGTTCTCTTTCTCTCCAGCTCTTTCTCCCTAGGGTCTGGGCATATAGAGCTTCTTCCTCCTCTCATCCTTCCTGCTGTCTTGACTAATATGGTTGCTTCTTTTTTTTCTTTTTAAAGATATATTTATTTATCATACAAGAGCTGGGGAACAGGCCAGAGTCGCGGGAGGTGAGAGGATTCACCAGAGACAGAGTGGGGAGCAGAACAGGCAGATCAACTGAAACACACTGCTGAGGGGAGCAGCGGGTGAGGCAGGAGAGGTCTGCTGCGCCATGTGGGTCTCTCCCTGGCCGGGATTGAACTTCCGCTATGCAGCAGATGCTTCACAGAGCGGTGTTCAACCCACTGTGCCACCAAGGAGGCCCTATGGTTGCTTTTCTCACCACATGAGTAATAAACCCCTGAGCATTACTCCATGCCCTGGTTGGTCCAGAACTCCAGTTTGCAAACTATCCTTTCTTTTTTTCTCAAAAAACGGGGAGCAGTCCTTGGCAAATGTTCATTGGCCAAGGCATAAGTTTCAGTTTTCTGTGGCCAGGTATTTATGGGAAATGAGTTTCTCAGTCCTTATCCTGGTTTTATTCCCTTTTTGTTAAGCTTTATTTTCCTGAGAGTACGGATATGAGATTTTCCATTTTATCTGCCAGTTTCAGCAACCAGAACAATGAGAAACACACAGCCAGCACTGAGCAAATAGCTGTGAATAAACAGATACATGAATGAATGACTTTAGACATGTTTAAATCCACAGTATTAAATATTTCACCAGAAACACAAAAGCAGTTATCACATTTTATTCTCTAGAGCCTTGTACAAAAGAATCCGAATCTATTACACCTGTTACCTTTAAAAAGTTCTAATGCATTATAAAGAAAATAAATACAATAATTCTTCTTCATTTTTCAAATTTATCTGGGTAAAGTTAAATGACAGGCCATTGTGAATCCAGAGTAAACAATCATAAATAGAACCTGCAACTTAGGTCAGTATTTCACAATCTACTTTTCCACGGCTCATTACTTTGCAATTTACTAAGCTAGCAATATAAAGGCCTAAAGAAAATACAAAAAGAAAATGAAGGCTTTATTTGCTCTACCTCTGGGTCTTGTATTATACATATATCATTGATTCTTGATTATCTGAGTTAAACTGGGCAAGAGATAAACAAATCCCAGGTAATATTATATTCATTTGAGTCAGTTAATGAAACTTCTCATCAGTCTTTACTAGAGGTGGTAATTGTTAATTTGACTTCTTGGAGTTTCATCTTTTAGATCTTAGGGTAATGTGGCAAAAAAAAGATAAGAAAAAGCCAGAAAAAATTGAGACAGGACTGAAGAAAGAACAGTCTTGAGAAGTAACAAGGAAATATGAGGATCATACAACTCATATTTCCCTTAAGTGGAGAGGCTAGAGGAATTTGGGGAGTTAAGCCCCAGGAATGTGGGAGACCTCAGAGAACAGCTGCCTGGTGGACACAGAAAGTTTTGAAGACCTCACTGGTGACTCTGCTTGTGTGGATCATAGAGAGGCAACCCATTTTCAGTGTACCCCATGAGTGCCTCCATACTCCTATACTCCGGTGTAATTCTGGGACAGAGGACTCATTCATGGTTTAGATAGTATTTCCCACCTTCTGGCGGCAAAGGGGCTTGGAGTCTGGGTTAAGTAAGTTTCAGTTGGGTAAAGAAGAGTGATATTTCGACACTTCATTTTAGGGGTGCAGATTGCTACCTGCTTCAATAGTCTATTCCACTATATGTCCCAATTTCTTTGCTCTATCTTGTATTCTTCCAACCTACCCCATAGCTCACATTATTGGATATAACTACAAATCCCATTTCTTACCCAGATCCCACATAGTTTTCAAGACTTGGCCAAAAACTCATCATTCATCAAAGCCTTCCTAAACACTCCCACTCAGCAGTGTATTTCAATCTATCTGCCTGTTCTGCTCCTCACTCTGTCTCTGGTGAATCCTCTCACCCTCTGTACCTCTGGCCTGTACCCAGTTCTTGCATGCATAAATAAATGAATCTTTAAAAGAAAGAAACAGTCCCACTCAGAATTAATCTCTCCTTTCTCTACACTTGGCATTTTATGTCTCTATCTTGCTTTTACCACTGCCTGCTTAATAGGCTGTAAATGTCTAATGTGTGCCCTTCTGCAGATTATGGATTCCTAAGGGCTGGGTGGGACTTTGTGGGATTTGTTCTACAGCCCCTCTCTCCACCTCAAATACCCCACCTCTACTTCGGGCCCAGCACCCAGAAACTGTTCTTCTCTATAGGGAGTTTTTGTAACTGTTGTATTAAATCCAACCCAGACTCTTGTCAACAGAAGGAAGAGGCAGAGAAATAACTGAGATGATGTAACAAGAGATTTTTTGGGGGACAAAGGCTAATTAGATCCCCAAAGGATAGGTGAGTTTGTTTTTATAAGACCTGTGGGTAATATTTTCAAAGGGGAGGCTGTGGAGACCTGAACCAGTTAGAGAACTTCCCAATAAACTTTTACACAAAAGGAATGACTTCCAGAAAAATCTAAATTCCTTTCATATGTGGAAAAATAAATCTCATTAACTTGGATTTAGTAGTCCAGATTTCAAAATAGTAATAATACCCAACTTTTGAATTGTGTTTTTCTGTTTAAAGAATAATTTCCCACACTTTAAACCTATTTTTATCCTAACACAATCTTTTGGGATTTGTTTCAGTCCTAAACGGAGGAAGACATGAATCAGACAGGGTAAATAATTTGTGTCCATCGCAGGTCTTTTAATTTTTTCCTGCACTAAACCACACTGGCTGAAGGGAATCATTAAATCACAGTTCAAGATCACTTAGCTGAAGACCCATCTCATGCTTAGCTTCCTTTGAAACCTTGGCTATAGTAAGGTTGAAATCATGCTTTGTTAGGCAAATTAACAATGTGAAAAAAGACTAAATGGAGAATTTAAAAATTACTTAAGTGAATAAACTTGAGAAAATTGCTCTTTATTGAATCAGGATTATTATGAAATAAAAATGATCCATGGGTATTTGTAAGCAATAATTAACCAGTGATATGGGTAGAATAATAATAAACCTGTAGTACTGGAGAATATTAATTAGTCAGTGAACTGTGATAATTACACTTCATCCTTGTTTATTTGCTAAAGCAAGTCCTCAAAGGACCTTAATCGGACCACTTGATTAGTCTAATTTGAGTTTATTATATTTGCTTGAGAGCAATAAAATTGTATTTCTTTCAAGTGGCGTCTCTAACTCAAGCTTCTATTGATTTAATGTGGTCTCTCACCCAGTTGTTTTAAAAAAAACGTGATCCTTGATTGGGCTTCTTTGTTAGACTTTGCTTAGAGACAGCTCAACTTTACCCAACTTTATCAAGAAAAACCTAAATTCTCAGCTTCCACAGTAAAAATAAAGACTGTGCTGCATGCAATAGAACAGATCTAAATAATCATCTTATTTTTCTAAAGATTATTCAATGGCCAAAAACATCACATGTAATGAATTACAAAAGAGCCAAATCTTGGTTTTAAAAGATTTTAGGACAAAGCACAGAAGGGCAAAGAGTATTGGAAGAGTGAAAATAAAGGCCTTCCTTATGTGAAAAGCTTTCTTATGGAGGAGATTGTTTTTTAGCAATCTGTCTTTTCTCAAGAGTTTTTGTGAAACATAAAGATGAAGCAGAATTCCATGTGTGAACTCACAAAAGGTAGTTAAGTTGAAATGATGAAGTCTCAGCGGCTTTTGTTTCTCTGGCATACAGCGGGTCTCTCCCTGGCCACAGATCATACTGCCAGCATTACAGGGCAATGTAAAATCCAATTTTCTTTGAAGACTTCATTTCTAAGATTAGTACTAAGTTGTGCATGCTTTTCGCAGTAGGATGACTCTTGTTTTCTTGGGAGAAGACATAACTGTACTGAACTTGCCCTGGGAAATGGCAAAGCTGGGTCTTCATTGATAACCATGTCTGTAGAAGGAAATATTCTGCCTCTCCTTTCGTATAAGAGGTGAAATAGAAGGGCTTCCCTGGTGGCATAGGGGTTAAGTCTCAGTGCACTCACCCCTATGGCCTGGTTCGATCCCAGCCTGGAAGCTTTCCCATATACAGCACGGCACACCTCTCCTGTCTTGCCTGCTGCTCCCCTCTGCAGTGTATTTCACTAGATCCACCTGTCCTGTTCCTAACTCTCCCTTTAAAGAAGAAGGGATGGGGGGAAGAGGCGAAAGAGAAAAATGGAAAAATCTTCTCAGCTGTTGCTTGGAGTTTAACCTGCAGTTTGCAACGGTTTTTCCAATCATGGCAATAGACTTTGCGTGAGCAAAGGTACAGACCAGAACAGTCCTGGATAATTGACCTGCCAACCCTGTACCAACAAAAATGAGTCAAGCGCCATCTCCCATGGAGTGTCTTATTAGTGTAGACAGCACGGACATTTCCTGGACACACAGGCAAATACCAATATGTGCGACTTTAGTCTGTGCAGCGACTGCATACTTCCCACGCTGCCCACTCCAGCAAGCATCTTGTCATTCCCTAATCCCTAAGGCTACCCTCACTCTATCTTTGCCAAGCACCCTGCCTCTGGGTCTCTTGCTTCCTGATCTCCTTCAGTCCAAATGCCCACAGCAGGGTTCCTCATACCATAATGTGCTTTCAGATCCCCTGGGGAAACTGGTTAAAATTCAGATTCCTATTTTCTATGTCTAGAGTAAGACCTGAAGTTCACTTTGAACCACGTCTCAGGTGACACTGATGTCGCCGATGCGTGGGACACACTTTGAGCAACACAGTTCTAGAACTGTTCTACAAACTGACCCTGTCATCCATTTCTTCTCTTTGCAAACATTAAACATTCACCTACATTGAAGTCATCTGTTTCCTGGTAGCACAAGAGTGTGTGCTGCGGGATTAGTTGATCTGACTTTGTCCTTGATCTCAGTCTTGTCATCTGTAAAATGGGTGATCAGAGTCCCTAGAAAAAAGGGGAGGGAAAAGAAGAAACTTTTTGTGAGGGTCAACTGCCCAGTGCCAAGGTCTCCTACACAGAGTGAAAAGAGTGTGTATAACAATAGAACCTCAACTGCCCACTCAACAATGGAAGAAAAACTGTTATTATTAGTTGTGCCTGCTTTACTCATTGCACTGTATTCTACCACTGATGGGGGTTTTATAGCCCAAAGGTAGAAGTCCAAGCCTCCTTCTTCCTCTTGTATTTCTTGTCTAGACTGTGGCAGGGCTTGAGTCTGAGGGGCAGTATAGTCCTGTAACTCCATTTATTTTCTATCTCCTCCTATATGTTGCCGTAAGAAGCTTTCTCTACAGAACTGGCTTACTCTGTTGAACTTGCTCCTGTCCTCCTCGAAGTATGCTAAGATTTAAAATCTAGAGGGAGCTGGATGAGTAATTGGTAGAGCAAGAGATACCCATTTTCCAGATTTGACTCAGGTTTGTGATACCCTGCATTTATTTCTAAAGTGGAACTTAATTTCTAGGTCCCCAAGAATAATAATAATAATAACAAAACTTCAAACCTTGGACTTGTTCATTTGCTGGGTGGCATTTGTTGTGCATCATAGACATTTGATGTAGATATTTTGTGTGTGTGTGTTAATAAGACCAACAGTGACCATGCTGCATTCCATTAATATACTGCTGTGAAACAAAGCAACCCTTGGATTCTGATAGCAAACCAAAGTTACCAAAGAGCGGGCAGGAAAAAGGGAAAGAGGGTCCAATGGACTGTGGTGAGGGTGATTAGTCCTTCGATGGTGGGTGTGGTGTGGTAGCCATATACTTGATGAAGTATGTTCTCCTAAAACATATACAGTGTTGGAAACCAATGTTAACACAATTAGAATATATGTATATTCCTAAGTCAATGTTTACTATAGCTTACTTTTCGCAAACTCTCTTAACATTGAAAATAATTTCTGTTGTTCTGGTTACAATGAGGGAAGGCTTCAAGAATCTAGGGTACATTGCTATCTGCCTTAGGAGTTATTAATATGTGATTCTTGGGCTGACAGGTTTATTATCAGTTTGCTTCTCTCCCTCTTCTCCATAAAGTCCCCTAGCTGGTGGTTAGAAGTGAGGCTAACAAAACTTCCTGCAACAAATATCTTTAATTCTGAAAACACTTGTTCTAGAATTGCTGTTTTACTGACATGAATTTTGACTCCTGAGAGATTTCATAAAGATGTGAATTTTATCGGCCTCAAAATATTTTCATATTGTTTCTTTCCTTTTACTCAGTTCATGGAATATGAAAAGAACACTTTTCCCCACCCTCCACCCCCACCTCCCACTATCCTGTATTGTTCAACCTGAAACATTTGTCTTATGTGGACACAGCTGGAATTCCCCAATATCATTCTCTGCCTCAAGTAAGCCAGAATACATACAAGAACATAAATTGTATAAGAACTTAAATTTGATTCACAGCTGAATTCACATCATTGTTGATTAGAGTCTGGCAATCTATGATAACTGTGAAGGGAATAAGAATCTGTAAAGCTAAGCAGATACTTTTATTGCGACCACAAAGTCTTATCTCTCCTCTAATCTTCATTTATACACCTCATTTTTATGTTGTATCTTTCATCTGTAATAGCACATCAGGAACACTTACCGTCAGAATGGAGATTTGACAGAGGTTTTGTCTCTAGGCCACGATTAACTCATTAATATTTTGAAAACATGTTAACTCTCTTTTTGCTGCTTATACAACTGGTTGGTTCTGGGGAGAAATGCCCTTTGTTCTCTTCAAAAAGGCACAGGTTGTGTAAGAAAGAAGGAAGCACATTTTCTTTTCTCTGAACATTGACTGTTCTCTTATCCAGCTAGAGGGTTTTTTTTTTAAGATCTATTTATGCATACAAGAACTGGGGTACAGGTCAGAGGTGTGGGGGGTGGTGTGACGATTCACCAGGGAGGCCCCCCAGCTAGAGGCTTTGGCAGCATTTTGGACATGTGGAGAATCCCTATGTGGTTTGAAAGGGGAGATGCTAGCTTAGGTGACACAGGACACAGTGACAGGAAGGTGGTGTGACAGCTCTGGACATGGTGGTGACCAGTGTGAGTTGCGAGGCAGCTGGCTCTGCACTGGGTAGATTCTTGGCTGAGTCACACGCATCCTCTGTGTCTTGGTAGCAGCTTCTTTACTTTTTAAGTTTAAAGGACACCTTGCAGCCCAGAATCCAGGGCTCCAGGTTAAAGATAGACCAAAGGGAACATGGGTGGGGGGTGAAGGGAGTGGGGGTGCTGAGACATGGAGGAGGGCAGAAAGAGCACAAGGGTCTGAGGTGATGGTGCACGGGTGACATGGTGGTGGGAACTCCCTGGGGACTACAAATGATGTCAAATACAATTAAATAACTCTAATGAGAAAAAAATAAATTACATATGAAACTATTAAAAAAATAAATTTAAAAAATAAAGACCACCTTATTGACACAAGACAGAACAAAACATGTCAGTTTTGAAGTGGAAGGCACAAACAGGGCTTAGGTCAGTGATTTTCAGCTGCTTGGGATGTTTAAAAATATAGATGGCTGGGGCCTCCCTGGTGGTGCAAGGAGTAAAGCACCACACCATGAAGCACCACAGCCACTGCAGCACAAGTTCGATCCCCAGCCAGAAAGGCAACCCACATGGTGCAGCAGACCTCTCCTGCCTCACCTGCTGCTCCCCTCAGCAGTGTATTTTAGTCCATCTGCCTGTTCTGCTCCCCACTCTGGCTCTGGTGACTCCTCTCACCTCTTGTACCTCTGGCCTGTGCTCCAGTTCTTATATGCATAAATAAATAAATCTTTAAAAAATAAAAATATAGATGCCTGGCACCGTTGAGATCCTAATGACTGGACAAGGAACATGGACTTTGGCCTGTTTCATAAGCAATTTGGTTGATGTTAATGGGCAGTCAAGGTTGAGGACTGCTGGCTTAGAAAAAACAGACAGTTTTTCCAAACACCTCCAGGAGAGGACTGAGGAGCAAGTGAGTGGGACATTCACCGTGGAAACAATTGAGTCACAAGCGGGGGTTGACCCAGAAGTCACTGAAAGAGACTGCATGGCCAACTGAATGCCCTCTATACATGAGCTAGAATAGGGCTTGATGACAGACAATTGCACTGAATTTTACAAAGGAATACATTTGTGCAAGCTTGAATCTGTGACTGTGAGATTACTGTCTATATAAGATTCTGTTGTGTGCCTAGCACATAGTACTTACTCAAAGAATAGTTTTTTTTTAAGCAGTTATGTAAGACCACTCTACCTCCTTTTGGCTTTGGGATATGAAAATCGGTATCTTGCAACAACTTTGGAAACTCTTAATAGCCCCTCTTCCTCATTCTCTTTCATCCATAAATAATCCACAATTTTATGTATAACTATTCTCATCCGATTTCCCATGACTCTTATTAATCTTTTGTATTTTTCAACTCTTTGTCTCTCCAGGCTGCATTTTTTTCTTTATATATATATATATATATATATATATTTGACATCAATTGTAATCCCCATGGATTTCCCACCACCATTTCACCAGTGCACCATCACCTCAGTCCCTTGTGCTCTTATATTCCCTCAACCCTCTCCCTGCCTGCCTCCTCCCCACCAAGTGTCCCCAATTTGTCCTTGTCTTTTTGTTTTTGTTGTGTTTTTTATTATTATTATTGTTATTGTTATTATTCTTTTCCTTGATTCTTATTTGGTTCCCTTATATTCCTCCCAGGGGGAAAACCATCTGGTATTTTTCTTTTGTCTTCTGACTTATTTCTCTGAGCATAATCCCTTCCAGCTCCATCCATGTTCTTATGAATGACTCCTGTTTATCTTTTTTGATTGCTGAGTAGTATTCCATTGTGTATATATTGCATCTTCCTGATGCACTCATCTGTTTTGGGGCATTTAGGTTGTTTCCAGGTCTTACCTACTGTAAATAGTAAATAGTGCTGCTGTAAACATAGGGGTGCAGGTATTCTTTTGAATCAGTGTTTTTGTGTCTTTTGGGTCTATTCCTAGGAGTGGGATTGCTGGATCATATGGACATTCCATTCTTAGTAGTTTGAGGAACTGCCAAACTGCATTTTGAGTAATGTCTTGAAATCCATTTTTCTGATTCACTAATTCTTCTTGTATGAATAATTCTGCTGTTAGTAAGTTCTTTAAGCTTTACCTTCTAATTAATATGTTTTTATCAATACAATAAATATTTCTTTCATCTCTTCATCTTATTTTAATCCTCTCAATTAACTTTTACTATCTCTTATACCTTCAAAAATTAATCACACTTAATTTTTAGTTCTCATCCAGTATCTATAGTTATTGTGACTTGATTTGCCATGTTTTTTCTGATGGTTCTTGGATATGGTGGCATATTTTTTTGGGGGGGTGTGTATTTTTGCAAGCATGCAAGCAAGTTCATGTTTTATGGTAGAAAGTCTTCAGGATTGACAAATAATTCATTTTGGCTTATCTAGCAACTATTTGTCTTGGATTTTTCTAGGATACCTAGTACATTAGCATCTTACTCTACTTTCAAATGACTTATTACTTTAATCTTCATAGAATGACATAAATAGAGTAAATTTAGGCAGCAAATCTGCAAAAGAATCAGCTTTCAGCAGTGCCTATTTAAAGTAGAATTGTTCTTCCTTCTACTCAGCTGGTAGCAGCATTTTTCTTTTCTGTCTCCATCTGTAAGGAAGGCTTATTTCTGGTAGACCTGTACGACAAAAGCAGTTCTTAGGCAATCTCAGCTTTATGCCACATCTCTTACTCTTCTGTGGGCCCTTGTCTTATTCTTTTTATCCCAAGCAGCTGTGAAAGCAGTGGCACCAAGTCCCCAAACTCAGCCCCTGCTCCCAGGATGAAAACTAGCTCAAGTGCCTCCTTACCCCTCTGCTCTCCAGTCTCTGTAGATTCCATTATTTAATACCCGCTCAGTGATGCATTTTCAATGATTTTAAGAAATCTTTTTTATTATTACTATTAATTATATTTGACATCATTTGTAGTCCCCAGGGATGCCCACCACCATTTCACCGGTGCACCATCACCTCAGTCCCTTGTGCACCCTCTGGCTTCTTCCCCGTCTTTACCCTCCCCCCATCCTCTCCCCCCATGGTCCCTTTGGTTTATCCTGGCTTTTTGGTCTTGTTGAGTTTTTTTGTTTACTTTTGGTTATAATTGCCCAATTCCTTGAGCTTATTCTTTATTGTTGTTGTTGTTCTTTCGTATTCCTCCTAATAGTGAAGCCATCCGATATTTTTCTCTTGCCAAGACACTTCTCCAAAGAGGACATACACATGGCCAATAGACACATGAGAAAATGCTCAACATCAAGGGAAATGCAAATCAAGACCACAATGAGGTACCACCTCACACCGGTAAGAATGGCACACATTAAAAAAACCAACAACAACAAATGCTGGCGAGGATTTTAAGAAATCTTATCCAGCATTTTGAGTTGTTTCAGAGGGAAGGTTATTTGGAGTAACTTATACACAATGTTGGCCAGAAATGAAAGACCTCTTAGTAGCTTCACTCCCAGCAAAAAATTTTGTGAGCTTTTAAGACTCAGAAAAAAAGCTGCAAGATGAATATCTAAGAACAGTGACCCTTGTTCAGAAAAACAGAATTTAAACTTACATTCCCTGTCACCATTACTCCAAGTGTTGTTTGACAGGAATGGAATTGACAAAACAAAACTTGGTGAAGTTCTTTGCTTTTTAAAGAATGCTGGTCATTTAACTTCTGCAAAAACAGCAAAAAAATCTCCCTGAGCCAGAAGGTCAAATGAAAGTGAAAGCAATATCCTATCTTGATGCTGATTTAGATGTTGACAGAAAGCTGAGTGTGAAATTCAGTTGCACATCACATGGCTGAAAAATCATTTGACTCTGCTAGACCTCTAATGAAAATTTGAAATATCATTGAATAGAGGACATTAATACCACTCACCAAAAATAATTGCTTCAGTAGGAATCATCTTATTAGACTATGGTCCCGCCATTTTTCTTTAAGTCCCTAATTTCTTGGACCCAAGCAAGACAATTTGCAGATTCTCCATCTCAATTATTCACATAGCCAAAGGCAGGGCTATGGCAGTGGGTAGACTGTTTCATGTCTCTGCATCAAGAGATTAGAACTTCAGGTCTTTCAAGCAAGGTAAAACACACTCTAGACTTATGTTATGTAACAGTCTACAGTTGTCTGAATAAAAGACACACGTCATCCTACTTGAAAACTTTCTTTTTCTAACAGCACCATGGAGATTCTCCGTGACCGGAGTTCCTAAAGAGTGTTCTTACCCATTCTCACTTTCTCCATGTTCTTTAAGAGAATTGATCATATTTAGAAAATAAGGGTGAGAGAGAAATTGACTTTAAATCCTATTTTACAAATAGCATCTGAACTGGCCTCTTTTTTTTCTTTCCTTCTTTACATATATTTGACATCAATTGTAATCCTCAGGGATTCCCATCACCATTTCACCAGTGCACCATCACCTCAGTCCCTTGTGCTCTTATCTGTCCCCAACCTTCTCCCTGCCCCCTCCCCACCAAGTGTCCCCAATTTGTCCTTGTCTTTTTGTTTTTATTATTATTGTTGTTGTTGTTCTTATTATTCTTTTCCTTTGAACTGGACTCTTTAATGTAATTGAATGCTTCATTTTTATTTTCTTTACAATGAAGTAACAATGCATCGTAACATGTTTTAGGTGTGCATCATTGAAAATTTATGTGCATATACTACATTAAGTTCCCCTCTAAATGGACTGGCGGTCACAAAGAAGTTAGGGGACACGGTTGAAAGTAGCAGCCCCATCAGCGTGGGGTTTGCCTCAGGTGCACCTTGGTCCTGAAAAGGTCTGTTCACCTCGCCTGCTCTTGGGCTCTGCTGGCTCACCCCCTGCTTGGTACCTCAGGCAGTGTCTCTACCTGTGAATAGCTTTGGCACAAAACAGGTACCCCTCTCTGGTGTCACACAGAGGCACTGTTGATAGGGGTTATGCCAATAAAACAAAAAATACTATCTAAGATTAGCCATGAAATGACTCAATGCATGTTCTGAATTCCTAAACATCTTACCTAATTTTATAGGACATGTTACCATGAACACATTCTTTGAAAAATGTTTCAGTCAATAAATATCAAGGACACTTGGGCCTCCCTGGTGGTGCAACGGGTTAAGGCACAGTGCTATGAAGCTATCCACAGCCACGGCAGCACAAGTTCGGTCCCCGGCCAGGGAGGTGACCCACATGGCACAGCAGACTTATCCTGTCTTGCTTGCTGCTCCCCTCAGCAGTGTATTTCAGTCCATCTGTTTGTTCTGCTCCCCACTCTGTCTCTGGTGAATCCTCTCACCACCCCCATACCTCTGGCCCATACCCCAGTTCTTGTATAAATAAATAAATAAATCTTTGGGGGAAAAAAAAGGCACTAACATCTTAAAAAAAGAATCAAGGACACTTAAGTTTCTACTGTGAAAAAACAAAAAACAAAACAGAAAAAGCAATTTTCAACATAGTTTTTCCCACTTGCCAAAGGACGGGAACTTACTAAAGTCTTCTCTACCCTTTGCCTGCATTTGTTCTCTACATGTGTTTTTCTTTATTGAGGTAAACTAAATGTAACACAAAAGTTCGACTTCACTATTTGTAAATGTATAATTCAGTGGTATTAAATATATTCACATTACTGTAAAACCATCTTAATTTTCCATCTCCAGAAATCTTCCATTTTTCCAAATTGAAACTATGCACTCATTGAATAACACTTTTCCATTACCCCCTTTCACGAGCTCCTGTAACCTTCTACCTTTGGTCTCTGTGAATTTGACTATTCTAGGTACCTCATACAAAAGGAATAATATAATATTTGTACTTTGGTGTCCATGTTTTCCCTTAGAATTTCTTCAACATGGTTAATCCTTGTTGCTGCAGTTGTCAGAATTGCATTCTTTTTATGGCTGAATAATATTCCACTGTATATATGCATCACATTTTGCTTATCCAGTCTGTGGGTGGAAAATTGATTGGTTTTTACCTTTGGGTTTTTTGTGTGACTAATGCTGTTATGAACACCGGATTACAAATATCTGTTTGAGTCCCTGCTATTAATTATTTTATTTTTAAAGATTTATTTACTTATGCATACAAGAACTGGGGTACAGGCCAGAGGTGTGGGAGGTGAAAGGATTCATCAGAGACAGAGCAGAGAGCAGAACAGGCTGATAACTGAAATACACACTGCTGAAGGGAGCAGCAGGCGAGGCAGGAGAGGTCTGCTGTGCCATGTGGGACCCCTCCCTGGCCGGGGATCGAACTCGAGCTGCTGTGCTGCGGATTCCTCACAGTGCGGTGCTCAACCCGCTGTGCCACCAGGGAGGCCACTGCTATTAATTCTTTTGGGTATATACCCAGAAGTAGAACTACTGGATCATACTCTGAGGAACTGCCATACTGCTTTCCACAGCAGCTACATTGTACATACCCACAAGCCATGCACAAGGGTTCAAATTTCTCCATACCTTCACAAATACTTGCTATTTTCTGGGGTTTTAATGGCCATCTTTATGGATGCAATGCAGTATCTCATTGTGGTTTTCACTGGCATTTCCGTAATGACTAGTGATGTTGTTGCTCTGTGTGTTTTTGTATATTATGTGTTCCTATGCATCTGTTTGTCTTGTCTTGAGAAGACACTCAACTGCCAGGGAGTACTTTTGATATGGGGAGTGGATAAAGGTTAATCCTCTCCCCTTCCTTTCCAGAAGGATTTAAAGCACCTCAATTATCCTTTGGCAGATTTGAAGAGGCAACTAAGCTTATGAGCACATTTCACATCTTTCTGCTTCCCAAAGGAAATGATGTACCAGCCATTTCCTTCCCTTTGCTCTTTCTATTAAGCACTGCCATTAGGGTAACCTACCTTCAGTTCCACTAGTATGAAAGACATGGGAGAAGGGTTGACGAGCTTCTGTGGACAGGCAGCAATTAACTTCAGAGCTTAGCTCAGACAGACCTATACAGACATGCCTGTATCTCTGTGGAGGAAAGAAGGTTTATTTAATGTGTGACAGGCAACATCACACAAAAAGAGCAAATCATATAGCAGATTTACGGCAGGGACGAAGGCCTGCATGTGGACTGTGCTCGGGAGAACAGACGAGTCGCTGTACAGAGTGGAGCTGCAGAAATTGTTTATTAGTGAAAGGTACACAGAGCTGTTTAAAAATAGTTTTAGATGCCCAAGGAACCAGAATTCAGGTGGGAGCTTGACAGAGCCATGTGGCAGCCTTATAGAAGCTGTTTTCAGAGCCATATTGGTGAAGAAAAATAAAATTCAACTGAGTATATTTCAAAATCGAATTGACTTTATCACAAGATCCATGATAGGAGGTATCACATCAATCAAGCAGAGAGAAAGGAATTCTGTACAAAATGAGACTCTTATAGGCAGATGGGAGAGAACAAGGAAGTTACACTGGCAAACCTTGTTTGTAGCAAGGTCAACTTCCTGTAGGGGACATCTGGCTCTGTTGATTGGGCAGATTACCTCCTAGTGCCCACCAGCTAATTCCAGATCAACTGGTTTAAGATTCCATTCCTGGAAGAAGAGGAAACTGCAACTAGGTAAGATATTAAGTCATGGTTTGGTGACATGGTGTTACAGGGCAACCCTAATATAAAATGGGTTTGCCTGACTGGGTCCTCACCCACGCGCTCGAATGGCACTTACAATGCCCCAACTGCAGGCACACACAACAAAGGTTAATAAAGGGTTTTATTTACAAGGGAAGGAGAAATAGCATAGTGAATAACACAAGGGGAAGAGAGGGATACAGATCTGTAAATATCCTACCTAACGGTGCGCTGAGAGCTGACTCCCAAGGAAAAGGACCTCCCAAGGCCCAAGTGTCTGCTTTTATATTCAGCCTGGCTGCTCAACTCCACCCTCAGGTCCCAGTGATCCGTTCCTTGACAATGGCCTTATGGGATTTGTAGTCCTTGGATCTTGTAGGTCTGGAATGGGGTCGAAATCCATAACCTATTTGTATAATCCATTCAGGAGGGTCTTTCCCCCTAACAAGGGGACTTAGCACAGTGGCTCCATTTTGGGCCTTTGCTTCTTTTTTAGCAGTATTAACACAAAGACAAGCCTTCTAAACAACTGGATACCTCTGGAGCGCTAAAGTCTTGTCAAAAATGATTAAAGTTCATTAATTTAAAATAAAGTACAATCTGAATTATTCAGTAGTGTATTTTAAAATCAGTGAGGTTTTACCCAGCAATATACACGAACACAATTTTCAATTTGTACTGTAATTAGTACATTAAAGGCAAATAGTACTGCTGAGTGTTTTGCTTTCTTGATAAGTAGCCCACCTAATTCTTTAGTCATTTTTAATTTGCTAAGCAATCTACTTTCTCATAGATGGTACAAAGGTAAGTTTAGCTCAGTTCTTGTGTGTATTAGTGGGATTTAAATTACTGAGATTTTACTGCAGAGACTGAATCACCATGCTGGGCTGAAATTTCTATTGTGAACATCTAATTATCTCAGTTACTAGGATATTGCCTTTTGAATTTTAAATAACACTTCACAGTTCCTTTTGTTCGGTAAGAGATTCGAATCAGCTCCATTATATTTTGATTTAAAAGTTATAGTTTAAACAATCTGTAGATTGAAAATTTGCCCATGAGCTACCTCTTTTACCTTAAAGTTAGAGGTTTCTCTGAGATCACACAAAAGCCTGTAATGGTGTAAGTAGTAATTCAACATTTACATGACTTGTCCTCCCTCCCTCCCTCCCTCCCTCCCTCCGTCCCTCCCTCCCTCCCTCCCTCCCTTCCTCCCTCCCTCCCTCCCTCCCTCCCTTCCTTCCTTCCATCCTTCCTTCCTTCCTTCCTTCCTTCCTTCCTCCCT